>OU964976.1:5592614-5597614 GCA_918808275.2 Dolichovespula sylvestris
TGGGCAAACTATTGTCAACCCCGGGCCCATTCTTCTTTTCAGGGCCGTACGATACTTCTTCTATCGGTTCCACCATGTTATTCTCGGCTTCTCGACTTTACCACTCTCTATCTCTCTCTCTCTCTCTCTCTCGATCGAATAAAAAAAAATTGTATATATATATATATATGTGTGTGTTTACTTTTCATAACAATTAATTAATCCATATTCCATAGAAAATTGTCTAATTTTATTTTAACTTTGAGATCTTGTTCTTTTCTTTTTTCTTTTTTAATTCTCTCTCCCCTATCCTAACCCATTTAACCGAGAGGATTCGTGTAAGCGCGTTAATTTGAATCTCGAATCGTAACAATGCGAGGAGAAGATTCGTGTTTCTAAAGGATATTTTTCACGAAAGTTTTTACGTGCCTCGAGATGCCCTCGAAATTCGAGTGGTTGCAATCGTCTCGAATTAACATTCGTTTCTCGAATTAACATCGCGGCGAGTAAGTTGAGCGTAAGGACGGGTCAGGGCCGACGTTCGCTAACGTCACGCGACCGTGCTTGAGACACGCGAGAACTTGGGTTATTTTTTTTTTTGTTTCTCCCTTTCTTTCTTTCTTTATCTTTCTCTTCCTTTTGTCTCTCCCTTTTTTTTCCTAGGTTTTTTTTTCCTTTTTCTTTTTTTTTTTTTTTTTTTTTATTCTCGGCTTATCGGTCAACCGTCGAAGAAAAAAGTGGAGCTTCTATGGGCTTTCAGGGAGGGATATCTTGGTGGATGTGTCCTTGTTTTTTTTTCTTTTCTTTTTTTAGAAAGTTAATTAACGAGCTTCTCCCTCTGTTCTTTGCTAAAAGCCGACTACTTCTTTTAGCCTCCTATACCTGATACATATATTTCACACAGGGCGCTCGGCTCGGCTCGGCTAGCTCGCTCGTCGTCAGGTTCGGTGTTTGTTTAAAACGATTCGCAGTTTACGAGACCGTTCGATTTTCTTTAGAGAGTTTATATGTACATACATACACATATATATATATATATATATATATATATATATGTTTGTGTGTGTATATGTTTATGTATACATATATATATATATATATATAGATACACGCGCGATATACCTCTTGGCTCTAAACCACCGAAACTTTCGTTTTTCGGAATATCTCCGTTGCATTCCCTAAAGTTTAAGAGCGACGATAGATTCGCAGCGAGAGGGAGACCATTATGGATGAGCGAACTAAAGCCGGTCTTCCTGGTCCCTGCCATAAGTTAGCTGCCACCGGTGGGAGCCGGCTTGCATGAGAGATACTCGCGACGGCACATTATTTACATATTTATACATTAAACGTTCACCCCTGCTATGCGCGAGAGAAAGAGAAAGGGAAAGAGAATCTTACGCGAGATTCTATCTCTACCCGGGGGTGGGGGTGGGGGGGGACGGGTTCAACTTTCAAAATGAAATTCTAACAACCACGATTATTATATGTTACTGCGTTCGATGACAGTATTCGATTAAAATCGTGCCTAATTTCTCGCGATGTATCGTCAGGTAGGTTTTTGATATTTCGGTAATCATAATCGTCGTATCGATTGAAGACAAAAAAAAACGAAAAGAAAGAAAGAGATAGATAGATAGAGAGAGAGAGAGAGAGAGAGCAAAACAATATGTAACACCGACGAAAGAACAATGTTGTTGACCCATCGAAAGGGGGTTGCGTCCGATGTGTGTGTATGTCGGGGTGCCGTTGAAGGAGTACAAGGGAACGATCCATAAAGAGTAGAACGCGTGTATTATTCACGTGGGGTGTGGGGGTGGGTGGGTGGCGGAGTAGAAGGGAGGGGGATACCGTGGCCTTGGGAAAGGCTGGTCTCGCGATAATACCGCGTTAACGACTTTATCGCGTTATAACTGCTTGCAAGCTCGCCCTAACGCGAGAGCGAGCGAGCGATGATGGTGCTGGGCGGCCCTGCAAGCAAACGAGGAAGGAATTATCGATCGAAGTCCGAGCGGCCGTAGAGAGAGAGAGAGAGAGAGAGAGAGACAGAGAGAGAGAGAGAGAGAGAGAGAGAGACAGAGAGAGAGAGAGAGAGAGAGAGAGAGAGAGAGAGAGAGAGAGAGAGAGAGAGCACCGATGGCGTCCACGATAAATCTTCATAGTTCCTTCTGACACGTTTCACGTGGCCACCGAGCGTTATCTTGGAGGAGGAGGAGGAGGAGGAGGAGGAGGAGGAGGAGGAGGAAGGGGAGGAGCGGGGTGCCGCATGAAATATGTCGGAAGCGCTTTTCTTTCTCCTCGAATATCGCAAGCTCACGCTCGACGTTCGAGAAACGAAACGGTCCTCTCTCTCTCTCTCCCTCTCTCTCTCTCTCTCTCTCTCTTTTTCTTTCTTTCTTTCTTTCTTTCTTCCTTCCTACGTACGTACACCTACGGACGAATGGGGATAGGTAAAAAAAAAAAAAAGAAAAAAGAAAAAGGGGAGGAAAAAAAAAGAGGCGGGGGGAAAGAAGCAAAACATAATACACGTGAGCTCGTCGTCTATCTCGCGAAATGACGGATCGATGATGCATTAGTAACGACTTTATCCCTTCGGACGTTATCGCGAGCCTATCGTCGCCATATCTTTTTTTCTTTCTCTCTTCTTTTTTTTTTCCCCATTTCTCCTTTTCCTTTTTTCTCTCCGTTCTCTCTTCTTTTTCCTTTCCTTCTCTTTTCGCACCAATCGCGCCTCTGCTGCGTGTACTTTTTGCACCTATTGCTCTCGAAAGGAAAAGGGTTAACGCGTAGAAAGACTCACGGACTAAACGGAGTTCTCTACCTTTTTTACCCACACAATGTATTTTCTATTCACGCGTACATGGCTGCTAATTTACGTGGCAACGATCGAACCATATCGTCGTCGTCGTCGTCGTCGTCGTCGTAGTAGTAGTCAGTCAGGGATAAAATTCAGGAAGCCTAGTCCTCCAGGAAGGAGAAGAGTCCCGAGGGAAGTAGTATTAACCTCGTTGATATTTTCGTATGCGTTCCGCGGGGGCCCAGCACATCTCCGTCAAAACGCTCCGACCGTGTCGCGCGAGGAGGAGGACTCTTCCAATAAAACACAGGCCGGCTGGTCCGGAGGCAACTGCTGCTGCCTATGAGTAACTTTCGCGGTGCTGGAATTCCACGAGAGAGAAAGATGGACGGACGGATGGACGGACGGATGGACGGAGGTATTCACAAAGGGATACCGCTTCGTGACCGCAACCCATAAGACCAAAGACGACGATGCTATTTTGGTTAATTCCGTTATAGAATTTTGCGAGATATTCGCATGGTTGACTTTCAATATGCGCGGGGAACCTCACTCTTTATTTCTCTGTCTCTCTTTGGATTCCTATATCTAACATTTTTACTTTTATATATATATATATATATATATATATATATATATATCTATATCTATATCTTTTTATATATATCTTCTTTCTCTTTCTCTCTCTCTCTCTCTCTCTGCCTTCCTCATTCCCACCCTTGTCCCTTGCTCCGACCCTTTCTCCCGCTACTCACCTCTCTTCCAAGTTCAAAGTATATACTCGGGTGTATCCCTAGAAAGCGTCGAATTTGGCGCTGAGGTACGTGCGAGATATCGACCTTCCTACCCGGCATAATTATGCAAAAACTCGGCTGGCTCGGGTCCACGAAACTCGGGGGGGGGGCGGTGAGGTGGGTTGAGGGGAAGTTGAAGGAAAAGGGCAACTCGCAGATTCGAATCGGCCAAGATCAAAACAGCGCAGACGGCTTGGACAAATTGTTGGATTTATGGATCGCTGGTAAGACGAGGAAAGGGACGGAGGGCGGCTTGAGAGAGACTCGTAGCTTCTGCTTTTGTTATCGTCAAAATCTCCGTAACTTCCGAGAAAAGGAGGAGGAAGAGGAAGAAGAGGAAGAAGAAGAAAAGAGGAGGAGACTGTCAAATGTATGCGAGCCTTCAACTCGATTATAATCCTAATGACAGGTACGAGATGTGTGGGGATAATTTGTATTCAAGAAAAACAAAAAAAAAAAGAATAAAGAAAAGAAACGACAGTTTCATCCTCGACGAAGGCGAAGAAGGGAGATTTTTCATACATGGAAAAATCGTTGAAATTTTATCGGAATAATAATTAAATTCATTATCGACTTCAACTCTTCTCGTTAAAGGTCTGATGACGCTTTTTTTTTTTTTTGTTGGAGGGGGGGGGGAGAGGGCGTGCCCGGAATTGTGCTACTTAAGGTCCCGAAACTTGGGATGTGTGGGCGGTAGAAGAAATTTTCCACATTCTTAGTAAAGAACCAAAAACGAGGGAGGAGGAGGAGGAGGAGGACGGAGGTCTTGTGGTATGGGTACAAGGAATAAGAATGCGAGCTTCCACATATATTAACGTTCTCTCGGGTTCTCTCGGGTTCCTCTGGCAACGTGAGTCATGTCCAACAGAAAACGACGTCTTGGAAACTGGTGCAGGGTTGTCCTACGAGATGTCCAGGATCCATCTCATTCGAACGAAGACGTACGAAACCAAAGAGACGTACGTATTATATACGACGTATCTTATTTATCTTCTTCGCTGAATATTATGGACTGATGGTGGGTCCCCTTTTTCGATGGTCCCACCATAGACCAAACGAAAGACAGAAAGAGAGAGAGAGAGAGAGAGAGAGAGAGAGAGAGAGAGAGGGAAAGAGAGGGAGAATCGGCATTATTCGACGAAAGAGGAAACTCCAATGAGCCATGGAAAACGACGTTTAGATTCCTATTTGCGATTAGAGGCCGCGCGTACGCGCGCCTTTCCTACGTGACGGGATTTCTCAAATTGCGTATAGAGTGTGTTTGTACAAGTCCAGATCGGCTTAACGTAGAGCCAGCGCGAACGTCCTCCATTGACCTTTAACTACTTTACATCGATAATACAGTCGATTCAACAAATCGATAGTCACGTTTTACTCAAGCATCTTTATTTCTTTCTTTCTTTCTTTTTTTTCCCCCTTCGAAATTCAACGAT
>OU964976.1:5607614-5617614 GCA_918808275.2 Dolichovespula sylvestris
TGGGAAGAGAGCAAGAGATATGCGTGACGAGTGGATGCGCCGAGGCGTCGGACGCATTACGAAGGGGCCACGATAAAAATCTCCTTACTCTCGCGGTGTGACCAGAATTACATTATTTTCACAGTGAAAATAATGCACCCGAGGTCCTGGGAGAGTGTCATCTAGGGCCCGCTATACATTTCAATGAGGCTTGGCCAATTACACCGTAGATTTACGTAACGATCTTTCGGAGGCCCGTTTTGCCTTTATATATAAATAAATATATATATATATATATATATATATATATATATATATGTGTGTGTGTGTGTGTGTGTGTGTGTGTATACGAAAGTATGAAAACGCGCCGTGATTATTATTATTATTATTATTATTATTATTATTATTTTTTCCTTCAACATTAATGTATAATATATTACGTCCAATTATATTTCAATTCAATTCATTAATCGCCAAGAGCACGATTTTTTATCGTTCTTTATTCTTCTCTTTTCTGCTGTTTTCTTTCTTTTCTTTTTTTTTTTTTTTTTGTTCTTTTTTTCCATACAAACGTATAAAATATTACGAGTGAATTCACACGCGGGGCAATATTTTTTTTAACCGAAGTTACGACGAGCGGACGTAAGGAAGAAAAGACAAAAAAAGAAAGAAAGAAAGAAAGAAAAATTTGAAAGATAAGATAGCAAAGATACGTTTCCTCGCGGAGATAAATTAGTAGTCCAATTAATTTGCGGCATGCGTACATATGTCTTAATTTATTATATACAATATTAGGGAGAGGAGAGGGGGGGTTAGCTTATCATCGACGACGTTGATCGTCGGATACTAATTCCGTTCTTATAGGATATGGCGACGCGAGTCTCATCGTACCGTGTGTGTGTATGTGTCATATATTGTCTATTCGTTATTATTAGGTATGCTCCACGTAACCGGCGCATTATGACGTGCGTCTAAACTTTGCGAAGATCTAATTATCGTGCACGGTGTAAGCTAGCGTGTCTGTTTCCGTTCATCGAATCGATACTGAAAAAACAGTGCACGTATAAATTTCAATTCGTGACAGATCCTCGCACGATTATATTCGCATAGTCCACGAAGCTCGAAAGCTAACCACCCAGACGGTTCGGCTTGCCTCTCTTTTTTTTTTCTATTTTAATTTATTTTATTTTATTTTATTTTATTTTATCGTCGTACCCCTCTTATTCTTTCTCTCTCGCTTTTCGGTTTCTTACTCTTCTTCTTCTTCTTCTTCTTCTTCTTATTATTATTATTATTCCTCGTCTTCTTTTTGTTTTTTATTTTAATTAAAAACAGCGTCCTCCTCCCCCATAACACGTAGCGTTTTTTACACGGCGTACCGTTACTATTATTTATCTAGATTTCAGACCGATCGAAATCGTAGAGCTTTTACTCGACTACATCTCTCCCTCTCTCTCTCTCTCTCTCTCTCTCTCTCTCTCTCTCTCTCTCTCTCTCTCCCGTGTCATTACGTAGCCGCCTTCGTATATAATAAACTACTACTCTACGCTAATAATATAGGTACGCGATATTATTCTCGTGACAGCAACAAAGTATAAAAGAGTGAATATAATGAAAGGAGTTGGTTTAAACTTCGAAGCGTGGAAAAAAAATTATACACACACACACACATATTATATATACATGTACACATATATGAGAAAGTAAAACGATCGAATTTTTAATTACATAAGAAATGTACGACGATCATTGACATTTTTATATACAAGGATATGAACTCTCCCAATGCGGTTTATAACGCAAAACTTGCAGCGAGGTTTTTATCTTCTATCTCTTATTTATTTTTCTTTTTATTCTGTTTTTCTTTTTTTTTTTTTTGCTCTCTTACCTTATTTCCTTTTTCTTTTTTTTTTTTTTCCTTACTTCTTGCTTAATTATCCCCGAATGTCTCGTTTTATCCTTCGTACGTTTGAGAAATGATAAAGGAAGCGAAAACTCCCCGGTGGTATCTTTCGATCGGTCGAAGCCACGGGGCTCGGCTCGAAATTAATATTTGATAAAGGCCGCCATTGATCGGGTTTTTCTCTGTGTCCTTGTTAAAAGAATTTTCTTTCTTTTTATTACTATTTTCCTGATCATTTTTTTTCTTCTTCTTCTTTTTTTTTTTTCATTCCATCTACCTCGTCGTCCACCAACGTAATATCGTATATAAATTAATAATTTTTTTTTTTTTTTTCGATCGATCAGCAGCGTCCGTCGGAACGAACGGACATTCGAATTTTCGAATTCACGTTAACGAACCTCTTTTTCTTTCTCTTTCTCTCTTATCAGGATCCACGATCGTTTTATACCAGACGTACAAAATAAGGGAAATAGAGAGAGAGAGAGAGAGAGGGAGAGAGAGAGAGGGAGAAAGAGAGTTCATATGGTTTACGCGTGGCCCTATAAAATGAAATAAAGTACGAGGTTCGCGTATTGTCGTGAGACTTATGGAAGAGAACGAGAGCAAAAGAGAGAGAGAGAGAGAGAGAGAGAGAAGGCGGGGGTAGTAACACGCTACTGAATAAAAAAATAGGCCCATTAATTCATCGGCTTATGTCTCGCGGTCACACGTTCACGCAGACTCGTCACGCGAGCTGAAGCCAAGAGAGGAGAGGAGAGTAGTAAGTATAGTCGCGTGTTAGCGGTATTTTGCCTTCGTGAAAAAAGGAATTAAAGAAAAAAAAAAAAAAAAGAAGAAGAAGAGAAAATAGAAAAAAGAAAAAAGAAAAATTAGAAAAGGCAACAAAATAGAATAAATTGAAGTGAAATAAAGAAAGTAAAAAAATATAAAGAAAAAGAAAAACCAGGAACGACAGGATAAAAGAAATGTAGGAAAGGGATAACAAGAGGAAAAAAGGAGAGAGAGAGAGAGAGAGAGAGAGAGAGAGAGGAAGAAGAAAGAGTAAAAGAACAAAAAAGGAGAAAAAAAGAGAAAAAAAAAGGAAAAGCTACTGTCCGACGCGCACTCGACCGTGTCCCGTTTGAGATCTCACGGATAAATTACAAACGTAACGTCGGATACCAACGTTCCGTACACAAAGAATTATTATTCTTTTTCTTATTATTACTTTATCGTTATTATTATTATTATTATTATTATTATTCTTTTTTTTTCTTTTTTTTTTCCTTTTGTTCTTCTTTCTTTTTTCTTTTTGTTTTTTTGTTTTTTTCTTCAATATAATTTGTATTTCGTATAGAGAGACTTCCGCACGTGGAAATCGCTAACATACGCTCGTGGCCCCTAATTAATTGTGAATCTAATGAAGATTCGTTTGTGCACCGTAGTTTTACCACTACTAATGCCACTTTATCATTACATTATACCGAAGTATATCTCAAAGTTTCTTCTCCCTCTCCTCATCCTATTCTTTCTTCTTCTTCTTCTTCTTCTTCCTCTTCCTCCTCCTATTTTACTTCTTCCTTTTGTTTTTCTTCTCTTTTCTTCGTCTTTGTCTTCGCGTCTACCTAACTCTTACGAAAAGCCAAAGAGAGTAAGGTAGAGGTATTATTTATTATATATCAGGCAATTAGTTTTAATTGCTATCAATGTGTCAGTCCTTGCAATAATCTCGCGTAACATCAGGGAATTTTAAAGAGACGCCTTTAAACTATTCGAGAGATACATAGAAACCTGTTTTGCTTTGCGGGGTATACTACGCGTACTATATCTATCCTTCTCTCTCTCTCTCTCTCTCTCTCTCTCTGTCTCTCTCTCTCTCTCTCTCTTCCTTTACCTTACCTTTTCTCCATTCTTTATTTCATTCTATTTTACACATATGTACATTACAGGTACGTAGGTATATTAAACCGTATATTCTCTCTTGCAACTTGGGAGAAAAATAAAATAAGAGAAAGAGAGAGAGAGAGAGAGAGAGAGAGAGAGAGAGAGAGATACCCCATGTTTCCTACATACTAGTAGCCCAACGAAGTAAGCATACATTAGTGAATTAATTAGAAGGACGGGCGATTTTAATTAGCACGACAATCGAAACTATGACACGTTCAATTATCTCTAATGATAGTTAACCGAGAGTGTTATCGCGCGAATATCACGATCTTGTCTCCCGCACTTTTCTCTTTCATCGAAATCTCAACGATGACACACAAACAAACGAACGAACGAACGAACGAACGAACGAACGAACAAACAAACGAACACGGACAGCGTGTGTCATTATGTTAAACGTACTACGTACAGATCGATGTACGCTCGACGTTGAACATATGTTCAAGTGATCGTCATTTTCATGGTGGTTCTAAATATCATTCGATCGTTTACGATACGCATCTAACGATTCAAGGGTTAATCCTTTAACAAACGATATCTCATCTCTCTTCTATCAATTTTTCTCTTTCATTACGATTACGAACAACCCCCATTGTAGGATCATACCTGTACGTACAATCTTGAATAGTCTTGAAAGAATATAAAGTTTTCATCTTTTTGTCTTCTTCTTCTTCTTCTTCTTCTTCCCCACCCCCCCATCTCTCTCTCTCTCTCTCTCTTTCTCTTTTTTCTCTCGACGTTAGAAAATGCCACCCACGTGGGGGCGTCGCGGCGACAGCGATTCACGGAGAGATTCGAAGGAGTTATCAGGCGATAGACTGAAGGATCGTCGTCGCGAAGTGACATAATGCACGCGCACCGATGCATACTGATTCATTCACTTGACATCGTAGAAGTTAAACTCAACGCGCGGCATTTTCGAATAGAAGACCTCTCCCTCTCTCTCTCTCCTTTTCTCTCTATCTATATATGTATATATATATATATATATCTTTCTCTTCTTTCTCCCGTTCATTTGACTATACCGCGCATGTAAAACGCAGCAGCAGCTGCTAGAGAACCCACGGGGGCCCCTTGGCTGCGGATGCAAGCTAGTCTACGTGCTTCGTTTCGGCTATGCACTTACTCGCTCGCTCACTTACTCACTTAGTCACTTACTCTCACTAACTCATTCACTCACTCACTCACTCGCTCGCTCGTTCACTCGCTCACTCCACAACATCGTTTGATGTTCCCGTGAATAATGTACCGAGTTTTCACATAAATCCTCAAACTTTCTTGAAAGCACGGTGTATATATATATATATATATATATATATACATATATACGTACATACATACATACACTCGAGGGAGAGTATGCGACGGCTTAACACGTGCGAGACGATTTCCTTGGAATTATGCTAATTGCATTCTCCGAAATATCTCTTCATATATACGTATACGTATACATACATATATATACACCACACACACACACACACATATATATGTATATATACAATTTCTATCTATCCGAATGAAAATTATTACGACTATCGAACTAAGTAAACGGATAAGTAAATAAATAAACGAATTAAGTGTACTTGCATGGATACATCATCCACCACGATGATGTATCGATCGAATGTGATCGCCGGTACAACGTTTAATAATCGACTCCGAACGTCGATACGGATATACGTGTGTTCTTACTCCTAACGTGATAACTTCGTAAATCAACGAGTTTACGATCGGATTGCTTGGGGTTTGAATCGAATCGAATCGGGATTCTCGATTGGCCCGTTAAAAATCCTTACGATCGAATGGTCTCTCTCTCTCGGTGGTAAACGGCAGGTGATTGGTAAGGTCCAACAAGCCATGTTCTTCGAGTTCTACGGCACGAAGGTGCAAAGACGTTACTCAAAATGTACAGCCGTCGATCGCCTGGCATCCTACGGAACTGCCGTTCCTGAATTAACAAGTACTCGTTGTGCGCTCGTATATCACACAAGGTGTCAACCGATTCAGAGAATCGTTTCCCCCGATATCTTGAAAGCCATTCACGAAGGGCAAAAGAGAGAGAGAGAGGGAGAGAGGGAGAGAGAAAGAGAGACAGATAGAAAGAAAGAAAGAGAGAGAGAGAGAGAGAGAGAGAGAGAGACCCGTCGCACGTCGCTGGTCCGTCTGCCCTTTTCTTCTCACGAATAACATTTTCGAACGTAAAAGAATTTTACCAGACAAAATAATTCAAAGTAAACTCGCTTAAAAGTATCTACGAATATTTCGATTGAAAAGGAATACGAATGGTCCTTGTTTCTCTTATTATTATTATTACTATCATTATTATTATCGTTTTTTCTTTTTGCTTTTCTTTTCTATAGGGTCTGGAACGATCACCATCTAATCGATTCGATCGAACGATCGATCCGACATTTTTTCAAACTAAACGTCTCAATCTCTGTCGGTTATTCGTCGATCTCTCTCTCTCTCTCTCTCTCTCTCTCTCTCTCTCTTCATCTCTTTCTCTTTCTCTTTCTAGGTCTCTTGTTTGCTTCTCGAACGAAGGCGCGATTAGCGTTAATTATCTCGACGGTTTCACGAGAAATCAGATAAAGCGTTTACTTAATTAAAATCAGGAGAGGAACGCTCGCTCGTTCGTACGTACGTTCGTTCGTTCGTTCTTTCGTATGTTCGTTCGTTCGTTCGTTCGAAAGTAAGTATACCTCACTGGCTGAAATTGAAGCGTTCGATCGTGACTTACGATACGTTACGAATACAAATCGATTCTAATTTAATCGTCGACCGCGATCATAGATAATATGAAAATAATCTTTTACGATTATTTATCGATAATGATGGAGGAGAAGATGATTTTTTTCTCTCCTGAAAAGAAAAGAAAAGAAAAGAAAAGGAAGAAAAATGGAAAGAAGAAAACAAATGTTTACCTTTAAAAATTCATTCGATTCTTACGATCTGACTGTGGCCCATCCCTCGGTGAGATTAGAATTCGAACGAAATTCGGATGGAGAGGTGAGTGGGTTTGGGTGCGAGGAGAATAGTTATGGTAAAAAAAGGTAATTTATGGTAAAAGATGTCGTTGGTGATAAATATGGTGTAACGAAAAAAAAAAAAAAAAGAAATTATTATGCCTTAATGGAAGAAGGATCCAAAGGAAGAGGACTAAGGTTCCTCGCGTATGTCTCTCTCTCTCTCTCTCTTTTCCTCTCCGTATTATGCGTTTTTTCGTGCGTATGCGTGTACACCGCGTGGTCCTGTGTGTAGTTAGAGCAGCAGCGAGAAGAAAGAAAGAAAGAAAAAGACAGAAGGTTCGACGAGGTGACGAACGAGAGAGAAGGAGAGAGAGAGAGATAGAGAGAGAGAGAGAGAGAGAGAGAGAGAGAGAGAGAGAGAGGAAGGTACGATGTGTGCCTAGTAGTGTAGTCGCGAGAGACTACTCGAGGCGACTCGAAGGAGGAGGCGCTCCTCGACACGCGATGTAGCGTGTTTAAGGCGCGGACAATTCTGATTGGTCGTTCCCTACTCGGGGCGTCCATGGGAGCGTTCTTCCGATTGGTCCGCTCGACTACCTAACGAGGCCTCATAGCCGCGCGTACGAAATAATAAACCGCCACCACGCGAGAACCCTTCTTCTTCTTCTTCTTCTTCTTCTTCTTCTTCTTCTTCTTTGCCGCGTACTTTTATTTCTATCTTTTCCTTCCTCCCTATCTCTCTCTCTCTCTCTCTCTCTCTCTGTTGGTCTGTCTCCTCCTCCTCTTCATCCTGGAAACCCCCACCTCGATCCCACCCACCCTCTCCTCTCTCTCCCTCCCGATGCACCTCGCCTATTGCTCGTTTCGAGTCCCTCTTCGTGCGTTCGATTAACTCCGATTCATTTCTTTTCACATAGAATTTCAAACGGCAATGCCCATTTCCCGCCAATTTTCTTACTCTCCTTGGCCGGCAACCAATGTTTCGTTCGCCCAACGCAACCTATTTATCCGATTTCCTTTTTTTCTTACTTTTTTTTTTTTTTTCTTTTTTCTTTTTGTTTTAACGTATCGATCACTCGCGTACGTGCTCTCACTCTCTCTGTGTGTGTATGTGCGTGCGTGTGCGCGCTCGTGCTCGAGTTAATTTCCTAGGAAAAATAGTTAACCTTCTCAAAATGCAAGGATCGTTGGTAATCGATGGCCAAGTTGAATGCCAGTCTCGTTTCAGGGCAAGATTCCAAATGAGTTTTTCCCCCCCGGGCATCCACTTATGTTTCAAACTAGTTTCTATCTCTCGTCCATCGCGTGCTCGCTCGGCTTAATGGCCACGAGAGCGCATGCGGAAATCGTAGGAAAAGTTTGCAAGAGAAAAAGAGGGCCCCGGCGATAGTTAAACCCGCCTGTTATCAAAGTTTTAAACGGGATGCCATTGATCGGCCACGACGTGTTCCTATAAAAGGGGGTATCCTCTCTACGGTTTTTTCCTTCTCCTTCATCTTCCTTTTTTCTTTCTTTCTTCTTCTTCTTCTTCTTCTTCTTGTTTTTTTTGTTTTGTTTTTTTTTCCTTCTTTTCTTTTTTTTTTTTTTTTTTTTTTTAATCCTCATCGTCAGCTTTATCGAGGTGATCACGAGTAAATCTTTCTACTTTTTCTTCTCCCTCTTCTTCCTCATTTATTTGCTTTCAATTTTTTTTTTCTTCTACTTATAAAATTTGACACACTCGACTCGGAATCGTATTTACGACGGATACGTTTTATCGTTATCGACAAGATTACGTTCTATATATATATATATATATATATATATATATATATATATATATATATATATATATATTTACAAGGAGGAAAAGAAAAACATTTGTTAACCTTGTAAAAAGGATAGAACGTATTATATGCTTGAAAAAATTTACAACGGCGGAGATTAGATTAGAATCGATATCGATTATGATAAAACCACCTGACCCTCCCTCGTCGCCGTCGTCCTCCTTCACCTTCACCTTCTTTCACTTCTTCTTCTTTTCAACTCTTCTCTTCGTTCCTTTTTTTTCTCCTCTCTCTCTCTCTCTCTCCCTTTTTTTTGTCTTCTACAGGCGAGATCGTGTAAGATCCTCTTGAAGAGCCGCTCGATTGTAAACAAGGGCTAATCAGCTTGACGCGAGTCGTTAAGATTAGGAAAGGACAAGCCAGCGGGATTCAGTATGCAGCGTGGATCACATTTTCTTTTTAAGAATGGGACGTTATTCCGAGAACGAGAAGGATCAGTCTCGCGTCGTAGTCGTCTTCGCGTCGGCTCGCGACTCACCTATGCATTTTTTTTCAAAAAGGAAAAAATCGTCGTCCTTTTCTCTCTCTCTCTCTCTCTCTCTCTCTATCTATCTATATATATATATATATATATTTCTCTTTCTTTCTCACGCCGAAATAAAAGCGCACGTTCATGGAATTTTCTTGAACCTAGCCTCTCTGCTTTTTTAACACACACACACACACACACACACACACACACATTCTCTCTCTCTCTCTTTCTGTCTCGCTTTCTGAAAGACCGGTCAGAAAAGAATTATAATCCATTCGGTGAATCCTCGGGATCGTCGCGTATCCTTTACCGGGACTTAACATGAGAGCCCGCAAAAATTTCATCCTCGTTATGTTTTCACCTTGAAATTATCATTTTGAACGAGTTCTTCGGACATTAAAATGACAGGTTCATCTCGTCATTCCAAGACTCGCGTGCATTATCATCATCGTCATCATCGTTCCTCTCTCTCTCTCTCTCTCCATCTCTTTCTATTTTTCCTTTTTATTCTACGAAATTTTTCAAATCGTCCTTGAAAGGCTGAACGACACCGATCGCCCCCCTCCCCCTATCCCCTCCCCCCTTGACTCTTATAGTTCCTCTTTCTTTCGTTCGCCAAGAGAGAGCCGCTCGAACGGCGAAGCAGCACGGATTGTTTTTCAAACGTTACCCAACCACCACCACCATCATCATCATCATCATCATCATCACCATCACCACCATAAACGCTACTGCCATCACAACGATAGGTGGTACCCATTTACTTAGTTGCACTCGTAGCCGAGGAGATGAAAAATCGTCGAGTTAATGGGCAATATAATAATTAGCCGCTTGACCCACGCCCTCGAGAAAAAGAGTCGATGTAGAGGGGAGAAGAGAAGAGAAGGAAGAAGAAGAAGAAGAAGAAAAAAAGGAACCAAAA
>OU964976.1:5622614-5632614 GCA_918808275.2 Dolichovespula sylvestris
TATATATATATTGGTATACGTATCTCTATGTATATATGCGTTGGTATGCATCAAGCATTTAAGAATACTTGGCGCATAGCGAACGTTGTTGCACTTCTTGCTGCCATCCTTTAGCGCCCCAATTATCTTTCTAGCACCGTAGTTGCACCTGCTTACGTTCAAGGTCGGTGACACTTCGCAAAGTGTGATCATATCTCGTTTATCATATCGTACGTTTCTAATCATTCAATCAAAACGTCAGGGACGTTTTGTCTCTCGTAATATTTAAATATTTAAACATTAAATATTATCTCGTTTGATTTCCCGATCATGCGTGTTGTTCTTCTTTCATTTTTTGTCACTTCTTGTTCTTCAAATGATTTATCTTAATCTCTCTCTCTCTCTCTCTCTCTCTCTCTCTCTCTCTCTCTCTCTCTCTCTCTCTCTCTCTCTCATTCCGTCGTTCTTTTGAAAATCTATCGATTCATATCCCTTTGTCAAAACGAAATGTGACTTTGAAAAGACGATTTACACTTTTCTCCGACTCTGCCGGTAGCCAGAATCCTTTTCCAACGGTGTCCCTCCTCCTTCTAATATATTATAATTTGTCTCGAAGACATTGGTGTTTTTCCAGATCTCCCGTGGTGCGTTAGGGAGAGAGAGCCACCGCGCCCTCAGATTTTTCCTTCCCTTTTTTTCTCTCCTCACTTCCCCACCCCCTCTTTTTTTTTTTTTTTTTCTTTTCATTCCCACGTGTCCATTCCCTTCGAAAGAGGCGTCATTATTTTGACCCACCCGTTATTATATTTCAATTCACGCTGTTACATATTTTCCTTTTTTTTTCTCTCGCTTCTTTCCCATTTCTTTTTTGTACCTTCTCTTCCGAGTTTTTTTCTTTTTTTTTTTTTTTTTTCCACCCCCTTAAACGAACAGAGACAACAAAATTAAGATCTCGTATCGCCGACGTCGTCGTATCATTTGCTCCGCTCGAAAATTTTCGAAATCTCGATACGTCGCGCGTTTTCTCTTTTGCTCCATCTTTTTTTTTTTTTTTTTTTTTTTTTACCCCTTTTTATTGGAAAAATTCAGATAAAACGATACGGCGAACGTTTACTTTCGTTCGCTTTGTGCAACGGCGCAACGAACGAAAAAACAAACGAGAAGGAAGAGGAAGAAGACGAAGAGGAAGAAGAAAAAAGTAGCGGGAAAAGGGAGAGGAAAAGAGAGGTTAGAGAAGAAAAGAGAAAGAAAAGGAAAAGAGAGAGAGAGAGAGAGAGAGAAACAAAGAAGAAAAAAAGGGTCAGGATTCTTCTTTTACCTGAGTTAAAAGAATTCGCGTCGTGTTTTTAGGGAAAAACGTCAAGAAGATTTAGTTCGAGCGGGCACGAAAGGATCCATAGGACTTTTCGACGTTAACACGCGCTCTCCTTTTTCCCTCCTCCTCCTCCTCCACGTCCACCACCTCCTCCTCCTCCTCCACGTCCACGTCCACCTTTTCATTTCGTATCCTCGTCGCGTTTCCCTCCAAGGTATAACCACCATCTCCCAATGGCCCATTGGGAATGATTTGTGAATTGTTCTGCACGAACGAGCTTGACGTTTCTAATTAATACCTGCGTCTGGTGACACGCGGCAGAAAGAAAGGGAGGGGGTGGGGGTGGGGTGCGGAGGGCGCGGAGAGCGGGGCAGGGCGGGGAGGATGCGGATTTTCAACGCGAGGATTATTAACGCGGCTTCGTTGACTTTTCCTTCACGAATTTTCACCTTCGGAAAGAGATATAGAGAAAGAGAGTGAGAGAGAGAGAGAGAGGGAGAGGGAGAGAAATCATCATCAGGTTCCTTAAAACACACGTAAGGGTCGTGAGAAACGTCCCTCCGTCCACCCTTCCTCCCTCCTTTCATTTTCTTCCTTTCTTTTCTATTTTATTTTATTTCATTTTATTTTATTTCTTTTGTTTCTTCTTCTTCTTCTTCTATCCATCTCTCGTCCCCCCCCCCCACCCACCCATCCTCAAGCCCCAAGTCGCAACACGGTTGAAGAAGAGACGTCACCTTTTCATTGTTTTAAAGAATTTCTAACGGGAAGATTCGGCCTCCTCAGGTAGACGACTTTTACGAGCCTGTCCCCGGCGCGCCCCTCGTAATTTCAAACTCCAACTCGGAGGTCCTCGTTAAATGTTTAATTCATTTCTACTTCTACAGGAGGTACTACGTCTTCTCCTTCTTTTCTTTTCCTTTAAATCTCGGAAAGGAAAGAGAGAAAGATATATGCGTGTGTATGTGTGTGCGTGTGTGTGTATATATATATATATATATATATACACACAGGCACGGACACACGTACAGACAAAAAGAAAAAAAAACGTTTCATCGAGAGGACAACAAAAAAAAAATATATATATATATATAATATCGTCCTATTTCCTTACTCCTTATAACAAACGTTAAGAGAAAAAGGGTAAATGTAATAAAATAAAATAAAAAGTTAAGTTCGGTAAGCCGTTGAAAAACAAGTTCACATAGATCGGAAGGAGAGTTTCTGTGGTCCAATGCGATACGGTCTAAACGATCTATCTAACGAGAGATAGATAGATAGATAGATAGATAGATAGATAGATAGATAGAAAAAGAGAGGAGCTGCAACTGTCCTGTTCGCATATTGTTCTTTACCAGTAGGTTTAAGAGCGAGTTGGTAGTAGGCTCTTGCTTTTGAGGATAGATAGAGTAAGGAAAGTGGAGGCGAGGAAGGAGTACAAGGAGTAGAAGAAGAAGAAGAAGAAGAAGAAGCAAGCAAGCAAGCAAGATAAAGAAGAAGAAGAAGAAGAAGAAGAAGAAGAAGAAGGGTGACCGGCTAGGACTGAAACGAATGATAATGCGGAGGATATCGTATTAAAATCTGGCGTTCACCTAGGCCCCGGCGCAACGAGTCCTGGGCGCCAAAATAGATGGACCTCGTTACAAATGGAATGGAGTTTATAATCAGTATCTCTCCGGTGGCATCTGCGTGGCCCGCGTTGTCGAGTAGGGTACCAAGAAGGAGAGAAGAAGAAGAAGAAGGAGGAAAAGGAGAGGAAGAAGAAGAAGAAGGAGGAGGAGGAGGAGGAGGAGGAGGAGAAGGATGGTAGAAGGTAAAGTAGAAGAGAGAGGGAGGGTAAAAGATCCGTGCGCTTGTTGCTCCTTCGACTCTTCTGGTTCTGGTCCTCGCTTCTCCGTACTCGTTTATATCTCTCTAACCGGTGCCTTTTTCTCTTTCTCTCTCGCTTCTCTCTGTTTTGCTCTCCTCCCTTCGTCCTGCTCTTCCCGTGTTTCTCTCGCCGCTCCGTTGCTCGCTGCTGCCACCTGCATGCGAGAAACAAGTCCAACAATAAGATTGTAATGGTCTCCGAGAGTGCACCGTATTTATCATTGCCCATTGTTTAGCGGCGCGTCAGGTTGCACATTTTTAAATTGAATTCTTGCGTTCTCCTCTGTCTCACGCAGATATCCTTGTGGTTTCTACATTGCTTTCTCTCTCTCTCTCTCTCTCTCTCTTTCTCTACCTTGTTCTCTTTCTCTTTCACTCTTTCACTCTTTCTATTTCTCTTTCTTCGTCGATCGCGAGCGGCCTGTCCAAGTACCCTCTCGGTACACTTTGCGGCTCCTCACGGGGAGAAGAATATAATCGTTCTTCCGGATCTTAAATTCACGGGAGAAGGGTTTTCGACATGTTAGAAAGGAAGAGATCGGTTCGTCCAAAATCGGTAGTGAAAAGAAGAAGCGAAAGATACACGATATAGAGAGAGAGAGAGAGAGAGAGAGAGAGAGAGAGAGAGAGAGAGAGAGAGAGAGAGAGAGACGGGTGGGCCGAAACAGGCAATCGAATGAAAAAGAAAAAAAAAAAAAAAGAAAAAACAAAAAGGAAAACGTCAAAAAGGAAAGAAGAAAACAAAAAGAAAAGAACGGACAAATACGACAAAGATTGACAGAGTAAATGAGCACCAAAGTGATTTATGTATATATGTATATGTATATATATAAATAAGAGAAAAAATATTATATCTTCCGACGAAGTCAAAAGTAGGTAGGCACTGAAGAGAAAGAGAGAGAGAGAGAGAGAGAGAGAGAGAGAGAGAGAGAGAGAGAGAGAGAGAGAGAGAGAAAAGAAAGGAATGAATTTGTATAAAAGGAACAAGGCACGTGAGTGAATGCAGAAAGCTTGTGCATACGAGAGAGAGAGATAGATAGAGAGAGAGATAGAGAGAAAGAGAGAGAGAGAGAGAGAGAGAGAGAGAGAGAGAGAGAGAGAGAGAGATGTAATGCCATGGGGGAAGGAAGGTGCGTCCTTCGGTGTATCCTTCGGTGCATCCTTTGGTGCATCCTGCACGGCATATTTGCATGCCGTCTGTGCAAAGTAAGTCCGAAAGGGGGCGTGGGGATCCTCTCCATTGGTTCACCATCCGAGTAATGGTCGCTTGCATTAGCTACTCCACGGAGCTCCGCGGGCCGTCGTAGCCAAAGCAGACTCCGATAATTCCACCTCCTTTCTTTCTTTCTCCTTCTCTTCCACTTATTTTTTTCTTCCTTCTTCTCTCTTCTCTCTTCTTTCTATTTTCTTTCTTCTTCTTCTTCTTCTTCTTCTTCTTCTCTCTCTCTCTCTGTCTGTAGAAAAAACTGTCCAGAGAGTAGTTTTTGACAAATGCCCCGGACACTACTCGCATCGATCGATGAATTCGTAGAACTCGTTAATGAAAAAAAAAAAAGAAAAAAAAAAGAAAGAAAGGAAAGAAATGAAAAGAAACAAACGATTGAATATGATCTAGATAATGCGACTTTACACGGATTCGATCGTGGGTCTTCGTGAAACACGAAGAAACTTACACACACGCGAAGAAAAAAAAAATATATATATATATATATATATATATTTATATATATATATATTTATATATGTATATATGTATGATCTTCGAACGGAATATATTTCCCGACGATGATAGAGATATTATACATTTTTATCTTCGACGAATTGTATTATTATTATTATTATTATTATTATTATTAATAATATGATTATTAAAGAAAAGAAAAGGAAAGAAAAAAGAAATGAAATTTAGGGTGAACAGGAAGAGGAGAGACTGGATGAGCGGGGTGCGATGCGGTGCGAACGAAAAGGCAATGTACTCGAAGGATTTTCGAGTTCACGGAGGAGAGGCACAGAACGCACCAGGTGAAAGACGGCTTTCCGCGTGGACTGAAGCGTGACAGTGTGCCTCCTCGTCCAGTCCAGCCGAGAGAGATAACGATCCCCACGATCTGGATCACAAAACGCATCCCACAGAGTCGTGAATACAGGCTCGGAGGCATGCAGGCGCTCACGCACGCGACGCATTGCCATCGGATAGAGACAGAGATAGAGAGATAGAGAGAGAGAGAGAGAGAGAGACAGACTGACCGAAAGAGAGAGGGATAGAGAGAGAGAGAGAGAGAGAGAGAGCGAGAGATTTCGATCTAGCCATGAACGAGGTCGGCATATGGGACCACGACGTTCGTGGGACCAGCGAGTCATTTGGCCGATTACTAATTAGCGAGTTTGCGCGAGCGTGAACCCAATTTCTCTCTCCCTGAGTTCTTGTCCACGGAAGGAAGGTAGGTAGGTAGGAAAGGAAGGAAGGAAAGCCGGACGCGAGACGGGCCTTCGCGATAATGCGAGACGCATCAGACCCGTATACGATATATCCCGAATGACGGGACACTTCCATATCCCCTCTCTCTCTTTCTCTCAAGCTATATCTGGATGTAGAAAGATCGCTAGAGAACCCTTACGCGACAGTTAGAACCATATGCGCTATCTTAATTAGTAGACGATATATCCGACGTACCGAAGGATTAATATTACGGCCGACTCGCAAACTCGTCGATCTAGAGTGGCACTCGAACGTGTTGCACGTTGCACGTTGCACATGGCACGTTGCACGAGAACTCGATCTTTAATTCCTCGACTAGCGAAAGATCGAAGGATTAACGATCGTTTCGAGCGAGACGTATCGGGAAAAATGGTATCGCGCGCGTGTCTGAGGATCCATAGTGTTTCGCGCTATGATTGAATATTTATTTATTCGCGAAACGCCGTACAAATTTTCCTACGTTCGTTCGTTCGTTCGTTCGTTCGTTCGTTCGTTCGTTCGTTCGTTCGTTCGTTCGTTCGTTCGTTCGTTCGTTCGTTCGACTCGAGACGCGAACAACGACGAAAAGAAAAAAGAGAAAGAAATGAGAAAATAAAATACAAAAACAAAAAAGAGAGAAGAGAGAAAAAAGAGATTCGAATGGACACAAACGAACGAACGAACGAACGAACGAACGAACGAACGAAGAGATTGAGAGATTGGCCGATCGAAGTTGACGAGACGTGAAACGCCAGGCATACCACGAACGACAAATGCGCGCTTCCACTTGTCTTCGGAAGACAAAAGGTGCTAACTCAAGAAACCACCGAGCGAGGAGAAGCCTCTCAGCGCGCGCGCGTGAAAGAGAGAGAGAGAGAGAGAGAGAGAGAGAGAGGCCTTCCTTCCATAGAGTCGTATATTCTCTTCCCCGGTTTTAAAGCCCTACGTGTATGGGGGTAGGGAGGGAGGGAGGGAGGGAGGGGGGTGGGTTTCTTGCCGGGACGTGGTATTCGAGGAATGAACGCATCTAAGAATCATTTTTTTTTCTTTCTCTCTCGCACACACACGCTCTCTTTGTTTTTCATTTTATCATTGTAGACGATAGTGTTTCTTAAAGAAAAACCGATATCTCTTCTTCCTCTTCGTCCTTGTAAATCGTTACGAAAAATTGTTTAAATCGACGACGCGCGTGTAAGGGAAAAGACGTTCTCGCCAAAGAGAAAAGGGAAAAAAGGAAAGAAAGAAAATTAAATAACTCGCGCAAATTGTTATCGAATCCGTGTGTTTATAATCTATATATATATATATATATATATATCTCCGTCTCTAACCTCCTCTCCCCCGGCCCTCCTCTTCCCTTCCCTTACCTTTTACACTCCAAAGTGGCTACATCTATAAAAGTGAGATATTCGATAAAGCAAAGATGTTAATTTAGATAGAATGCTCCTCCGCGTCTGAAATCTGACGTACTAAGCGTTGATGAGCCGATTTATCTTGATTTTACACCCCACGTTTATGATCTTCTCCGAGATATAATGGCGGCGCTAACAAGCGGGGACATGTGTAAAGGGTTGCCTTATCCTTCGTTTCTTTTTAAACGTTGCAAAGGGCATCGCGTTTTGCGCTTTATTAAATATTCTATAATACATGAGCGAGCAGCACTCTCTTTCTCTCTCTCTCTCTCTCTCTCTCTCTCCCGAATATGGTGGTATTCAAACGTTACACGCGAATTCTTTTTCTTCCTTCCTTCCGGCTTTTTATAATTTTTCTTTCCCTCTCCTTTCGTTTCTTTTCTTTTTTAATTTTTAACTCCCCTCTCCCTCTCTCTCTCTCTCTCTCTCTCTCTCGAGATTTACTAAACGTTCGGACAAAATAAAATGAGCGAACGGGGTGCTTTAGCAGAACTTTTGGTCATTAATCTCGACGGATTTGTCGAAGTACGATAAAAAAAATGTAGCAGGTACACTTGAACGACGCGTACGATTCTTCGAAGGAGAACTTTGAACGAGTACCGTACGTAAAGTTTTAATTTTCAAACACAGTCCTTCGGAGCATCGACGTTTTCGAGTACTTGGAATTAGTTAGATCCGTCGAAGCGATATCTCTTTCGCGGTGGTACTTTAACGTATCCGATATGTGTATCGCGCAGGTTGCATTCGCGCTGCTGTCTCAATTAATTCTGCATTTAAATTAGGGCAGACGCTTTGGCGTCTGAGAACGAACGAACTTACGAACGTACGAACGACTCGCCGTTGCCTGCCGGCATTCGTTGAATGTATTCGCAAACTGATACACCAGAGACGAGGAGAACCCGCGTTGTGTCGTTGTGTACGTCCTTGGTAAACGTCGTCCCCGATCGTATTTACAACGTAATAAAAGATCGACCAACGAAATTTCCGATACTCGCTAGTATAATATTTACATACGACATGACACGTCGATATTATTTAAGCGGGCTCGGGTTTAGAGAAACAATACGATCTTATATACCGATAACACGCGGACGACGCGAATTTTTTTTTTTTGTCTCGAAACGGGAAAGAGGATGAAGAATAAGAATAAGAAGAATATAAAGAAGAAGAGGAAGAGGAAAAGAAGGAAAGGAAACAATTTTAGGAAGATAATTTCTCCTAAAAAAAAAAAAAAAAAAAAATATAAAAGAGAAAAAATTCGAGGAGAACGAAATCCAAATTTATATATATATATATATATATAGATATTCGAATCCGAATGAGGAAGTTGAGCGCGGGGTCCGATCGAAAAAGTCCCAGGGAATGTAATCCAGCGACAAGCGGGGGGAACGAGCAGCCAAAGCAAAGCAATAAGAGAAAAGAGAAGAGAGAGAGAGAGAGAGAGAGAGAGAGAGAGAGAGTTCGCGCGCGCGTCCGCGCGGGCTTCTTAACCGAACTTAGCATCTGCTCTCTGGGCCTCTCGTAATATGCGTGCCCGATATCTCTCTCGGAGATCGGAGATGCTTGTCCGCGATATCACGCACTCGTGCACGCGTCTCCTCGGACCCCAAACCCCTCCCCTCCCTCCTCCTACCTCTCTCCGCCACCCTTCCACCCCTTACTCCACCCTACCCAACACAACCCAACCCCTCGGCCTCCCTCTCTCTTTCTCTTTTTCTCGTTGTGTTGTTGTTGCTGTTGTTGTTGTTGTTGTTTCTTTCTTCTTTCATCTTTTTTTATTTCTCTCTTTGTTTCTTTTTTCTCCTCCCCACGATACACGTGAAAAAACGTTACTTTTCTCCTACCTCTCCTTCTCCTCATCCTCCCCTCCATCTCCGTGAAATCGATGGTCTCGATGATCTCGTAGGTCTCGAATTTCGATGGTTTTCGATCGAGAGAAATGACGAGGGAGATGGCGAGAAGGAATTAAAAGAGTAAAAATAAAAAATAGAAAAAAAAATAGAAAACAAGGAAAAACAAAATGGTCTTCGAATTGAATCGCGCGAAGGCTTTCGTCGAGGAAGTAAGCGAGAGGGTTAGCGGTGTAGTGGGGTGAGGTCGGGTTTTTTTGGGAGGGGGAGGAGAGAAAGAGAGAGAGAGTGAGTGAGAGAGAGTGAGAGAGAGAGAGAGGTAAAGGCGAAGAAGGGGCCCGTGTGCGTTAATTAGTAACGGTCTTAGCCGAAGAGGCCCGCTGGTCCGTCGGTAAACTCGGCAGGTTACACGCACCCCTCCGGCTTACTTCCGCCGCGAATATATTACCGGGGTGGCTGTTTTTTGTCGCGACGTTTCATTAAGGAACACGCGGCACCATACTCGTTTCCACCCTACCTACTTATATATGTGTGTGTGTGTGTGTGTGAGTGTGCGCGCTTGTGTGTATCTCTCTCTCTTTCTACCTTTTTTCTCTCTTTCTTTCTCCCTACTTCTTTCCTCTTTTTGATCTTCTTCTTACGATATCTAACGGACGATCGGGTAAGAAAAAAAGAAAAAAAGAAAGATCGAGGTCCTACGTTTCTTCTCTTTTTCTTGTTTTTTTTTTTTTTTTTTTTCTCTCTCTTCTTACAGAGATTTATCGATCGCCGATGTAAAAGAAAATTTCTCGGATCGTGGCGGCCCGCGATAATAGAAATTTTGCGAACGAACGAAAAAGATATATATATATATATAAAAAAAAAAAAAAAAAAAAAAAGAAAAAAAAAGAAAAAAACGTTGGCGAGCTGTGGACGTAGAAGACGTTCCGTCTTTTCTATCTAATTTTTTTTTTTTTTTTAAGATATATATATATATATATATATATATATATATATATTTAGTAATGTGACATTAGTTTTAGAATCAGTCAATCCGTGCTTAATGATAGTGGACCGAACGGTACGATAAAGTCGATGACTTGAAATCTTTGCTTAAAGCGAAGAAAAAGAGAGATCG
>OU964976.1:5637614-5642614 GCA_918808275.2 Dolichovespula sylvestris
TGATAGGAGAGCATTTCCTCGCGTTTAAGTGGCGGCATGCAAACGGCCTCAAGTGTGGAAGTTTCTACGTGTACGGATATATTACATATACATTTTCATGTACGTATATACATACATACATACACATATATATATATTTATATATATATGTATGTATGTATGTATGAACGGTATGTGCGTCCTCTTTTCGATACATTCGCGAGAACTTTTCAACGAGCTCAAAAATGTCTTTTCTTTTTTTCCCTCTATCCTCTTCTCTCTCCTTCTAATTTTTCACGCGACAGACGACAAAACATTTCGTGCAAACGTACTGCGAATCTCTCTCTCTCTCTCTCTCGATCGCATTTTCGAATCGACGTTGTTGTCTTTTTTTATTTTTTTATTTTTTTAATCTTACAAAAAGAAACGTTACAGCTGTTAACCAACGATCGATCGAACAAGGAGAAGATTAATAGGTAGAGAAGGGAAGAGAGGACGTAAATGGCGTTCGTTGAACGCAAACGAGCAAGCTTAAGGAGAAGAGATCGGGACGGATTTTCGGTAAGAAATCAAAATAGAGGAGGGACGGGAGGTTGAAGAAAAAATAAAGATTCCGTTATCGGCGGTTCATCGGCAATTAGGAGGAATGAGGATACGCGTAACAATGGAGAGACGTTTACGAGCTTTTTAATGCCCCCGGTGAAAGGGACTCCCAAACGTTTCCTCCGGAAGTCGTGCATTTTTTATTTCATACCACTGCTTCCCGAAATCCCTTCTTTTGTATTGTAATACCATCATGTCTCTCTCTCTCTCTCTCTCTCTCTCTCTCTCTCTCTCTCTCTCTCTGTCTCTCTCTGTCTCTCTCTCTTTCTCACTGGCTCTCGATTTTCGAGAGGTAACTTTTGAGAGAGAGAGAGAGAGAGAGAGAGAGACTTGCTCGCGCTTGTATTCAAAACAGCTTTAACTAATTTGAATAAGGAATAAAGTGCCTTTTCGAAGTGATATAGGCGAAAGTCTCCTCTTCGTCTCTTTCGTTCTTTCTTTCTTGCTGTGGGGGCCTTTTATCTAATCTCGTTGTGCCATGTAAGGAGGAATGGGACAGGCAGCTTTTAAAAGTCCCAGCCAGCCGACGTTATTATTTAAATAAGGCAGCACTTCTTTGGTCATAGCGCGAGAGAGAGCCTAGTAGTATGTGTCCCGAGCTACCGGGTATTAAAGGAGTCAATGGAAAATAAAAGAGTTCGAAATAAACCGAAGATAGAGATAGATGGACAGATAGATAGAGAGAGAGAGAGAGAGAGAAGCGGAGTGTCTGGAGGAGAGGAGAGGAGAGAAGAGAGGAGAGGAGAGGAGAGGGGGACACAATGTTTGCCAACTAGAAATCTTTGGCCCAGATATCGCACCGATCCATTAATTATATTTCCATTTATATATATATATATATATATATATATATATATATATATATATATATATTATATTATATTATTGGCCGGTCCAAAGTACCGCTCGTTGTCAAAATTTTAAGCCACGATATTCAACGATCGAACCGTACGACGAATCTTTTCTTTACGGCGTTGTGTTGTTTGCCTCCGTTGGGTCGTCATTGTCGTCAAAGGTGGACGTTGCCGTCCAGGGGCCGGCCAAGTTTCTGGCCTAGATCGTACCTAGGTACACTTCGTTGTCGTCGTCGTCGTCAGCTTGCTTTCTTGCTTTCTTGCTTTCTTGCTCTTGGTAGCTCGTGAACACGCGATCAGATAAAGCTAGACGTGGCTCTCGTGCCGAAATAAACCGTCGCGCTTTACATAATGCTTGCTGAGGTGAAAGATAGAGAAAGAGAGAGAGAGAGAGAGAGAGAGAGAGAGGGAGATGAAAATGAGAAAAAAAGGTGAAGAAAAGAGAGAGAGAGAGTCCATTTCCGTGTGTTCGCATGTATTCGCATCGATAAGTCATCCACGTCTTACCACCCCCTCGCATCCCTCCCCGCATCCCCACCGTCTTCTTACGAAAAGAAATAAGCCTAAGGGAAATGAGTCGATGATAAAGAAACCTCTATGCCTCGTGTGTTCTTCTTCGTGGGTTTTTTCCTCGACTTTCTCTCTCTCTCTCTCTCTCTCTCTCTCTCTCTCTCTCTCTTTCTCTCCTCGTTAACTTCGTATATAAGGTATCCTTACGACGAAATAATAAAACGAGCATTTGATCGCTTCATTATCGAACACGACGTTCCGCGTCACGCATTCGTATAATTTCTGGAATCCTACGTTTACCTTGTCGATTGTTCAATATCGAACTTAATAACGAGATATCGTTGCGATTAATCAATTGTTTTCTTCTAAGTGGACGGGAGGGAGTATTAATATGACGTTTGGAAAAAATCGATCGACCTTACACGTCGACGTTCGAGGATTCCAAAAGATAAACAGACGTGAACGAATTATTGAGGATATTATAAAGTCGATATAAAATGGTCGAAAGGGGTATGAAAGTTAATCGATGCGAATAAAGTCGGTCGGTTGGTCGGTCGGTTGGTTGGTTGGTTGGTTGGTTGTGGTTCAAGGAAATAGTAACGACGAATTGGCTGAACGGTAATTTGAAGAGTAGTAATGGTACTCTATGTAAGCTAGAGAATCCGGAGGAAGAGGTTGTGGTGGTGGCGGTGGAGGTGGGAGGTGGGAGGAGATCGAAGGAGTCAGGATGGAACTAGCCAACCGAGACCGAGGCGTCGGTCACGCGAACGCATATCCTTCCTTATCCTATATCCTATATATCCTTCATCCTTCGTCGTATACGTCTGTTTCTCTTCTTTAACCTTCCGAAAGAAAAGAATCTTTTCTTTCATCTTCTTCTTTTCTTATTCGCACTCGCTTGCCCCCTACTTCCCAAAATCCACGATAACGTAACGTTACGTTTTATTTGCCGAGATAAAGCGCGGCGGAGGGGGAGACGACGATTGCGTCTTCGCGTTGGAGCCTAACGAAAAACAAAAAAAAAAAAAAAAAAAAAAAAAAGAAAAGAAAACGAAAAGAAAAAAGAAGACAATAATAAAATAGAGACGTCTTCGCAATTTTTAATATCTCTCTTGTTTCCTTTTATTAGGATTCGCAACGTTAAGCGAACATTGTCGTAGTGGCAATTAACGTCCGGTCATTGATCCGCCACATCTTCCGTCGCTAATACGTACACACATTCATGAATGAAAACTAAAATAACTCGTACGCATACACACATACACGCACACACACATACATACATACATGCATACATACATACATACATACATGCATACATACATGCATACATATACACACACGGGCGGGCATAGAGATATCTACTTAAGTATCTAGTAGCTAATAAGAATATCGCCAGGATGGATGGGCATATGATATTCGTAGTGGCAAAAGTTTCTAGCGAGCCCGCGAGCCCGCTAAAGGGAGGGAGAGGGAGGGGAACGTGAAACAACACAACACAACACAACACAACACAACGCAACGCAACGCAACACAAGACAACGGACGGCAACGAGAACGACGGCTGCAGTGGCACGACGGCTCGAGCGTCGACGTGGAACGACGACGACCACGCGGGGAATTATCATAATTTCATAATTAGCTCGTTCCAGGGGTCCTTCCCGGCTGTCTCGAGGCAGCACCATTTAAACGCTCGTCGGACACGCTACTCCCGCTGGCTTCTGCCTCTTTTACTACTTTTCATCCTTCTTTTTTCCCTTTCCTCCTTCTCTCTCTCTCCCTCTCTCTCCCTCTCTGTCTGTCTCTCTCTGTCTCTATCTTTGCGTTCTTTTTTTTTTATATCAGTAACATTATTATTATTATTATTATTATTATTTAGCCCTCTTATCGGATATTATTCATACGTTATCTCTTTCTCTCTCTCTCTCTTTTTCTTTCGGCCTCTCTCGAAGGATAAATAAAAAAGAAGTCCTCCTACCGAGGAGTTTGCCTCATTGTTTTCTCTACGTGTTAAAAATAATAAAATCGTCAGTGGTCCCATACGCGCACCCCCCTCCCACACACACACACATACACACATACGTACACTTGCGGAAAAGGGATACACGCGTATATTCGTTCTTCTTTGCTCCTTCTTCTTCTTCTTCTTCTTCTTCTACGTTTTTTTTCATCACCCTTTGCCCTCTCCTCGCCGTGAACCCTCCACCCCACCCCACCCCCTCCTTGGTCTCTTCGCGACTCCTGATTCCCGTACATCCTCTGTGTTTTACGGCGCATGTAATTGAGGTTATATATGTAGAATGGAATATATAAACTTGGATATATATATATATATATATATATATATATATATATATTTAAAGTGCGTTGAGCAAATAGTTATGGGGAGCTTTGGGGGTGCTCCCATGCCGACAATTATGCGCGAGAGTGATCGTAAATCAAACGACTTTCGATCGGCTCGATGAATATTATTTAGCAAAAGGAGATATGTTATTTATATATTTATTTATATCTTTTTCTCTCTCTCTCTCTCAAGAGAGAGAGAGTCGTTCCGTTCGGACGAGGTTTGAAAATTGGTTAGAGATTTAGGAACGACGGGGTACAGGGGAGAGAAAGAGAGAGAGAGAGACAGGGAAAAGAATATATCGGTCGTTCGGTTAGTGCGCGAAGAGGAACAGAAAGAGAAAGAGAAAGAGAAAGAGAGTCGCGTTCACGGAAAAATAATAGTCAGCACGATTCATCTCGTTTCCACTATCGGTTTTCTATCTGACTTCGTTCCACCGTAAGATATTCCTTCTCTCTCTCTCTCTCTCTCCTCTCTTTCCTCTCTCTCCTCTCTCTCTCTCTTTCCTCTTTCTTTCTCTCCCTTTACTTCGGCGGTCTGTGCTCGAGGAAGAATCCGGCCTGTTAGATATACGATACCCGATAGTAAACGGGGCAGCGCCCGTCCGAACATACCGTGGCACGATCTGAATACCTCATACTTACCTTTACAAATTGGTCGAACCAAGCTGGAATCACGAAGTCTCGAAAGTTACGTCTTCGCGAGAGCTC
>OU964976.1:5650114-5660114 GCA_918808275.2 Dolichovespula sylvestris
TTCTTTTTCTCTTTTTTTTCTTTTTTTTTTTTTTTTTTCCTTTAGCGATTATTACCCGACGCTTATCTTATCGTTAATAAATTGCCGATCAGATATAATTCGATATAATCCGATTAGAACGATCAAATGCTATGCATCTAATCTTAATGTGAGATCTAACGTACGCTTATTACAATTTGTAATTCTAACACGATTCACCTTTCATACGATAATTATTAATAACTATCTCTATGCGTCTAATAATATTCGATCGACGAACGCGTATCAAAGATCGCGGTTAAATCCTTTCTTGAAGATCTACTACGATGATTTCTTTCGATCAATTGTGTATATATATATATATATATATATATATATATATATATATGCATGTATACATATATATATAAGTATTGTAAATAGATAATAACATAATAATGATTAAGTTAAGTATCGTAAGTGCGTGTGTACGTACGTGTGTGCGTGCGTGTGTGTGTGTGTGTGCGTGTGCGTGTGGTTCAACAACGTGATCCGTGATTAAAGTGGCATTTAAAAGGCTCCGGGCCAGGTCGAGAGGATCAATCCTCCCCTCCCCCCAATCCCTACTCTACGTCATTGTCCTCGATCCTTTTGCTTCTATTTAGTTTAAAGCATTAATCGCGATCGACTCTACCAACCACGCTCGCTCTCATCCTCGATGAAATCTCGAAAACGAAATGACACGGGGGCCACGTTGCGTCTGACATTATCGCAAGCCGGATACTTTTCAACGTTACGATAAGCATACGTGATCTCTCTCTCTCTCTCTCTCTCTCTCTCTCGCGACAAAAAGAAGAAAGAGAGGGGGACAAAAATAAATTGAAAAAAAGTAAACGAAACGAAACAAAAATAGAAAAGGAAAGAAATGAAAAATAAAAATGAAAGCTAACTGAACATTCTTCTTTCGATTGCGTTTGACGTTTTCTCTTCGGTCGCACGCGTTGATCTAATTTATCGATCAAAGATACAAAGAGAGAGAGAGAGAGAGAGAGAGAGAGAGAGTTCCCACACGTTCCGACGTAACAATTACAATTTCGTCACAATCTCGATGGAGTTGCTTTCTTCTTTCTTTTCTTTATTTATTTATTTATTTTTTTTATTTTTTTAACTCGACCCTCGAGAAAATAAATTCTAAGATGATAAAACCGATGAAAGAGAGAAAGAGAGAGAGAGAGAGAGAGAGAGAGAGAGAGAAAATAGAAAATAAAAATTATTCGACGACTCTTATCGAGCCGAAGGAACGAAAAAAGAAATAAACGAAAGAAAGAAACTAGTACACGTATATCCTAATCATTGATTAAACTAACCCGCCTCTCTCTCTCTCTCTCTCTTTCTCTCTCTCTGTCTCTCTCTCTCTCTCTCTGCCCGCTCTCCAACCCTCCTCTCCTCACCGAGTACATTATCTTTTTTTTAAAAGGGCGGGGCGGGGGGTAGCAGCGGGGAAGAAAAAAGAAAAACTAATCTAACCTAATCCAACATTTTTCTCGTATCTCGTTCTAATTTTTTAAGAAGAAAAAAAGAGAAAAAGGAAAAGAAAAAAGAGAGAGAGAGAGAGAGAGAGAGAGAGAGAGAGAAAGACGGAGAAAAAGTGTTAACGTTTGGTCGTGCTCGCGACGATCCTCCTTGCGGTAGGTATGTATATATATAGGTATATGTATAATGTAGAAAAGAAAAAGTTTATAGCGCTTGATGTCAGGTATGATAGGGAAAATATAAAAAAGGGGCCGGCCTCGCGACAAAAGCATTTCCTACCCTTTCCGTGTCAAGAGAAGAGATCGCGATTTACGATTAATAAATGGCACGCTTTTATCATCGTCAAATATACATATATATATATATATATATATATATATATATATATATATATTTATATGTATATATATATGTGTGTACACGTAGGACACGTAGAATGCTCGTTAAATCGTAGGTACCTTGTAATTCCTACGATATATACTTACAATCGAACAATGAAAATATATTATAACCGTATTGTACAATGAAACGATATGAATAAAATGAAATGAAATGAAATGAAATGAAGGAAAGTAAGAAAAAAATAGATCGTCCGACCGAGATGCTCGTTGATAAGTTCTGTTTACCTCCGCGATAAGATTAAAAATCGTTTCTTTCAAAAAATCTCTCTTTTTCGTTTATATACGTACATATATAAATATATATATATATATTTATATGGACAAATTCTTACTCGGTAAAAGCTCAACCCGCAAACAATTTTAACCCGTGTTGTGTACTACCCACGTATATAGTTTTACAACGCATATATACGTACTCGCGTGTAAGGGCTTAGCGGCATGGGAGTTATCTAGATGATTATCTTAGCCGTTTATCACTAATTTATCTGGGCAGGCATTAGTTTTTACCCGACGATGGCGTGCACCCAGCAACCTTCGCTTACCTAAATTATTCATTATATAGAGCGATCCTCCGTACCGCCGCGTGGTGTATATGCCAAAGTAAAAAAGAGAAGGAAAGAAAGAAAAAGAGAGAGACAAAGAGAGAAAGAGAGAGAGAGAAAAGTCGAACGCGGTGCACACCGTTCCAGATCCGACGTTTATTAATTAACATCGTTCGCTCGCGACGATCATTCACGAATTTACGTACGTACGTATGTGTGCATGTAAGTATGTGTGTATGTACGTGTGTGCATGTGTGTGTGTGCGTGTATGTGTACGCGTGTATATATATATATATATATATATATATATATATCGATTATCAGTACTCACGCTCGACTAAAGAAAGTCCTAACTTTCCTTATCGTATATAATAATTCCTTTTCCTTGCTCGTGACATTTGGTATACAAAGAAACACCGTTATTACACTGTATAATCTTGTAAAGATAATTGTTCGCCCATAATTACACTATTTACCTCATTTCACATCGTACAAAATCGATACCATATGATTCAAAATAATGTCGTATTTTTGGTATAAACCCTTTAATATTAAACTTCGTCCTACATTTACATTTATACAAATATATATATATATATATATATATATATATATATATATATATATGTATAATATAATATAATATATATTTTATTATATAAGATAAAAGCTTTACTTCGATAATACTATCACGGTTGATATTATGTTAATATATTATAATTCATTTGGATAAATTTAATTATACACGTTATTATCGTAAAGAGAACACGATAAGATGAAGTATTAATGTATATAATTTAGTAAGTGAGAGGACGAGCAGAACGATTTTTCATGGACCATTTAATAAGATGACAACTTGGAAGAATATCTACTCTCTCTCTCTCTCTCTCACACACACACACACACACACACTTTCTCGCTCTTTCTAATGCTGAAAAACGAATCTATGAGCATATACACACAGACACACACACACACAGAACGTACTACTCCTGATAGAAATATATCGTCCCTCGTGATCTACCGGCGTCGTGGAAGATAATTATTCACGTTTAGATAACGAACGGCCCGCGATGATATCGAGGCGGAGGCGTCCATTAGCGAGGCAAAGCGCCGGCTTCGCCAAAGGTATATCTATTTATCATCAGATAACGCCTCGGCATTATCTCGAAAAGTACGGCTCTCCTATAGGCGAACGATCGTTTGCGTGCTACTAGTACACGGATCGTACGAGCTAGCTAGAGCTAGCTAGAGCTAGCTAGCTTAGCTTAGCTTAGCTTAGCTAACTCGCTTCTTCTACTCGCTCGTACTCATCAAACCGGGCTAGTGGTCACTCTTTATATTCCTCAGCTAAAGGTCTATCGTCCGATGATTTTGCCACCGTGTTGTTAACTCTTGCTACCGTTCGACCAAACTTATCGGAATCTTACGAAATATTATATAAGCCTTTCGAAAGATCGATAACACACACGTCGTTGATGGATCACTACGAATGAGGAACGAGATCTCTACGCGATTGAGGGGGGCCTTTTTTTTTTTTTTTCTTTTTATATGACAAAATTATCTCGAAAGAATCGACATTGTTTACCGTCTTTATTAAACCCCTCGTCGTGCTGTGTATCCATCGATCGTAACACGTCTAACGTTTCGAAATGTTCCCTCGAAATCGTCTTCTCGAATCATCATCATCATCATCATTCTTTTTTCGCATCGTCGATGGACAGAATAATAATGAAAGTTCGTTTTGTACCTCGATATAGAAGATTTTTCTCTTATCTATAATAATTAAAATCTAACGGATTGTTTTACAATCGTTAAAGATAGTACCCGTTGTGATACCTACGTCGAAGGATCGATAGTTCCAATAGATCGATCGAGAATAAGAGTTCGAATTAATATCTTCTTAATTAACGCCGTGGAGAGTATCTCGTACAAAAAAAAAAAAAAAAGAACGTTCTTTCTAAATCTCGAGATCTTGTCTCTCTCTCTCTCTCTCGTTCTTTCTCTGTATGTGTGTTATTCGGGTATATAAAATTATCGCGGAAAAATTATAAGAGGATATTATACGTGGATAATGTTATTTTTACGATTCTCTCACTCGTGTAAGTACTACGTGCGTTTCTAGTGATACGTAAGAATAAAAGATACGGAGATAGAGATATGGATACAGATAGAAATAAATTTAAGAGAAAAAAGAGAGAAAGAGAGAGAATGAAAAACGTGTGGGTATAGCGTAAAGTGCAAAAAAATCCATTGTCTCGTTGACTCCGACAGTGCTCGAAGAGAGACTACTGGCAATAAAAAGGCGTAACGAAGTGGGAAGAAGGAAGGAAGCGTGGCGAACGATCTAGAAACACCGGAATTTAGGGTTAGACCTTAAATCACTCTGCTAACCTTTGTCCTTCTCTCCCTCGTCTCTCTCTTTCTGTCTCTCTCGTTTTTTTCTCTTCCTTCGCAAAAAGAAAAATAAATAAATAAAAAGGAACAAAAAAGAAATAAAGCGAAAAAGAGAAAAACGAATGAAATGATATTGCGAGGACACAACGCGACGTTGTAATCGAACGAGGACGAGAGTTAACGCGTTTTCTACAGTACATGTATATTGAGTCATGAGATGAATACAAAGAAAAGAGAAAAAAGGAAAAGAAAATTAAAGAAGGAAGGAAAAACGTGGCCGGTCTACGACGAATAAAAAGTCTTTCTCTTTCTTCTTTTTCTTCTCTTTTTCTCTCTCTTTCGGAGATAACCTGGTAAAAAGTTTGTCCTTGCTGGTAGAAAGGACAAAGGGAATTCTTCTTCGAAAAATTTGACCGATGCATTATATCATATATACATATATACATACATATATTGTATATAAAAAGAATAACAAAACAAACCGGGGACGACCGACCTTGACGCTCGATTAATAATATATTATATAACGCAATAAATTAACTACGTACATGGGTCGTTCGATTATTTTACGTTTTTCCTTCTTCTTCAATTTTAACGCTGGATTAATTATCGTATAATAAGATTTTCAACGATGTGGAACGATAGTTGTCGTAAAATTTCTAAGACGTTTCTTGCAATTTTGTTCGATATATATATATATATATATATATATATATATATATATATATATATAAAGAAAAGAGAGAGAGAGAGAATTAGGGATGAAGGGGTAGTTGTTTGTTACTTTCTTTCGCTCTCGGGTATACATGGCTATCCATAATATACGTTCTCTCACGGAAAGCTGCACTCACTTCCGGCGTGGCTAACCGATTATATATCCCCGCTTCTGCAGAAGGACGAAGTTCGAGAGAATCGGTCGTTTAAACACGAGCCAGTAAGCTTCCACGAGGCTTGTCCAGTGTTCGGGATCACGCTAACTCCTCGTTAAGTCATAACTTACCCCCTCCGACGTACGTATAATATGTATGTATGTATGTATGTATGTCGTATATACGTACGTACGTATGTACCTACACCCGGTTACTTGCCTACGTAACTGTCTCTCTCTCTTTCTATCTATCTATCTCTCCTTACCTTAATAGTATAACACTTCTTATTTATATTCTGCCAGTGATTCGTAGAAGAAAATCGCAAATATTTGTTATTATACGTATATACGTATTAACAGCTTAAGAATAAGATTTGATTGCGTTACTTTCCGTATGGACGGTGTTTTGACCAAGCTGGGGTGGGGAAAAGAAATTAAAGAAAAAACGATTACTACGTATCTTCGACTATATCCCTTCATTTTTTTACAATAAAAAAAAAGAAAAAATAAAGTCTTAGAAATTACGCACAGTACGTCCGGTCTGTTGAAAGAAAAAACAAAAGAAGAGGAATAAAAAAAAAAAAAGAAAAGAACAGAAATAATTCCTTTCTATAAATGCCTACGGAAAGAAAAGTAATAGAATAGAATAGAACGAAGAACGAGAGAGTTAAAGAAACGCATCGGTGAACGTAACATCCCCTTCTCCTTTCTCTCCCTCTCCCCGCACCTACAGCACGTAAGAAAAAGCTTTATGGCACTACGTGATCATTTAAATGCGGAATTACGTAATTACCATTGGCATTGTTTGCCCTATAACCAACACACACACACTTTCTGGTTACGTTGTATTGTCTTGTTTCTCGGCTGGTTAAAAGATATCGTCGCTTATATCTATTTCACGCGTTGCAACGTTCGGGTTTAGCGAGCGTTATTCGCTTATGGTAATGCTTACTTGACTGCGATTATGCCATTGCATATACGTGACTACGTGTTTATTTTTCGTAAAAATAAATGACAGATTAAACGAACGTGTGTGTAACCATACCCAATCGATTTCGTCGAAGTCCTCGATGATTATCCCACGATGATATATCGTGTATTTGTGTGTGTGGATCGTCCTTCGTTCGTATTAATAAATATTAATACATACATACATACATACATACATATATATATATATATATATATATATATATATCAATGGCCTTGATTTTTATTAGATTACTACGCGAATATATCGAGTACGATTTGAAGACGAGAACTCTTTAACGTTAAATATCCTTCGTATAAACTATTAATTAACTCGAGTATGAATATTACGTATGTACAACGTATATTATGTATTATTCGACGATCGCTAAACGTCCTATTATTATCATTATTATTATTATTATTATTATTATACAATTAATTATTCTTGGCAATAGATTTTTAACGACGTTAAAAAAACAATATATATCTCGATCGTTTCTACGTCCTGTATATTAACGCGACACGTATCGTTACAACGTACAACGCGTACGTACGTTCATACATACATACATACATACATACATACATACATATACATACATACATACATACATACATACATACATACATACATACATACATACATACATACATACATACATACATACATACATACATACATACATACATACATACATACCATACGGATACTAATAAAATATATTATCGAGGATTAAAGATTAAAATGGTTACTTACAAAGAAGGGGGAGAGAGCGAGAGACGTGCGTGTGCTCACTGGACCGAGTCTTGTAGCCTACTGAGGAAGTTAGAGGATTAATCCTTGAAGCGTTTCGGTAGGTCGAGTTAGTTCCGAGAATTGTTTTGTTTACGTTCGCGGAGTTATTACGACGCCTAGCGACTTTTAACGCGTGTACTCTTACGTACGTATACATCGTACTATATATATATATATACATATATAATATGTGTGCTCGCAATTTTAATGATATAATAACACGTTGGCAAATAATAGGTAAGAGAAACAAATCGAAAAGGTAAAAACTAGAAACTACACTGTTTCGAGAGACACGTGTGCGCTGGATCAACAACGCGTCTTACGACGCTTATATTTTAATCATCATAGAGTGGGGTTGGTATATCTCATTTCCGGGTGACCCCGAAGGGCAAAACGATTCTCCCTGTTATCGCGCCGATAAAGAGAATTAAAAGGCTTCGAAGCAATTCCGTCTTTAATGGTTTTCATAGGGCTATCGATCACGAACGATCGAGGTGGTCGGTCGGTCGGTCGATCGGTCGATCGGTCGATCGGTCGATCGGTCGGACGGTCGGACGGTCGAACGATCGGACGGTCGAATGGTCGGATGGTCGGTGTACGCTGGTCCACCTCTTTCGTCGGCCAGTGTTCGGATCGTGCGAAAACTGGAGTCTCGACCTTCGAAGTAGTCGAAGAGTCTCCTCCCGACCAAAAGGGCTTCTTTCCGTCCTTTATTTTTCTTTCTCTTACACTTCTATATACGCACACACACTCACGCACACATATATATATATATATATATATATATATATTTATACACACAAATCGAAGAAGAAAAGAGTAAAGACGAAGAGATCGGGGAGACTTTAACAAGAATTTCGCTTCGAGCCCGCGAGGAATCAAAAAGAAAGGAAGATGAGAGAAGAGAGTGAGAAAGAGAGAGAGGGTTCTCTCCCTCCCACGTACGTGGCTAAAGGGTGGCTAACCCATCATTATCGACAATTTATCAATAGCCAATAATATTATATTAAAGCGGCCACGTCGGCTTCGCGGTCTTCGCAATGGCGTGGAAAGGGAAAAAACAGTTCAAAATTCGCGATTCTCGTATACCGTCTTCTCTCTCTCTCTCTCTCTCTCTCTCTCTCTCTCTCCCCTTAACACTTTCTCCCCTTGTATTTCGCCGTTTATTTCGAGGGGAGGGTAGAGGAGGAGACGGGCTTCTTTTTCGCTTCTTTACTTCGCGAGTATTTCGTTTCGTTCTCGCTTTTAGATATTTTTCCCTTTTCAACTTCCTCCTCCTCCTCCTCTTCTTCTTCTTCTTCTTCTTCTTCTTCTTCTTCTTCTTTTAACGGAGGTTTCGATCGGCCGCCAATGCGATGTATTTATGTTGGCTCGATCATAATGTTTATGTTAGGTGCCCTCGCCAGAAAAAAGGCACGGCTCGCCGTTAATCAGATCGCAGGTGGGAGGGCGCGAGAACTCAGAGCGAACTTTCCTTCTCTCTTTTTCTATCTCTTTCTCTCTATCTCTCTCTCCCTCTCTCTCTATCTATCTATCTATCTATCTATCCATCCATCCATTTCTTTCTTTCTTTTACTCTTTCACTCTTTTCGTTGTATGCACCGCTCGATTGAATCTTCCACCCCCATCTTTCTATCCTTTATTTTTCTATCTATCTCTATCTCCTCTCTCTCTCTCTCTCTCTCTCTCTTTCGAATCTTATCCGAAATATATATTCGTATATCGAGACGAGAGAAGAGAGAAGAAGGGCTTTCGTTGCCGTCGGGCTCGTTAAAAATCGGTTAATATCGGAAAATAAGCAAAGGAGTTTGCCATCGGGGGAGGGGTTTCGGGATTATCTAACGTAATAGAGGAAGCATTTTTATAGAGAATGTGCTCGATACGAGTTAAAGAGAGAGAGAGAGAGAGAGAGAGAGAGAGAGAGAGAGAGAGATAGAGATAGAGGGGGAGGGGATAAGAAGGAAAAAGTCTGTACGGTTACGATACAAAAATGAGCCGGTTAACTCTCGTCGGCACGCCCCGACAATATTCAAAGTCATTACGATATTTACCGCGATCTTAAAAAGTTCATAAACGACGACGAAGAACGACGACGGAGGACGCTTACGCTATGCTTTATATTAGATTTTTACCTTTCATTCAAGACTGTGGAACGAAAAAAGAAAGAGAGAGAGAGAGAGAGAGAGAGAGAGAGATAAAGATGGGATAGATAGAGATTAGAAAAAGACGGAAGGGAAGTTGGTAAACGCGTTAACCGCACGATTTATAATAGAATTTTCTATCCCTTTCTAGAAGGATCATAATCGAAGGGTTGATATAAGTTTAAAGAGAGAGAGAGAGAAAATATATATATATATAAACATATGAATAATATAGGGGTAAGAAGAGACGTTGAAGAGGTAAGGAAACGAGATCGAAATCTCGTTGTGTCGTTCGAGTTTATACGCGAAGGTGGTGGCCATGGAAGAGAAATAAGAGAAGAGGAAGGGAAAGAAGGAAAGAAGGAAAGAAAGAAAGAGTCGCGTCGAATTAG
>OU964976.1:5665114-5670114 GCA_918808275.2 Dolichovespula sylvestris
ATATCTGCGTGTGTTTTTTATACGCGTTTCTTTCTTTCTATCTGTTTGTGTGTTTGTGTGTGTATACTTTTACGCGTGCCTATATAAAAAAGGCACAACAGTGGGCTATAAATATCCGGCTTATTTACGGACAACGGTCCTGCCATTGCACCCGAGAATAAATTCAACAAAATGCCCATTTAATTAACACCTTATTTATTGAGACGTCCCTAAGTTCGGAGAATCTCCTCAAAGATTATTCTCTCCTCCTTTCTCTCTTGTTTCTACTCACGATGGGATCTGAATCTCTCTCTCTCTCTCTCTCTCTCTCTCTCTCTCTCTCTCTCTCTCTCTCTCTCTCTCTCTTTCTCTCACGGGTATTATTTGACCATTATCGATACCTTTTTCTTTCTGAGATTAACCGTAGGTTTCGTTTAACTAGAATAGTTAGTAACTAGAATCTGTAGATTTGTCTTAGCGTGTTACTTACGAAAGAAGAGGAAGAAGAAGGAAAAGAAGACGAAAGTAAAAGGAAAGAAAAAAGAAAAGAGTTGGAAAAAAAGTCGATCGAACGGGAAAGTGATGAAAGTGAGGACAATCAGGGATACGTGTGATTCTTTTATCACTCGGTCATGTAATGTAAATACATACATATGTGAATCGTTCGTTCCCATGACAATTGGTCCCTTATGAATGGCGAATGAAGGATTAAAAAAAAAAAAAAATATATATATATATATATATATATATATATATATTTCTGGATAGAATAAAAAGAGTAATTCGTGGGTCGTTTGTTCTCTCGATAAGTTCTTATCGATCTTTTAATATCAGCATCTCTCTCTCTCTCTCTCTCTCTCTATATATATATATATATATATATATATATATATATATATATATATATATATGTTTCTTTCTTTGGCGCAGTTATTAAATTCGTCTTAACGAAGAGCGTGAAAAAAAGGGCATCGAGAACGAGGGAGAGAAAGGGACGACGAGAGGGGTTGAGACGGGGTCGAGGGGTGAAGTTGGCTCTCGTTAAAATAGCCAAGCTGAGTAACAAATAAAATCTACGTAAGAAGAGCTAACGAAAAGCAAAACGATCTCGACGATGAGACAAAAGGACATCGTATTAAATGAATGAGACCGAAAATAATAATAATAATAGAAAAAAAAATAATAAAAAGAAAGAAAGAAAACAAAAAAAAGGGAGAAGGTGTAGGGTGAGAATAGGTATGAGCATTCTCCCTATATATACATATATATATATATATATATGCATGCACGTGTATGTATTTATGTATGTATGTATGCACTTGAATCGAACTGCGGATGAACGAAAAGAAAAACAATTATAGGTGTTGTGTTCATCATGAGTACCTACATAAATACATATATATTTCAATTACTACTCTCATACTTCTCTCTCTCTCTCTCTCTCTCTCGTGTGTATGGGACTTTTTTTGCTCGAACCCTTTTTTTCCCCGTTCGGTCCTTACACGGGTTCTTTGCACACGTCCTTTAGCCACGTGCACGTTATTCTTCAACAATGTAGGTAATTGTTCGCATTTGAGCTTTCTTGATTTGTTCTTTTTTCTTTTTTTACGAGCTACCGAAAATTTTTTCTTTCAACCAAGGTCAATCCTAAGTATCGACTATTGTTACACAAAATTTATATATTTCAAAATTGCATGAGGTATATCTTGTTCGTTTATTTTCCTTTTGTTTTTTTTTTTTTTTTTTTTTTTTTATACAAGCTACGAAGACCTTGTTTTTTAAATAAAATTATATATACATATGTATGAATGTATTTTGCTATTAATCATCAATTTCCATAACCCGTATACATTCTAATTACATAATACATAAATGTAGAATATTCGAGTAATACTAACACATAAGGCAAATACGTACCATCGGGAAGCTTCAATTATGTACGTGGAAATTAGATCCTCGTTAAAGGGTCATTCTAAAGTTCTTTGGGTCTCTCGATACAAGATTCCATCCGTTCTCCCTTTCCCTTGGAACCCTTCCCTCTCTCTCTCTCTCTCTTTCTCTTTCTCTTATTTCGTCTTTGCCTCCACTTGTGTTCAGGTGCCACTTTCCTCGAAGATTCAGCTGCTACTACCGTCTCTCTCTCTCTCTCTCTCTCTCTCTCTCTCTGTTTCTTGGCGGCTCGTAGCTTTAACGTACATGCTGGATGCACGAAGGTAGAATCTAAGGAGACTACCGGGTGGTAAAATATACCGAAGCGAAAAAGGTTTTGGTTACACCTGCTTTACAAAAGATAGTAGACGTACGGTTTCTTCTTCTTCTTCTTCTTCTTCTTCTACTTCTTCCTCTTTTTTTCTTTTAACTTTATTCGTATTTCTCTCCTCCTCATCCTCCTCCCTCTCTCTCTCTCTCTCTTAAGTCTTTATTACCATTGAAATTCTAACTATTTCTCCTTCCCCCCGCCTCCCCGTTTCAATTTCATAAGAAGTAATCATTCGACGATACGTATCGCGTGATTGATAATAAAATTGAAGGGTATAAAAGACAAAAAAGGAAAAATACAAGGAAAAGAAATAAACCACGAATCGTATACCATATATATATATATATATATATATATATATATATATATATATACACATATATATGCGATCTAATAAAACTAAAAATAAAGAATGCTAACTGTGCGAGACTCGTAGGTACACATACACATACACACACACACACACACACACACACACACACACACACACACACAAACACACACACGTACGTATACGAACTATATAATACAAACACGAACCGAAGTCATAAAATTCGTATCTATCTCTACTTATTCCAAGTATATTAGTAGTAGTGGATAGTTGGTGAAAGACATTGCGCGCATCCGTGACACGCACACACGTATTTAGGTCGTCGTCGTGCGCGCGAGCGCAAAACCGAGTGGATTACACCTGCACAGCTGCCGGCACAGCCACGGCGGCAGGTGAATCTTGGGACTCACCTGATCGCGAGCCGTGTCGGTGGGCGCGCGCGCGCGCCCGCTCTTATGCGCTCGCACGCACGAACGTACTAGCTCTTGTATCTCCGCGACAAGAGGAGGGAAAAGTGTCTTCGGGGACACGGGCAGGTGATATCGATTGTACGAATTATGGTCGATCAGCTTGCCGCTAAAACCCTACGGATCGTTCACGACGTGTTTCAGTTTAGTTTTAACAACGACTTCCGAGAAGAAAACCGGCCACCGTCTTTCTCCTCTCGCGAGGATATATGTATATACGATCGATTCCGATCGATCGATCGATCGATCGATCTATCGATAGATCGATCGATTCGTCGTACGCCCCGCAAATAATTCGTCTCGTATCCGATTAATATAATATTATATAATAAATAGAAGAAAGTTGAAAACCCTGTACGAGTGTGTAAACGACGATAATTATTTAACGTGCACTCATAAACTCGATCGTCAGTTTCTCGGTTTTTTATTATATTTTTTTTTTTTTTATTGTCATTTTTATTTTTTCTTTTTTGTTTTCCTGTCGTCAATCTTTTATCAAACGAGATTAATTCAGTTTTAAAGAATCGATGATTTCTCTCTTCGTTCGTTCATTCGTATCAAATACATACTCGCTCGGAGAAAGTTAGTAATAATAAATGGATAAATAAATAAATAATTGTTGAACGATCGCCTAACAGAGGAAGAGATATTCGAGAGAGAGAGAGAGAGAGAGAGAGAGAGGGGGGAGAGAGTAGGGTCTGCGTGTTTGTCTTGAAATAGGAGATTACGTTCGTCGAAACGAAGTTGAAGGGCCAACCAACGAAGAAGGTAATACAGAATCGCGCGAAGTGCCTTTCGATCGGCAAATAAGAACGCGATCGATGATCCATAATCCGCCTAAGGGTGCAGGTTGTTGCGCGGCAGTGTTCCCTTCTTTAACTCGGCCGCGCATACTGGGCAATCTTTGTAATTATAGAGGAGGCGCGCGTCCCATTAGCTCGGTATCCTCGCGTATATATATATATGTGTGTGTGTGTCTGTGTTCCTGCTACGGAGGATGCGCCTGAGTTAGAGACAGAGAAAGAGAGAGAGAGAGAGAGAGAGAGAGAGAGGGGGAGAGCTAAGAGGGAGAAAAAATACGTTCGAGATAGAAACACGGAGAGCACTGACCACTCTCAATAGGACCCGCTCAAGCTGCGCATGGCGACATTCGAACTATTACAATCATATTTGTATCTCTTCGAGATACTTTTTTATTTTTATTTTGTATTTATATATTTATTTATTTATTTATTTATTTATTTATTTATTTATTTATTTATTTATTTGTTATTCCTTTCCTTACGGACGAATTTTAATTTATTTTTTTTCAGTTCATTTTTCTTCTTCCTCCTTCGTACGAACGCTCGTTCGGATACGTATTTTAACGTTATAAAATATCCTCTCTTATTCCTTTCTTCTTCTTCTTCTTCGATCCTTCCTGTTTGATGAAATCGTTATTTATGAAAGAGAAAAAAAAACGGAACAACGAAGGCAGAAGAAGAAGAAGAAGAGGAAGAAGAGGAAGATGACGAAAGAAAAAGAAGGGGGAGGAGGCGAGTGTAAAAAGAAAAAAAGTTAACGAACGCACTTGTGTAAGTGAGTAACGTGAGTTGTACAATTATTTTTATCTGCCTTGAAAAAAGAGAAAAGGAGAGGGAAAAGGAAAAGAGAAAAAATAAAAGAAATAAAAAAATAGAAAGAAGAGAGAGAGAAAAAAAGAAAGAAAAACCTGGCGCCTCATTTTTCACGCTCGACGTACTCGACAAATATAATACGGCAGTGATTCCCGTAACAAAAGCTTTGCAACACTCTCTGCCTTGGGAAAAATTGTCATGAACGAAAGGAGATAGATAGAACGCATGTAACTTCGCCTAAGTTCGACCGAGTGGATAGCGTGGTGCGGAACGATTCTTTTTCCTTCGTGCAGGAAGCTGTCACTGTATTTAAAACGTTCGAGGGTGTGAAGAGAGAAAGAAAGAGA
>OU964976.1:5675114-5690114 GCA_918808275.2 Dolichovespula sylvestris
TCGTTCCGAACGGCTCTATTAGTATCGATATCATATAATGATCGGCTGGAAAGCGAGATCCTCGAGTAAGAGAAGAAAAAAAGAAGAAGAAGAAACAAATGTAAAAATCAAAATAATATATCTTCTATATATTTATTTTCTATTTCTCAATTTGGTATATATTTAAATATGTACGTGTGTGTATATATATATATATATATATATATATATATATATATATATATCGGGTTGTCCGGAATGTTCGTGCCAATTTTGAAACGAAAAAGATTTAAATTTTAATATACATTCATTAAATTATTATTATTATTATTAAGATATTATCGTCAGGAATTTTCCAGACGACCCAATATATATACGTGATGTAAAATAGAAGGAGACACCGGACAAAAACCATTTCTTTTCTCGTTTAGATCGTGAAACCGACCGTGCGAAGGGGCTACTATGAAAGTAATAGTAGTAGCAGTAACAGCAGCAGCAGCAGCAGTAGTAGTAGTGGTAATGGTAGTGGTGGTGGTAGTAGTAGTATAAAGCCCGATTGAAAAAGATCTCACGATTGACGAGTACTTCTTTTTTCTGAGCCGGACTAGAAAAGCGATTTTCCAGTCGTTGCTCTCATGGCTTAAGCCGAGGGATCAATGGATCCTCCCGATCGGCGACAAAATCGTGATGGACCTCGCGAACGGGGATTTCGAAGGAATAGATCGGACCCTTCTTGCTACAAGGGTCAAGCTTCGAAATTGTTATTAACTAACCGTCCTCTCGATTGGACACCACCATATTTTTTTTTCCTTGCTTCTCAATCCCTCCCTCTCACCCTTCACCCTATCGGATGATCCACCTATAACTCACCCTAATTTTATTTACAAATTTCAACGATACTCTGGAATCATATTCTGCTCGAAGAACAAAGGAAGAAAAAAAAAAACAAAAAAAAAAACAAAAAGAAAACACCACGAAGAAAATGAATCGAGTCAGATACGTTGTATAATGAATTATTTATTCTTGTTCATAACCAAAATTTTCTTCGTTAACGTTCCATTGTAGAATTATTATAGAAATTTATTCGACGTATACAAGAGACGATCGATTGTAAACTGTACCGTACATTTACCATAGATACATTGACTGTACATATATGTTACTTTTTTTATTTATTTATTTATTTATATATATTCTTCGGCGAGTTAAAGAGAGGAACGAGAGAAGAAGGGGTTCGTTCGATCGTCGGTATTGGCGTAAATCATTCTAATAATATTGTAGATCTCTTATTCGATCGGTAATAAAAAGGAAGAAGAGTAAAAGTATGGCGGATAGTGGTCTGTTAAGGGTAACTTTTCCATCCCTTTTTTCTACCTTCTCTTTTCTATCTCCTTCCTTACTCCCTTCCCTTCCCTTCCCTTCCCTTCCCTTCCCTTCCCTTCCCTTTCGTCCGAGAAGAAAGAGCTCAAAGCAATATTATTTAACCGTTAAAGTCGGTGCTCGTTAGGCTCCGCGCCGATAGAGGCGTGGGTCGTGTCGTCGTATATTAGTTTGGAAACGCCTTCGCGGATCGAGGGGCGATGGCACGCGAGATTAATGGCCCTTGGGGTCAAGTACGCTTCTACTATATATACACACGTTCAAAACTATATATATTTATATATATATATATATATATATATATATATATATATATATACATGTATGGTTACCTTATGGTACGTACGTACGTATGTATGTTACGTTGCGAGCGAATTACCAAAGAAAACTTATGGCCTCGATCGAGAACGGGATCTCTCGATTCGAGAAGTTTGAATAATTTTCAACGATTATATTTCGACTCTTATCGACTTCTCTTAACGTACGTATATACTAAATACATACGTACGTACGTACGTATACGTACAAATAATTATTACCGATCTCCACGCGACACGTTTTTTCGCGAAACGTTTCGTTTGATTCGATCGTCCGGAATATTCGCGCCCGATTTCGTAACGCGGAAGATATCAATTTTATCACAACATTTGTTACGATCGTTATTATTGTCGTTGGTGTATTATCGACGGGAATTCCTTTTTTTATCCGAACGAACCGATAATTTCGTTCGAGAGTTCCGTAGAACGAAAAAAAAAAAAAAAAGAAGAAATGAAAAGAGGAAAAGAAATCGATTGGAATTCGTAGTTTTCTACTTTTACGGGAGAGCGTTATTTTCTCTCGCAAACGTTCGAGCATGTTAGCGCGATACGAGAATTTTTTTCGATTATTTTCTCTCTCTCTCTCTCTCTCTCTCTCTCTCTCTCTCTCTATCTATCTCCCTTTTTTTCCTTCGTAAAACAAAAAAGAAATAGAAATAGAAGTAAAAATAAAAATAAAAATAAAAATAAAAATAAAAATAAAAATAAAAATGAAAATCCGATCTGGTAGTTCGCTCGAAGGGGGTGGGGAGGCGGGGTTAAAAAAAAAAAAAGAGAAAGAAGGAAAATAGGGAGAACCGATGAAACGATATTGTTATGTGATCGAGCTGGATCGGTCGGTCGGTCGAAAGAGAGAGAGAGAGAGAAAGAGAGAGAGAGAGAGAGAGAGATAAGATCTCTTTCTATATTCCCTCTCTCTCTCTCTCTCTTTCTCGCTCGTTGTTGTACCGCAACGTCGTTTGCGAAATAATTGCAGGATATACATGTAACTCGGAAACGAGAACAACGAGCTTCTGCCTCGAATCAAGATCGGCACGTAAACGGAAGATTATTTCCAGATGGCTTTTATCCTCGTGATCGTTTCTCTCTCTCTCTCTCTCTCTCTCTCTCTCGAATTCACTCTAACGCGTTTCTTTCGTTTCCAGTGTTTCCTCGTCCACGTAAACAAAAAAAAAAAAAAAAAGAAAAAAGAAAAGAAAAAAGAAGAAATTAATTTTGAAATTCCTCCTGTGCTCTTTCTCTTCTCCATCGCTCCCATGCATTTCAATGTCTCTTTTATCTATCTCTTTTCTTCGAGAAGACGTTTTACGAGCCGAGTCAGAGACAGAGAGAGAGAGACAGAGAGAGAGAGAGAGAGAGAGAGAGAGAGAGAGAGAGAGTATGAGTTGCGTGGTGACTTAATAACCCACAATTTAAAGCTTATAAATCAATCATATGTACTTGTCACTCGTTGATTTTATTAAGGTTTGCTCGCATGTAACGCCGCCGATCGTATTTCAAAGACTTTAAACGGCGAGTCTTTAAAAGAGATTCAACAAAAAAGGAAAAAAAAGAAAAAAAGAAAGGAAAAAGGAAAGAAAAAAAAATAAATCAAATGATATCCGAGTTTATGGGCATACTGTTTACTATATTACTATTAAACGTGATCGTTGCGTTCTCGTTGATCCCGATCTAAATTTAAATCGCGCCAGGATAAATGAATGTTTCTACGTCGTGATCGATTCGAATCGTACGCTCACAACGATTGTCACGATTGTTCGATGAATTTTCTTTTTTTTTTTTTTTGTAATGAAGAAGAGAAAAAGAAAATAGAAAGAGATAACGAGAAGGACGCGTAGTACGTCGATCAGGAAAAATTATTTCTTTCCTATAAAAATAAATTACATTCTCTCTCTCTCTCTCTCTCTCTCTCTTTCTCTCTCTATCTATCTATCTATCTATCTCTCTCTCTCTTTCTCTCTTTCGTACCGATTAAAAGCAAGATCGTTGAGCGCGCGAATTCAACGAGATTTCCTCGAAAGCTAAGCACGCGAAAACGATCGGAAAGTTAATTACGTCCAAGCGTTATCCGGAAGTGATCAGGGTGCACGAAATTCTAAGGGCTAGAGCCCGGAGATGGGTTCGCGAGGGTTCTCACTCGACGAACGTCGCACTAAATCCTTCGACTTTCTCTTTCTCTCTCTCTCTCTCTCTCTGTCTATCTATCTCCGTTACTCTCTATTTTCCTTGGCTAGAGCAGCTAGCAGCCAAGTCTCGAGTTGGCTTCTAGTAGAGGTTCCTGGACGGTGTCGGCTCGGACAAATGTCCGGATACCAGTGGTGGAAGTAATGCGTCTTAGCGGCGCTCGAAAGGTTCCTGCTCTCCTATAAAGTCCACCACGGGAGTCCTAAGGTTTATCTCACCCTATCCCTTATTTTCCTATGGGATAATATATATATATATATATATATATATATATATATATATAGAGAGAGAGAGAGAGAGAGAGAGAGAGAGAGAGAGAAGCAGTTTATTAGGAGGGGATGCAACGTACACCCCTATTTTCTCTCCTCCTCCTCTTCTTCTTCTTCTTCCTTCCTTTTTTTTTCTTTTACGAGCATCGTCCCCACCCCTTAAAATCAATGTTTTCGCTCGACAGCGAAACCCCCTTACGTTTCGTTCCTTAGTTTCCTGAAATATCGTAATAAACTCGGGTTATCGTCGAGAAAAAAAAAAAAAAAAAAAAAAAAAAAAAGAAGAAAGAAAAGGAAAGAAAAGAAACGATGAAATCAAACTCGGACGAATACTCGTTTCGAGTATTAGAAAATGGATAAAACGTGATCGGTGGTTGGTCCTGCGGTTCAACGTATCCGTCCATCGCAAGAGATCACGAGTAAGATTTCGATCGCGAGTGCGAATCCTGGCTTCTCTTGGCTCCCTCTTTGCCCCCCCCCACCCCGCGCTTCCCGTTCCCCCGCCGCTATAAACGACTAAGGTGAAAACGTAATTAAGAATCTCGCTTATTAAAGCGCGTTGCTGCCTCGCTCGCTCGTACGGCCGTTTCGTTCGTACGGTCGTACGAGCGACGTATGGATGAGTAAAATAGCCGCTTGGCCGACTCCATGGGTGGCACGGTTAGCAGCCCATCCATTTTTCTGACTGCTTGTTGTTTCGCGCCAGGGGTCCGGAGCTCCTTCAATCCCGAACTATAAGGCCCAACCGAGTAAAACTGGCTTCCACTTATTGCATCACGGGCAATATATATCCGGGAATAAGAAGAACACCGAGACGTCTCGGTATCCTTTTATTATTATTTTTTTCTTTTTGTTCGTTCGTTCGTTCGTTTGTTTCTTTATTTGTTTATTTCTTTCTTTCGCAAACTTTTTCTCAATCCACCTTTTTTTGTCACTCGATATTTTCTATAGGAAAATTAACAATCGAACGGGAGATAAGGCTCACATGGGGTTTTACGATCGTAATTCATACAAAATCGCATTGTACCCTGTCGATTGGATCTCATCCACGTTTAATTTGAAATCGTATAAGTTTTTTTCATACAACAACGACGACAACGGTATTAATAATAATAATAATAATAATAATAATAATAATAATAATAATGATAACGATAATAATGATAATGATAATTGAATCGATGGGAAATGTGAAAGTAACGTTGGCAGGGATTTTCGATCGCGTAGTAGAATCTTTAGCGTGTGCCCAATGCATAAGGGAGTATGAAACGATGGACTAGCATAAAATGGGGATGTTACGGGCGTCCAGAGGTTGTCCATCCGGAGAGCTCTCATTCTCTCGTCTCAATGGCTAAAAGGGATAAAACTCTGGCCGTGAGGAGGAGGAGGAGGAGGAGGAGGTAGAGGTAGAGGTGTAAGAGGAGAGGACTTCCACACAACCATAGAGTAGAGTAGAGTAGAGTAGAATAGTAGTAGTAGTAGTAGTAGTAGTCCGTGTGCGATTCCTGGCCTTCGTAACGGCCAGTCACGCCGCCCTCATCAATCTTGTTCGATTATTTCGTGATGGGTGAAAGAAAAAAAAAAAAAAAAGAAAGAAAGAAAAGAAAAAAAAAAGAAACGAGCTTATATGAGTGGGAGAGGCTCGAGGAGGAAGAAGACGAAGAAGAAGAAGAAGAAGGAGAAGAAGTAGAAGACGAAGAAGAAGAAGGAAAAGAGGAAGAGGAAGAGGAGAGAGAGGATACAAGGTAGGTCGTTATAAATGGTAAGGCGATTTGATTTCTATTAGGCGACGTATTGTTCGCTCCTCGCGGGAGACTACTCTTCCCTATAAGAAGAGGTTCGGCCCTACTAATGAATTTGTGCTTGTGAAAATATCTGGCGCGCCGCACCCTCCCCTACTTCCCTACTCTCCCCCTCGACCATCGACCCTCTAACCCACCCCGCTTCGTTTTTCCTAACACATTTTTTGTTTCCCGTGCTAGAAGGAAAAACGCGCGAGACTACGAGAACCGAGTCTCGAGTCAAAATCCTCGTTCGATCGTTTCTTTAACGACGAGTTAATTTTTCCAAACGATATCGTTGTTGCAATGTTTTTCTTTCCTTTTCTTTTTTTTTTCTTCTTCTTTTGATTTCCTTCTTTACATTTGCACGACGCATCGACGGATGATGACTTTGACGTTTGTCGTAATATCTCAATAAAGAAAGAGAGGGAGGGATAATATTTGCAGAGCGGCCAGGTGTATATACTTTCAGAAATATAATCTTGTTTAGATCGGGAGGTCGAAGAGAACTGAAAAAAAAAAAAAAACAAAAAACAAAAAAAGAAATAATGCTCCGTAGGAAAAACGAAATACATACGGGAGCGAGAATGTTTCTCGTCTTTTCTCTCTCTCTCTCTCTCTCTCTCTCTCTCTGTCTCTCTGTCTCTCTGTCTCTCTCCTTTATCCCTCTTTTTATGTGAGGGCGTTGACGGGAGGTGGACCATCGCAAACACTCCCCCTAAGTGTGTAGTACCTAGCTACGGTGTGTCCGTCTTGCAGATAATTTACGTCGTGGCTTTATGAGTGTCTAACTAGCGGTTAGACCTCGTTGTTCGGTACCACCACCGAACAGAGCAGCTATTCGTTTCCCGACGCCTACAGTCCTTTTACCTCGTAGACGTCGAAAGGACTTTATTCCTTCTTCTTGAGGTCTTCATAAACTACGAAATCGTTTCGAGGATAAACGTACGTACTGTACTTACGTATTCGTCGACTAACTTCGTCCTAAGTAAAGCGTTTCGAAAATCGTTAAGAATTATAATAACCTTGTGTTTTTCCTTTTCTCTTTCCTTTTTACGAAAGTACTCATTGGTTATTTTATTTCTAATCATACGTACATATGATTAAAATTATATCGTATGATATAATTTTATATGTACGTACGTACGTACGTACGTATATAGATTCGAATAAAATCAATTCATTATAGTTAATATATATTATAAATTCATTATAGTCCAATGAAAAACCTAATGTTCGTAATCGTCTTAGCAAAGATATAAATACAATACATACGCGAATACGATCAGTTCAATCGAGATTGACGATAATCCTGCGCGATTTATCGCGCGTTCGTAATATCATCTGTCCGATATATATATATATATATATATATATATATATATATATATATATATATCGGTTATTCGCGTAAACGGGATTTAAGAAGAGGAGAATCGAACGAGACGAAAATTATAGGTGTCCGAAGATTCACGGAGGTAAACAGGAAATCGTTTCCTCTTGATCTACCTTCGAAAAAGAGAATAAGAGGTCCCTCTCTCTCTCTCTCTCTCTCTCTCTCACTCTCTCTCTCTCACTCTCTCTCGCTCTCGAGTCTCGATTCAAGCGAGAAATCGTTTCTTTCGCTTTTAAACGACATTTTCTTTTCTTTTCTTTCTTTTTTTTTTCTTTTTTTCTTTCTTTTCATCTACGTCGTCTTACCTATCCCCCAATTCTATTGTAATGTAACAACAAGAGCACTCTAAAATCTCTTAGCCTTTGGGATTACCCTCCGCGATGGTTAGAATCTCTCTCTCTCTCTCTCTCTCTCTCTGTCTTTTTCTGTCTCTCGAAAAGAAGAAGAAGAAGAAAAAGTGCCTTGTTAGAAGTATTCCAAGTGAAATCTCGTTTGCAAATAAGATTTTGCGCAAGGACGATTTTCCTTGCGTCGACATCAACGATTTCGCTAACTCTCCCGTATAATACGAAAAGTAAGGGGATCCGAAGAAGGTATAACCACCATAAGATGTACAAATGGTGGGCGCGAACTCTCACCGGAAATGACGATTACGTTACACACTTACGCTCGTCGTCTTTTGTAATAAATTGTATAATAACACACACACACACACACACACACACACACACATATATATATATATATATATATATATATATATACGCAAACCATATACGAATCTTCTCGATTAATCTTTCTTTTATTTGAACTCCTATATACATATAGACACTTACGAGCGTATCGATACAGGTATATCAAAGATCAGTGTGTGTGTGTGTGTGTGTGTGTGTGTGCGTGCGGACGGGGGGGAGGGGACAATGACCGCGAAGAAAACCTATTACAATCGTCGAACGATTAGCCCGATCATTTTTTTTTTTTTTTTTTGAAGCGGATCAAGAGTGTATGTTAGAGAGAAAAGAGAGAGAGAGAGAGAGAGAGAGAGAGAGAGAGAGAGAGAGAGTCACGAGGAGGGCATTCACTGGCTTTATGAGGCAACAATGACTGGTCATCCACGAGCTTTCCAATCGAGACCCATACCACTCTCGTCGTTTCCTTCTCGACCGGTCGAACGAACGAACGTTCGATCGGTCGATCGCTTTGCCATACCGCGATGATTAACGCGCCGCTGCGTTCTCCCTTTCTCTCTCTCTCTCTCTCTCTCTCTCTCTCTCTCTCTCTCTCACACGTCTCGATGATGTCCAACAAGTTCTACTACAAGAGCTATCTGCCGAATATTAGACCGGTATATGGTGGTGACGTTTTTATTTCGAAATAAAAAGAATCATCCTTCTTCTTGGACGAGGCTAAACGTAACGAAAAAAAAAAGAAAAGAAAAGAAAAAACAAAAATAACTGATACGAAATAATACGACAATTTTTTTCGGATAGGGTATTCGTAGGTTCGTAGGGAATGGTGAGGATGGGTTTGGAAATTATTTTTTTGTAAAATATAAAGGAGAGAGAGAAAAAGAAGAAGAAGAAGAAGAAGAAGAAGAAAGAGAAGGGTGGTGTCGATGAAAAAGTGAAATAAGAGAGAGGAAAGATTGTTGATCTCGATCATTTCTTGACTGACTCGGTTGTTGTTGGCCACTTCTCCCGGTGTATCCCACCTTTGAGGCGTTCGTGTGTTCAACTAACTCGTTCTTCCTCCTCCTCCTCCTCCTCTTCTCTTTCACTCTTGAAGATCGATCGAAGAGATCCAAGATCGTCCCAACCCTTCTTCGTTCGATGCACATCCATGTATACTTACACGCTCGATGATGGATTAATCGCATCAATGGGATCAAACCGATCCGTTCTACTAATCTAATTCCGCTTCCAATATATGTATCTGAGAGAGAGAGAGAGAGAGGGAGAGAGAGAGAGAGAGGTCTTTGTTCAAAAAAAAAAAAATATATATATATATATATAAATCTTTAAAAGAGACGAACGAGCGTAAAACATCATTAAAACTTAAGGATCTGCCTTTTCTTTCTTAATTACAAAACAACAAAAACAACAACAACAACGAGACAGTTTTACGATCCGCGAGAAAATGAGAGAAAGATATATGTAGTTAAAAGAATATCTGTCTCGTTTCTTTTCTTAATTGTTAGACAGTAACAAGCATCCTCGCACGATTCCGTCTAGCTGAAGCTTTTCCGAATTAGATTTTTTTCTTCTTCTTCCTTCTTTTTTCTTCCCTCGTTCTTCTTCTTCTTCTTCGTTTTTTTTTTTTCTTTTCGTTCCATAGCGTTGTTTTGTCTCGTATATCGCGAGACGGGAGATCCCGATAAAATAATGCATTGCGAGTAGAGAGAGTGCCTATAAAGAAGCGCAATTAGTCGGGACGATAAACGTTTCGCGACGAGGAGTACTACTACTACTACTACTATTACTACCGGTTGTTAAGTACCTCGCGAATAATCGTAATAGTATTAGCATTAGTATTAGTATTGGTATTAGCAATAGTAGTATTAGTGGTAGGAGAGTAGTAAGTAGCGTGGCTACTCAGGAAAGAAATGGCGAAGCCGTCGAGCATTGTTTCCGTGGGAGGATCCCATGCATAAGTTAGAAAGCGTTGGGGGCACAGGTGTAAAAGGAGAATGTTGCGCTCGCGTGCACGTTACACACGGACGTACGTAGGTAGACATACAAGCGCATAAACCTACGAGAGAAGTCCATTGGGAGAAGTCAGAACGAACTGAGGCGCACAAAGGCGCGAGTTTCGCCAAGTAATCGTGCCCATTAATAACGCCGTTGATCCACCCCCATCCTCCCCATCTTAAACTCCTCCTCCTCCTTCTCTCCTCCACCTCCACCTCCACCTCCACCTCCGCCTTCTTCTCCTTCCTCCCTATTCCTTTTAATTCCTCTCTTATATGTTCCCGTTTGAAAATGGATCCCCGATGGTGGTTTCTCTCATAATTGGTAAGACGAGAGAGCCTGTTCGCGTACAACCAATCGTTCCAACATTAATTATTATCAATTCTCTTTACTCCAACCTTAAACGATCAAATTTTGTCCCGATCATATTATTGCATTTTCATTCTCCTTGTCCCTCGTCCTTTCGTTTCTTCTATTTCTATTCCTTTCTCTTCTCCGAACTTCTTCTTCTTCTTCTTCTTCTTCTTCTTCTTCATCATTTCTCCTTTTCGTTCTTTTTCTCATTCGTCTTGTCGCTTTCCTTGATGTCTAAAATCTCTCTCTTTCTCTTTCTCCGTCTGTCAGTCCGTCTGTCTCTCTTATTCTCAAGCAAAGCTAAAACAGAAATATCTGACGAGGATTGGCTCGCTGTCCACTTCGTTAACCCGGATTTACGTTCGTCTCGAAACGTAGCGTGAACGAAGAAGCATCCGTGTAGATTGTAAAAGTGGAAGGAAGACGAGGAAGAGGACGGAGGAGATGAGACAGGCATACCACTTCGTCTCACAAATCCTTCGATTGATTCTTTATTTATTCCCTGCGGGGTCCAAATCCCTCAGTTTCACACTCGACGTGAGACTGACCCCTCGTGCTTGACCTCCTCGCACCAAGATGCACGCGGGGATTTACTTCTCTCTCTCTCTCTCTCTCTTTCTCTCTGTCAGAGTCTGTGTCTATGTCTGTCTTTTTCTTTCTTTATCTCACACTTGTTCTCGGGGTAACTCGCTACGAAAAATCATTGATCGAGACAACGAGCTTACCTATATCTATCTCTTTTCGTTTTTTTTTTCCATCGATGACTCCATCCCTCCCTCCACCCTCCCCCTCTCCCTCTCTCTCTCTCTCTCTCTCTCTCTCTTCCAACGAGTTCCCCAATGTACTTATATATAAGGGGCCACGAAAATAGGGGAAACATCGCTGGATTACCGCGATTACGTCGCGTTTCGCGAAGTCATCTAATAAGTATTATTTTTTGTTTCTCTCATTCTCTCTCTCTCTCTCTCTCTCTCTCTCTCTCTCTCTCTCTCTCTCTCTCGCGCTGTATATACCGACAAAATTCTCGCGAATATGGGTCTGGTCAAATTTAATGCGGGGACGGTGAATTTTACATACCACACCGATGATACAATTTTGTGTTCGAAATTAAACTCGTAAGAGGGAGAGGGAGGGTTGGAAGCGACGAGGTTCTGTTTTTCTTTTCTTTTTTCTTTTTTTTTTTTTTTTTGATTTTATATATTACAATTTACGTTGTCTCCGTTCGTCGGATTTGCGTATCTTTTTTTTTTTTTTTCTGTTATTTATCCATATACTCCTCGTCCAAGAACTCGAATCCTGTGATTCGAAGGAATGGACTTTTTTCTCTCTACCCCTCCCTCTCCGCCCGCCCTTCTCCTCTTTTTTCTTTTTTTTTTTTTCCAGGACGCTCGAATCGAATCCCCATCGAGAGATCTCGATCCTATTTTTCGATAAGATTTTCGTGAAAAGGTTTACGTTGGCGCGAGGCTTACCGCAAACGAAAAACGAATCCTCTCTTGACTTTGCGGTGGATGATCCTTCGGGCGAAGAAAGGAAGGATCATGCGCTCCCGAAAAGATCTCAATGACAAGTATCTCTCCGTAGTTTCTTGTGTTACGTGTGTGTCCCCTCCCCTTACCCTCTGTCCCCTGTCCCCTGTCCCACGAATGTGGGATTACGCGAAATCCTACGCGCTCGTTTATACACAGTGAAAACGAACGTTCTATCTCTCTCTCTCACTCTCTCTCTCTCTCTCTCTCTCTCTCCGTCTACAAAACGTTCGGCCACCCCTTATTCGCTATCTCTTTTCTATCTTTGACGTTCTTACGGATATTCCGGTAGAGTGCAAAAGGTCAGCAGCTCTCTTTCGACTATATAGCAGCTGGCACTGAGTTTAATTCGGTACGCGTTTCGTCTCTTTCTTTCTCTCTCTCTCTCTCCTTTTCTTTCTTTCCTCTTCTCATATACCATATCCCACTCTCTCGTATTCCAGAGTCAATTCACCGTGAAACTAACGTGCAAATCGACACAATCGACGTACGGTTAAAGTAATCCGATAAATCCAGGGAAATCGTTCGAGTTTGCTTTTACGTTTTAATGCACAGAAGAGAGAGAGAGAGAGAAAGAGAGAGAGAAAGATATATATATATATATATATATATATATATATATATGTAGACAAAAAACTTTTCCAAATAAATAAATAAATAAATAAATAAATCTTGTAGATTTTATATCGCACCAATGCATTCCGAGATTAATTCTCACCTCTCGATATTCAATTACGAGCTCGTCGTTTAATATATTTTCCTCTTCTTCTTCTTCTTCTTCTTCTTTTTCTTTTTCTTTTTCCCTTTACTTTACTTTGCTTCGTTTCGCTTTACTTTACTTTACTTTACTTTAGTGCAATTTAATTTAATTTAACGTACTTTATTTTCCTTTATGTGTATATATTTTTTTCTCTTTTTCTTTTTTTTCTTTTTTTAAAGGGACATGTATGCCTATCCATACTCACTTTTAAGGACCTCTTAGGATATCAGGATTTGGGTATGTAACGAGAGGCCGCGTTCTTAACTAACGTAAGAACGAAACTTCGAATCCGGTTTCTCATTACGGTCGGTCCCGTGTGCCCGCATATATGCGGACTCTGAGACTCTCTCTCTCTCTCCCAATGAAGAAAAAAAAATGAGAATCGTATCGGCCGCAACTTAGTTTCTTTTAAAGGGAGGAGAACTTTATGGGAACGAACGAACGTAGAGGGATATGGTGTACTCGTGATACTTTGGTCAAATTTTAAAAAAGAGAGAGAAAAAGAGATAGATAGATAGATAGATAGATAGATAGATAGATAGATAGATAAAGAGAGAGGGAAAGAGAGAGAGAGAGAGAGAGAGAGGGATAAAAAAAATGCAAAAAAGTTTAACTCGCGAAGGTTAAAGAAAAAAATATACGATGATCAGATAGATATACTGTACTCGTACATATTTAATATACATATATATTTTTTTATGTCTATGTTAAATTATATATATTTGCAATTTCATACTTTATATTCATATTTATATTTATATTTATATTTATTTATTTATTCATTCATTTATTTATTTATTCATTTATATATATATATATATATATATATATATATATATTTTCGCTTTAACGTTCGTTCGACTAAAGATTGGTCGGTGTATGTATGATTTATCTCATTAATTTATTTTAAGTTAAAACCGTATTTTTTTTTTTGTATTTTTTTTTCCTTTTTTTTTTTTTTTTTTTTTCTTTACAATGATATCTTACAATGTGTGTCGCGTGTCACTTTTTACATCCAATAATGGCGCCGCGAAGCGACTAATTAGTATCTATATTATAATTAACGCGTTTAATCGCCCCCGTTTAATCGTACCCTACCCTACCCTCCCTACCCCGCAGCGCGTTCATCATTATTCACTTAGTTCTTTTACGTTTTCCGTGGTTGTATTCTTGTTTCGTTTCGCTTTATATTTTTTTCTCCCTCCACCCCCCTACTCCCTCGTTTTTCTAAATTTTCTTTTTTTTCCCCCTCTCGTTCTCGTTCTCGTCCCGTTCTCGTATCGCGCTAATACTCGTGTGTATAATATGTATGTATGTATATATATATATATATATATATATATATATCTTTTACAAATTGTATCGTAATGTGTATGCGTGTGTCTCATCGTGTATTATAATCTATGCGTGTATACATGTATTTTCACTTTTTCTCTTTCCGTTTCAAATATACAAGGTTTCCTATACGCTACTCCCTAGTAATACTATGTTTCATTAAATAACTTTTCTCTCTCTCTCTCTCTCTCTTTCTCCTATTTTTTCGTCTTCTTCTTCTTCTTCTTCTTCGTCTTCGTCTTCGTCTTCGTCTTCGTCTTCGTCTTCGTCTTTTTCGTCTTCCACCTCATCTTCCTCTTCCTCTTCTTCTTCCCTTATTTTTCGAAACCGTCGTCGATGATTTTTGAAAGTGCCGTGCGCTAAAGTTCAGTCTCTTTGAAAAAATCCCGACGACGTTCTCCTTCCGCGTTTTGTTTCGTTTATTTCTATGTTCTGTTTTGTTTATTTATTTATTTATTTATTTATTTATTTATTTATTTATTTATTCACTGTTATCCCATTCATTTTCGTGTAGTCTTTAAAGATTTCGTAGGAAACGAGAGAAAGAGAGTGGGAGAAAGTGAATGACGATAGCAGAGAGTAGGGAATGGATTGGGGAAAGTTAGATAAAAGAGAGAAAGAGAAAGATTTATTGTGAGGAAAAAGAGAGACAGAGAGTGAGAGAAAGAGAGAGAGAGAGAGAGAGAGAGAGAGAAAAGAAAGGATCACGCTTGCGTCGCTCCCGTCAATAATAATTCCCAAATTATTTTTTTATTTGTTATTATTTAATTGTTATTGTTATTATTGTTGTCGTCGTCATTGTCGTCGTGTCATTGTCGTCGTCATCGTCATCGTCGTTTCTTCCTCGTTTGAATAATATTACGCTCTAATACCGTAAAACATTACGCGAGTAGTAGTTAGTAATAGTAGTAGTAGTAGTAGTAGTAGTAGTAGTAGTAATAGTAGTAAATCTCTAAAATCGAAAATCACAATGTGGTCTCAAACTCAAGCGATGTGAGTTTAACGATTAATCCTTTCTTTATATTATTA
>OU964976.1:5697614-5702614 GCA_918808275.2 Dolichovespula sylvestris
CTTCTTTGTTTTTTCTTTATTTTTTTTTTTTTTTACCAACCTCGAACGAGAGTAACCACAAGCCAAGTGTCGATAATTTTGTCTTAATCGACGGATCTTAATCGAAATCGACGGATTAATTTTCTTCTCGGACGCCGAGATTTGATTCTCTGCGAGGATAGATAAATCAAAAAAAAAAAAAAAAAAAAAAACAAAAAAAAAAAAAAGAAGAAGAAGAACAGAACGCAACGAGAAGACGCGACTATGCGAAACGCAAGTACGTAATATATCTCTGTCTAACGAATTTTATCGATCGATTCGATTTTATGCCCGATACGTGACCGTCGATGATTTCTCACGGGTCATCATCGGTATAGAATAGATATGGGACGTTCGTCGGGATGCGTCGATTCTACTTCGTGGAAAGGCAAATTCGTGGAAGAAAGTCAGGTACGAATGATATTTCCACGAGAAAAATCGAACGAAGAAAGTAACGTACTTTCGGAAGTCTTTTTCCAAGGATCGCGCGCGTATGGAATGTCTCGCGGCTACCTATATAAACGGACGGTGTTTCGTTTCGAGCATATCAATGTGGCAAACCCGGCTTACGATCGGTTAGCATCCTCTTCTTCGTAAAAGTGACTTTACAACTTCCTCGGAACTTAAGAAGTACTTTCGACGAATTATTATTTTGACGGGGACTTGTAGGAGAGAAGTTACACGATTGAAAACCTTTTAATGTAACGAATTTTAACTCTGATTTTAACGACTCGGCCGTGCACTGTTTCTCGATCGAGCGTGAGTAATGTAAAAGAAAGAAAGAGAGAGAGAGAGAGAGAGAGAGAGAGAGAGGGTGAAAGGTTGGTTACTTCAAAGGGCACACACAAAGAGGATTTCTAAAATTAGTCTTATCGGTCGATCGACGCGACGACGATTATATTTATCCGAAAATTGTCGCGTTGCGTGCTTGAGAGGGCTTCAACTTCGTCAAGTTGTCCGTCCGTCCATCAGTCTGTCTCTCTCTCTCTCTCTCTCTCTTTCTCTCTCTTTCCTTCTCTCTTTCTCCTTCTTTATCGTAGTATAACATTAAAAGAGCAACTGAACAGGATAGGGATAAAAGAAAGAAAAGAACAAAGAAGAAAACGTAAAAGGAATCGAAGGGATTTTTGGTACGACCTGTTTGACCTCGCACACTGTACAGTATCCACGATCGAGAGAGAGAGAGAGAGAGAGAGAGAGAGAGAGAGAGAGAGAGAGAGAGAGTCAGAGTCCGGATTTCGGGAGGCGATTAGCATATTTCGAACACCCGGTAGCGTGCTGTTCGGCCACGAATAATCCGTGTATTTTCGACACGCGTTGTACGCGCGAGTGTGAGTTTAGCCACGGACGTTATCAGGATGCTCTATCTTAACGACGCCAGATCTGTCCTTCTTCCTCTTTCTATGTCCCTCCACCTACTATCCACGAGAGTATTGGTTATCTAAGATCTCGCGAGACAAGCACGAGGATACAACACGCTCTTTCTCTCTCTCCCTTTTTTCCTTTCTCCCTTTTCTTTCTCTTTCTCTTTTGCTTGATGTGTAACTGCCAGAGGTCTGGTAAGAAAAGGGCCAGTCGGAGATCTACTCTGAAAATGATCGATCGAAATCGAGAGAGAGAGAGAGAGAGAGAGAGAGAGAGAGAGAGAGAGAGAAATAAAAAAAAAAGGAATGATAGTATATATTTTGTCTCTTTTTCTTCTTCTTCTTCTTCTTCTTCTTCTTCTTCTTCTTCTTCTTTTCATCCTTCTCCTTCTTTCTTTCTTTCAACTCTCTTGTTGGATTTCTCTTTCGCGTTGCATAAATACCGTAAAGCAATCGAGTATAACGAGTTTAATAGAACGATGAAAAGATTTTCGAAAGATTTTCATCGTGCGAATTTATCGTTTTCCCTTTTTCTTTTCATCTCTCTCTCTCTCTCTCTCTCTCTCTCTCTTTTTTTTATTTTGCGATAAACACGCCCCGGTCACGCGAATTCGCGTGTTTTTTTTACCCACCCCCCCCCCGCAAAAATGGAAATATCCTCTGTTCGAATCGATTTACGACGTTATTATCTCGAACGAGAACGACAAATTTTTTTTCTTCGTACGGCGCTCGGACCGCGGCGTTTTTTTTTTTAAGATTTTTTTTTTTTTTTTTTTTTTAATCGTAACGATCCTCCTCTAGATCGTCGTCCCTTTTTTACGTTTTACCTTTCCCTTTTTTTTTTGTTTTGCTTTGCGACGTCCTAAGAAGAAGACGAAGAAGAAAGGATAATAACGGGTTTTTTTTATTATCGAACGAGGGTTTTTTTTTTTTTTTTTTTTTTTTTTTCTTTTTTTAAGTCAAATAACATCCACGCGACGTCCCGTCCGAGAAATAGAAACGATCGGTGCGAACGATCGAGTAAGAAAATAATATAATAAAGGTGTAAAACTAGGATCAAAATAGAAACGACGGCGGCTAGATATGCGAGAGAGAAAGATCGATATAGGAAAAAGGAATTCTTTTTGATTCGAACTCCGAGAACCGTAATCCGTCGGCTTAACGTCAACGAAACTCTCTCTCTCTCTCTCTCTCTCTCTCTCTCTTTTCTCTCTCTAGGCCTGTCACGGTGGATCATGCATAGATCCACGCATAGCGATCTATCTGGAAGAACTTTAATACGTCGAGAGAAGAGAACTACGTTCCGCATTCCGTTCTTTTATGAAAGGAAAAAAAAAAGTAAAAAAAGAAAAAAAAAAAAGAAAGAAAGAAAGACATCCTCAAGAGTGTCCTTCCTCTCCTCCTCATCCTCCTTCTCCTCCTTCCCCTCATCCTCTATCTCCCTCCCCGTATAAAACGAGATCGTGATTCGATTCGACGACGTAAATTTTCATTTTGAGCAAATCGACAGAATCGGCGAAGAGAGAGCTAGCTTAGCTAGCTAGCTAAAGCGCGAGCGAGACGAACGAACGAGATGCCTAATTTTTCTTTCATACGAAACAAGAAGAAAAAAAGAAAACGAAAGAACAAGAAAGAAAAAAAAAACGATCGAGAAGATATCCCTGGCGTTATTTTTACAAAATCTACATTCTTTCCTACGAGATAATCGATGAGAGAGAGAGAGAGAGAGAGAGAGAGAGAGAGAAAAAGAAAAAAAAAAGAAAAAGGAAAACGAGAGAACGCACAAACTTTGAATCCCTCCATACCATGAGTGTACCGGATACAACACTACCCGTGAGTATTAACGAAACTAGAAAATAATACGCGGAGACGAAGAACGAAAAGAAAAAGAATGAAAGGAAGAAGGGTAAATCCAGAATATTTGCGAGTGTCCGTGAAAACGATTATAAAAGGGAGGTTTACTATACGTAAGAGTCGAATTTTCTTATCTATTAAATGCAAATTAAATTGAGAAATCGATACTACGAGCGTGTGCGAGTGAGACGTTCGTATATACAGGATCACGAAGGAGAAATAGTGAAAGGGTGAGGGGGAGAGAGGAGAGACACACATATATATATATATATATATCCTGAATTTATTCCTTCTAGGAAAGCGCGACTCTTCGTGGTGTTTAGCGACGGAAGAAGGGAAGCTCTTCGCTTAATTAATGATTACCAGGAAACGTGTTCGCTTTATGCGCGACGCGCCGGCAATGGCCGAGTACCCTCTCCTCCTCCTTCACCTCCTCCTGATTCTCTTAACCCCCTCTTTTTACCCTTTCTCCTCCCTTAAAGATCGAACCTGATAAAAGCGGGAGAGAATAGAAGAAGAAGAAGGAGAAGAAGAAGAAGAGAGAAACCAGAAATTCGTTCCTCCTCCACGCGAAATTTACGTCGTAAACATTTTTTCTTATCTTTTTATTTTATTTTTTATTTATTTTTTTCTTTTTTTTTTTTTAGTATTTTTATTTTTTTGGCAAACTACTAAGCCCGAGTATTTTCGTACGAAATAATCTTTGATCGTTACCGAGATGCAATTGCAACTCGTACTTAAAATAGTTTTCCCATGTTCTCTCTCTCTCTCTCTCTCTCTTGATTGGCTATCAAGATGAGATTAAATGACCGATAGGAGAGATAGAGATAGAGATAGATAGAGGTAGAAAGAGAAAGAGAGAGACAGAGAGAGAGAGAGAAAGGATACGTAAATTCGGATCACTCTTGGTTCTCATTGAAAGAGAAAGAAAGAAAGAAAGAAAGAAAGAAAGAAAGAAGGAAAGAGAGAGAGAGAGAGAGAGTTGTAGTGCATTTGAGTTAAAGCAAGAGACGAAGAAGTTGATACACAGCGAAGAGCCTTGTGTTCCTTTTCCTTTGCTAACGCTGTGACGAGAAAACAGAAAGCTCACTGTGATATGAGAGAGAGAGAGAGAGAGAGAGAGAGAGAGAGAGATGGATGGAAAAAGAGAGAAGTGACGAATATCCTATGCCCCATGGTGAAATCGCGAGCCAATTAGCGCGCGTACCGCGAATGAATCTTATGTGTATCGCCCCTTCCATCTCTACCCGTCTTTCTTGCACTCGTTCAAGAGAGATCGAGAGTCCGTACGTATTTCTTTTTCTTTCTATTTTTTTTATTTTTTATTTTTCCTTCTTTTCTTTTTTCTCTCAATGGTTTCATCCTCTTGTCTCACCCTATCCTTCTATCTCTCTTTCTTTCGTTCTTTTCTTTTCCCTTCTCTCTTTCTCTTTTTTTTTTTTTTTTTTTTTTTTTTTTTTTTATGAGAAATCTCAAACCGAAATCGAATAATCGAAAATAACGAAACTCGAACTAAACGTTCTATCGATGGGTAGGTAGACCTCTCTAGCTTCCGCTTCCTCGTTTGTGAAACTTTCATCGAATCTCCTAAGATCTCTCTATACTAGAGAACATTGGAGAATAAACGAACGAAGGGCCCGACTCGCGTAATGGATATTCTAGTTTTAGGTATACCTATACCCTCTTTATTTCCCTTTCTCTTTTACCTATTCTATCTTTCTATCTCTCTCTCTCTCTTTCTCTCTCTCTCTTTTTTCTTTTTCT
>OU964976.1:5707614-5722614 GCA_918808275.2 Dolichovespula sylvestris
CTCCTTTTTGGTTTGGCCCTCCCCGAAGGGAGGACTCTACTCTCTTTGTGGGACAATACTTGCTCATCCACGAAGACGGGCGTGCGCACACGCGTTCTCCTTTCAAACCGGTTGCCCCTCCAGAAGGAGCCGGAGACCCCTCGACACTGACGGATATGACATTTCTGAAGTTCGCAGCTATCTCTCTCTCTCTCTCTCTCTCTCTCTCTCTCTCTCTCTCTCTCTCTCTCTCTCTCTCTTTCTTTTCTACTTCTCTGACTCTGAAACGACGCTAGAGTGCCGACTACAGTCGTACTATCTCTCTCTCTCTTTCTCTCGTGACTCGTTGCTCTTTCTTCCTTTTATTCCTATCTGGACCACGTCAGTTTCTTTCTCTCTCTCTCTCTCTCTCTCTCTCCTCCTTCTCCTTCTCCTCCTCCTCCTTCTTCTTCTTCTTCTTCCTGCGCCTGTTCGAACGTTTCGCGTGTACATTTTATTTTACTTCATCCAAGCTCGATGTATATAAACTCGCTTCCAACTCGTACGTTTGAGAGTAGGAGGTAGAAGAAGGGATTTCTTTCGATGATCTGGTGCTTTTATTTCCTGTCGGTCTTCTTGCTCCGCGAACCGTTCCGAACTCTCTATACGCGCGGTTCCCTTTCACGTGCTGCTTCTGGGCTCTTGCACTGCTCCTTCTACCCCTTCGCCCTTCTTCTTCCTCTTCTTCTTCTTCTTCTTCTTCTTCTTCTTCTCTACCAGTCCTCCCTCTTTCTCTCCTCTTTCCTCTTCCTTCTTCTTCTTCTTCTTCTTCTTCCTTCTTCTTCCTTCTTCTTCTCCTTCTCATCCTCCTTGATTTTGCTCGATCCATCCGCCATCCGATGGTGGACGAAGAGAGTGGTAGTAGTAGTCTCCCTTCTTGTCATTCTTCAAATTGAAAACTGGATTATCGAGTCGGCTTTTTCGTTTTCTTTTCTTTTTTTTTTTTCTTCTTCTTTCGAAATGTGTCCATTTGAGAGAGAGGGAGAGTGGGGGTAGGGAGGGAAATGAGAGAGAGAGAGAGAGAGAGAGAGAGAAGTAAATATTTGAAACGAACGAACGTCAATTCACAGTGGTAATGGAATCGAAAGATTAAAACGACATTTACGATGGATTTGATTATTGGAGAATGAAAGCTAATACAATTCGATATAACTAAACGTTCGTACGTCATTTCTATTAATCTTTTCGATAACTTTGAGAAAGAAAGGATGAAAGAAAGAAATAGAAAGATTTAAATAAACGGCGCGGACTCGTATTACGTAAAAGTACCCGTCGAGCACATTGGATATGCGATTAATCGGCGATTATAATCCGGTGGGAGAGCCCCGTCAAGTTCGTATGACTCAAAGCGAGAGAGAGAGAGAGAGAGAGAGAGTGCATGGATATGAGATGAAATAAAACGAAACAGGTTCATAAACAAGGTACGATTGCACATTCCTTATTCGTACGAATAACGCGCGTTCGCACGGACAAACTTATGCGAATTAAGGCGAGTTATCGTCGAACTTCTCTAGGTATATACGATACGGAAGAGGGAAAGGGAAAACAAAAAAAAAAAAAAAGAAAAAAAGAAAAAAGAATGATCACGAAAAATCGTCGATCCTTTTAAAATTTTCTTTTTCGAGAGTACGAGCGTACGTTTGGACATATTAAGACTCGATCGAATCGAATCGAATCGAATCGAATCGAATCGAATCGAAACGATCGTAACCAATTTAAACGGATTTATATGTTCGATTTTAATGATATTCAAATTCTACCGATTATCGCGCGTATCTGTCGAGACGAAGTTTTATTATTTCCGAGAAATCTTGTTTGTCTCTCTTTGAGATACATCGATTTTTATTTTCACGTACTTACTTCTTCGTAACCTGTCACGGAATATAAGTAGAGGTGTAGAGGCGAAGATAAAGAAGAAGAAGAAGAAGAAGAAGAAGAGGAGGAGGAGGAGCAAAAGAATCGGTGGCTTCCATCGCGCTTGAAAACCTCTCTCCCTCTCCTCCCTCCCTCCCTCCTCCAACCCCCTCTCACTACGATCGGAACGATGGTAATTTGAATAAGGACGTAAGAATCGTTTCGATAATAATTACTCCCTCGCCTCTGAAGTGAATAAATATCCACGTGTGTGTGTGTCTACGCGTGTGTGTGTGTGTGTGTGTGTGTGTGTGTCACGAGCGATCGATAACGCCGACTCGCGTTGGCAATTAACTTTGAAAAATCGACTCGAGCTCGCATACGATCCGGTTTTACGGATCGTTCCCTGCTTCGTCCGACGCTTCGAGACTGCCTCCCTCTCCCGGTGTCTAAGCACACGCTTCTGCTTGGCTTAGGACTTAGATCTTAGATCCGTTCTCTCTCTCTCTCTCTCTCTCTCTCTCTTTTTTCTTCTTCTTTTTCGAGAACGACAGAGAACGATGACGACGACGATGTGATATCGATCAGGATCATTCCAGTGGACGTTAGAGTTCGTCGTTCCCCGTCGTACAACATCAATTATTAATTATATCGACGTTGGCGACGTTCAATTAAGAAAAAAAAAAAAAACTTTTTTCTTTCTTTCCCTCCTTCCTGTCCTCTCGATCCTTCTCCGCGTATCCCTTAACCCTTACCAGAAGAAGTTAGGGCCCGTGTCGCCTCGCTCGCACCCTCTCGAAATATTAGAGATATCATTCGTGTCGAGCTGATAATACGCCGCAAACACGGGCCCTCATACGTAACAACGAAACGTACCAACGTATTTTCATTTCTCGATGATGTTTCGAGGAATCGAGGACATCGGGGGAAGATAATTCGCGCCATGGATCAAAGCCACCAACGAGCAGCAGAGCAGCTAGCTACTCGCGGCTTTTCCGTGGATCGAGCGCACGAGTAAACGATCGTTTTACGAGCGTAGCCTCGATAACGATCTACGTGTTGTATCCTTGACTAAATCGTGACTAGGAGCAGAGAGAACAGAGTGCGCGCGCACGTGATATCCTACACAAATACAGAGGCGTGCACGCACACACGCATCTTTTAAACGTTTATACGTCGGATACGAACATTGTTCCTATCATCGTAATACAAATTGCCGAGCCTTCAATAAAATAACTGTCTCGTAGACAGTGGAATATTATTCGAATGAAAAAAAAAATTAAATAATAATAATAATAATAATAATAAGAACATTAATAATAATAATAATACGTACATATTTTGCGATAACTGTACATATACATATATATATATAAAAGAAAAAGAAAGAAAAATCACAGAAAAGTAGGAGGAAAATCGCTTTTTAAATCTCTCACTTTTATACCCGTAACATTTACATTTACATTTACATGATATTACGTCGTTAAAATGATATATGTACCGGGGGTAATGAAGAGGAGAGAGAGAGAGAGAGAGAGAGAGAGAGAGAGAGAGAGAGTGTGCGCGCCCAAAGAGAAGAAAGATAGATAGTATCTGAGAGGAACATTAAATTCAATTTACCGGGCTCGAAGTTAATTTTGATTATGCGTTAAAAACCATAGATCACGAACACGTGCGTCACAATAACAACGTGGCCGTTGTGCCGGAATGCTCGAAAAAAAGGGAAGAAAAAAGAAAAAGGGCGCAGGATTTTAGATTTTGACGGTGCTTCTCATCCCCCCACCCTCCCAACCAATCCCCGAAGAACGTCGTTAGGTTTCTCGACGGAAATATCAAATACGCGAAACTCGGAGAGAAAGAGAGAGAGAGAGAGAGAGTTAACTCGTGGGTACCCCGTTCTGCGTTCTCCCTCCTCCTCCTTCCTTCTTATCCTCCTACTCCCCATATTCCTCCTATTCCTCCTCCCCTTTCTCCTCCTCCTTTTTCTTTTCTTCTCAAAGGAGAACACTCTATGCAACTGCGGCCGCATAATTTAGCCTACCTACCGGTTGTTCCGCGCGCGCCGAGAGCTTGTGACTGTGACAAGCAGTGGTACCACATTCCTAACACTAGCTCGCTGTAGAGAGAACTATAGTTCTCCATCTTTTTATGTCTGTCTCTATCTCTCTCTCTCTATATATATATATATATATATATATATATATCACTCTTTTTCTCTTTCCGTCCGTCTATCCGTCCGTCCGTTTTATATACTCTCTTTTCACGTTTGACCGATAATATTAATACAAATTCAATATCATCCTCGCGTGTCCATAGTCCATATAAAACTCGATTAGAATCGATATCACAAATCAGTCCTAGCGCGCTCCTGCGCGCGAGTACGCGCGTTAAGAAGATGGATTCTTGATGGAAAAGTGATAAACGAAGGTAATATGTGTCTCGGGTTCGTGAAAGTCTAACCGGCGACCTTGAGACACGCTTCTCGTTCTCCCTGGCGTTTGTATTAGCAGCAACCAGGACGCTTTTAATCGACGAGGTTTAACGTCGCTGAGACACGATCCTTATCGACCTAAGGAACGAACGACTCCATCGAGAAAACCTTTTCTTCTTCTTCTTCTTCTTCTTCGTTCCTTTTTTTCTCTTTTTCTTTCTTTTTCTATTTCTTCTCCTCTCTTCTTTACTCTTCTCTCTTTTTCTCGACACGCTGACCTGCAACGGGACGTCCATTCTTCGTGGCTTAACGATCGAGTGACACGACTCGTCGACGATGCTAAACGACTAACTTCACGCACCTATATATATATATATATATATATATATATATATATATATATATACACATACAGAGAGAGAGAGAGAGAGAGAGAGAGAGAGAGAGAGAGAGAGAGAGAGAGAGAGAGAGACGTAGACGGGCATATACACGTAAGATATCAAAAGGAAGAAGAAGAAGGAACATGGCCGAGTACGGGGTATACCTACAACTAGGCTGTTTATCATATAGATTGGCTACCATAGCGAGCTACTGCGGTACTAACGGCTAAACTCTTGAGAAAGACCAGAAGGAGAAGGAGGTGGATCCTGGCCTCCAATCTTATACATATACAACTCGTACGTCTACCCACATATATGTACACGCGCGCAAAGAGACACACACGGGAGACACACGTATATGTATATATACATCTACGTATGTCTCCTCCGTATACGATGATGGTGTTCTTCTCGTAACTATAGCGAGGTATCGTTAGACTTCGTATGGCCGGTTTGGCGTTAGCGAGGGCGGGAGGCAAAAGGCGTATTACACGCGAACGAACGAACGAACGAACGACCTTACCTTTCCTCGATTCCTGGAAGTCGGACTACCGGACGCGCGTGTCGCGTCCTTGGGACCTTCCAAGCATTGCAAGTCGATAAAGTCGGACGTGCCGCAAGCGAAGATGAGATGTGACGCTTTCTTTTCGTCTACGTCTTCGTCTTCTTCATCGTCATCGTCTTCGTTCATCTCTACGTATCGTCCAACGCCCCGTTTATATATTTCTGTTTTCCCCCTTGTCTCCGTTTATTTCTCACCCGCTCATTCTCCTTATCCTTCTCTTTCTCTTTTTCTTTCTTTCTTTTTCTCTTTCATCTCCGAGAGAAATCCTATCGTCGGAAAGGTGTAATGGTCTCTAGGATCAAGACACCGAGAGAACGAACGTACGAACGACGACGACGACGACGACGAGGAGAAGGAGAAGGAGAGGATGGCGGAAGCGAGTTTATCGCTCGAACGCTCTCGATTAGCTTTATTCGATTCGATTAGCTTTTATTTAATGCCGCGCTTCATTTCCAAGGAGGGAGTGCTTGGTTATTTCCAAGAGGGAAGCTGGACGACGAGAATGTATGACTAAAGCTACGTATCTTCGCGCGTGTGTGTCTGTGTGTGTGTGTGTGTGTTGTATACGTCTGTATGTGTGAGAAAGAGAGATAGAGTGAGAGAGAGAGAGAGAGAGAGAGAGAGAGACATTGAACGGGCCTTGGTCGGGTAAGCAACCTTTCACTCATCTTCCCTCCTCATTTAATCCAACGGATCGACGAGGTAAACGATTTTCACCGTGCACCATAGCCACGGACAAACGCGTTCTATGACGAAGTCGACGTACCAAGAGCCTTTCTAATATTACGAGTCACCGCATAGTTTCCCATTATCCGATTTGGTATCATTAATTATTCGATCGAACGGAAAAGAAAAACATTTTTTTCTCTTCATTCGTTCTCTCTCTCTCTCTATCTCTCTATCTATCTATCTATCTCTATCTGTATCTATATCTATCTCTCTTAGATCGAAAAGTCTAAAAATCTATTTATGGTACAAAGAGAGAAAGAGAGACAGAGAGAGAGAGAGTAAAAAAATAATGGAGTATCCTCAAGTTATCCCGCTTTACGAAGCAACTCGAAGAGAAAGAGAGATAGAGTGAGAGAGAGAGAGAGAGAGAGAGGGGGGGGGGATAGAAAGAGAGAAAGGTAATATCCTTTTGCTCGATTTCGTTCGTGCCGCGAGGGGCAGAAGAAGCTGCTGAACACGGTGCTGAACATTGCTCGCAATTTAAATAAATTCACCGTGTCCCGTTCGCGAGGTTATACCGTTCCTTCTCTTGGAATAACGCGAGAGACAACGGCGTGTTGCAGTTGAGCGAGAGCGAAAACGTATCCCCATGGGGATATTCCATATCGTCGAGTAAGAACGACGACACGCGGATAAAGTGATTCTTCGATGACTCCTTTCGTTCGATCAATGCGCGTTCGTTCGTTCGTTCGTTTTGTTTAATCTTTTTTTTTTTTTTCTTTTTATCTTTATCTTTTATACTTTACAAGTCGATAATAAGCCGACCGAGAAAAAGAAGCGTTGGACGAATTTCTTTGGGAAGTACTTATTCGTTCGTTAAACGCACGAATAAAGATTTTTTCAAACATACGTGATTAATCGAGAGGCATGGTTACATATGTACGCGTACGTACGATTTGAACCGGTTTAAATGACTTGAGAAAGTTATACACGGCTAATATCATTTTCTAACTGGTAAATTACTTGTTGTTGTTGTTGTTGTTGTTGTTGTTGTTGTGGTGTTTTTTCTCGTTTTTCGCTTTTTTTTTTCTTTTCCTTTACCTCTTTTCTTTCCTCTTTTACGTCGAATAGAACGATGACAACGTTGGCGGAAAAGAGGAAGAAGAAAAAAATACAGAGAGAGAGAGAGAGAGAGAGAGAGAGAGAGAGAGAGAAATAGAAGCGAACTGCAACTCGTTTTTACTGTTTCTTTTTCTCTCTTTCTTTTTGTTTTTCCTACAGTTTCGAGGAAAAAAAATATCAAGAGAACTAAGCGACTATGTAACTTAGATATAGGTGTGTATATATACGTATGAATGTAGATTCTCTCTCTCTCTCTCTCTCTCTCTCTCTCTCTCTCTCTCTCTCTCTCTCTCTCTCTCTCTCTCTCTCTCTTTCGTCCGATGGATTTATCTTGCTCACCGAGAGATTTATAATCATTGGGGCTCGCTAAAGCGCCGATTATACGTGATTACGTAAACGGCAGGCTAATCTATACTAAATACTTGCGTACTCTTTCTCTCTCTCTCTCTCTCTCTCTCTCTCTCTCTCTCTCTCTCTCTCTCTCTTTCTGTCTCTATCGCACGGCGAAACGAAACCTCGTCGAGAGGAAACTCAAATGCGATGGGTATATAATTGACGTTACATTGTTATTACGTCATACGATATTTCGCACGAGGATGAGGCGCTCCGCGTAACGGGGAGAAATAATGGTAAGAAGATGAAAATGAAGAAAAGGAGGTTGCTCAATGACGACGGAAACGCTTTCCGTCGTTGTTTCGCTTGTGAACACGGAGATCCGAAATGAAGAAATACGTTCGACTAAAAGAGAGAGAGAGAGAGAGAGAGAGAGAGAGAAAATAAGACGAAGAAGAAAAAATAATCATAACTTCCCATGCGCGATAATTTTGTATTCGTCTTCTTTGCCTTCTTAGTCTTCTTCTTTTTTTTTTTCTTTTTCTTTTTCTTTTCTTTTCCTTCTTCTCTTCTCTTATAAATTTCAAATCTATATTATAATACGATATTCAAATATATTATATTATATACATACATACATATATATATATATATATATGTGTGTGTGTGTGTGTGTGTATACGGACTTTCTCGCAACGAGGGGTTCAATAACCCTTGTCCACATATGTTAATCCTATGGTAAGAGATAGAACCACGACGAGAGAGCAGTCAATTACTTTCTTCGAGATATCAACTACGAGTAGTGGGGTGGTGGCAATAGTATTAGTATCAGTATCAGTATTAGTAATAGTAGTAGTAGTAGTAGTATTAATACTAGTAGTAGAAGAAGAAGAAGAAGAAGAAGAAGAAGAAGATGAAGGAGGAGGAGGATGAACGAACCCGAGCGTAAATTTTTGCGCTCGAGATTCCAATCTCGATCGATCGGAAGGGAGCTGGCCTGGCATCCTGTACGTACGATCGAAGGTCGATGAAAACTGGTCCGAGGCCCGCTAACGGTTTCAGTATCGATATAACGAAATAAAGCAACGGGTAATTAGTCGGTCGAGTCTCGGGACTCGTTAGTCTCCTCATATTCTCCCTCGTTTTTTTTTTCTCTCTATCCTCTCTCTTCCATTGAGTTTTACCACGATATATATATATATATATATATATATATATATATATATATATACAAAGTGTGGATGATTATAAGCGAAGATTGGAAAAAATCCTATCCGGACGATAGGATAAAAACGTATGTACGTAGAAAAGAATATAAAAGAGAGAGAGAGAACAATGTAGAAAAGATGAAACGAGCGGAAAATCTGTATGACGGACGTATAACGTGCTTCTGAAACACGAGGGAGAAAGAAAAGAATTGTAGGATATAGGTGCATAGCTGCTTGTAAATTACACCGTAAATCGTAGGACGTTACTGAAAGAAAAGAAGAACAAGGAGAAGAAGGAGAAGGTGAGGGAGTAGTAGCAGTAATAATAGTAGTAGTAGTAGTAGTAGTAGTAGTAGTAGTAGTAATAGTAGTAGTAGTGGAAGAAGAGGACGCAACGACGGGCAGCTTTATGGAGCGAGAGATGATTTACGGGACGATAGTTGAAAACAAGTCTCACGGATCAAAAGACGTGTAAATTGGACTGTATGGTAGTTTTCTCTCTCTCTCTCTCTCATCTTTCTCTTCCCTCATCCTCTTATATCCTCATCCTCGTGTAAAACAATGGGCCTAATAACCATCCTCGCATAACTCCATTTAAAATCATCTTAACCGATATGAATGGAGGTGTCTTATATAAAAAAAAAAAAAAAAAAAAAAGATGCTAACCGGAAGTTTAACCAGCGAAATTTCTTTTTAATCGTAAAACGGATCCTAAAACGGACGTCGAAGATAAAGGAACCACAGGTTCAACAATTGTTGATATATATATATGTATATATGGAAACGGAGTAGTGAAGGATGGGGATGGTTATAAAGAGATGGGTGGTGGGAATGAAAGAGAGGAGGGGTTCGTAAAAATTTTTTTTAAGAAGCATTCGTTCGACTCGCGATTCCGGTTAATCCTCTTTCGCGTTCTACGAACGGAGGAACGGAGGAACGAACGAACGAACGGAGGAACGGAGGAACGAACGAACGCAGCGGCCGCGTGGGCAGTGAATTACGAGGTGAGCCCTCCGGCCGCTACAGGAATAAGAAAAGGGTAAGAGAAGGAAGAGAGAGAGAGAAGCTCGAGAAAAAAAAAGATACGACCTTCTTCTGCTCCTTGTTTCGAAGGAATATAAATAAAAATTGTCTCGGCGACTACTACTAGCGGCTTCTGTTCCCTCTCCTCCGTCATCGCCCTCAAACGTTATATACCGTTCCTCTTGTCCTACTTTTTATCAAACTCTACATTTCTAGTATCTTTTTTGACTTTTTTTCCTCTTCTACTTCTTCTTATATTCCTTTCTCATCGTTAAGCCAACGTGGATTTAAGAAAAAAAAAAAAAAAAAAAAAAAAAGAAATGAATAAATAAAAAAAAAATTGAAAGATAAATTTGTAATGATTTGACATGGTGATCCTCGCACGATGTTCGAGTAAGTTATTTCTTTTCTTTTCTTTTCTTTTCTTTTCTTTTCTTTTCTTTTGCCCTTTTCTTCTCTTATTCTCGTGTAAAAGCTTCGAGGAATTGTTCGGGACATCGATATCGATATATCGATCGCACTCTCGACCTACTTTCTTCTATGAAGATTCGAGTGGACGAAGATGTAGCTATGCAGCAACGTAGCCCGTGTTCCCGAAAGAGAAATTGGCGAGATTTCGAGGAGCCCGGATATCTCCTCGGGAACTCTCTCTCTCTCTCTCTCTCTCTCTCTGTGTGTGTGTTTGTTAAAAAAAGAAAAAACAAGAAAAGGAAAGAAAAAAAGGACGAAATTAAAAGAAAGAAGAAAGATGAGACTTTGGTAGCATCGGGGCTTTTACTTGCTGTAAGAAAATTCTTTCGTTTAGATCCTTATCGAAACTCTTAAGAAACGAAGCAGGTGATACGGAAGGCTCGAGATCGGCCACGATAAGAGCCAAGACATTAAGCTAAGTTTTTCACGATTTCACGGATATTTCATTAATCTTTTCCTCGGGCTGGCGCGTACTCGCACGATGGAACGAACGTTCATTCTGCACGCGTAATTTATCACACACGTCACGGACAATGTGGTCGCTAGCTCTCTCTCTACTAGCGTTGGTTCGCTGGATAGCTTACTAGCTAGCTATCTAGCTGGCTTACTAGCTCGACGAACGTGTAATCGAGACCTTGCGGATATCGGATGAGATATGCTAATCGAAGATAAAGCGCAGTCGATGAAAATCGCGAGGACCGTTGGAAAACCACGAAGGAGTTTGTTAGGAGACGACGACGACGATTAATAATAAGAAGAAGAAGAAGAAAAAGAAGAAGAAGAAGAAATAATTATTCAGAATTTATCTAACATAAGAGCGACCAATTACGCGTCACCGCTTGGCGACTTTATTTACCATGGCTCATTGTTAGACTCTATCTCATTCTTTTCAACTATCTATCATTCTACGTATTCCTTTTTCTTTCTTTCTTTCTTTCTTTCTTTCTTTCTTTATTTCTCTCACTCTCTCTTCCCCTCTCTTTGTGTGTGTGTGCGCGCGCCTCTCTCTCTTTCTCTCGCGCTTGCACTTGCTCTTTCCGCAAGGATAGCCATCTCCGTGGCGTTTACAAGTAAACGTGCCCGACGTAGCATAAATCACAACGAGGAGCTCGATCTTTCAATAACTTCGGCTCGCTCGACGAGCTCCTTCCAAGTATTTCCATTCTCGTAGGCACCTTAAGATCGTCCTCGTGTTACACGAATAAAGTAATGCGAATAAACCGTCCGAGATGGGATAACTCGAACGTTATCATCGTCGTTGTTTACGACGTAAGAGAAAGATCAACCCCAACTCATCCTTGAGAATACTTCGAACGCGAACGATCGCTTTGAATTCGCAAAAATGTTATATTCGCCGATGTAATGATCATTGGAGATATTACCTTTCGTTCGCGCGTTACCTCGAATGCGTGCCTTTTTGTCGTATTTCCATGAACGCCCAGAAGAAACACGACGATTATCGATCCGTAATCGCGATCGCAACTCGTCCCCGACCGTGCGTCGTTACGTTTGATACGTTAGCTAGATCGCGGCTCGATCTATATTGCGCCGAAACGGGACAACGAGCGCTCCCCGTTCCCTCCCTCCCTCCCTCCTACCCTCCCTCCCGCGCGCAATCGCAACATCCGTGAATGTACTTTTTCAAGGCCGGACAACGAGCTGTCCCTGACCGTCGTCGTCCTCGATCTTGAACGTTTCGAGATTATTTCTAACGCGTTTGTCCTCTTACGTCTCAAATGAATTATCATTATTATTAAAACCTTGTCGGGAGGATTGGATCCTACGTCGATCGTTCGAGGATGAATTTTGTTTGTTATGTGGTCCGGGACGGCGAGGGAGACCAAGCCAAGGATTTTTTATATGCAACACGCGTCCAAAACGTATACTCCGCGTGTATATCTCGATCGAGTGCGATCAGAAGAAGGCGTTTACGAGGAGTGGATTGGGTGTAGGTACGAAAAGGAGGATTATAAGCGACGAGAAAATGAATAAACAAATAAAACCCGGGTGAAAATTCAATTCCGTGACGGATGATGGTCAAGTCCGTTGATATTAAAATAACGCGTGTGCCCTTGGTTACGCGTCGTAAACCTTAAGGACGATCGAAAAGCGAACGCCTAACGATCGTCATGGGTAAAAAAAAAACTACTCTACGTGCGGTCACACTTTTGCCCCGACCAATTTAATCGTACGCGTTTGTTTCCTGCTTCTAATTCTATATCCCGAACGACGGAAAAATTATATACTCTTCGCGCGTACTCCGGTGCGCGCTCCGACTTCTCTCTCGAAGGCCCAAAATGAAAAATGAGAATTTCGTTCACGCTCGGCCGAGCGCGATAAAAGCGTACGATTCTTTCGCGTACCCTTTGACCTCTTGGTCGGGGCGGGCGGGCGGGCGGGGGGGGGAGAGAAAAATAATAGAAAAAAAGAAGGAACGAGAAAAAAAGAAGAAGTAAAAGAGAGAGAGAGAGAGAGAGAGAGGACGCGACGCGCGAGGAAGGAGACTTTCACAAAAAAAAAGGAAACAAAATAATAATAATAATAATAAAAAAAAAAAAAAAAGAAATACATAGAAACACCTCGCGAAAATCCGAAAGGATCCTACTAAACTATCCAAGAAGGAGAGAAACACCTTTTAACGTGCGAGAGCGCGCGCGCGCGCGCGCGTTAAGTGTGTTAAGTGTGCTCTAGTGAACTTTTAGTCACGGCCACACCCAGCCTCCTTCCGAGGCAAGGCTGGACCTCTCTTATTATACTACACACACCCACACCTCCTCGCCGTGAGTACTTTCGTCCGAACATATATTTCATGTAACGGGTGTTCGAACAAGAAAAAAGTATCTCCATTTTTCGTCGATACCACAATCGCCTATGTGCGTCTACCTTTACGTTTATCTCTATGTGCGGTAAGAGAAGAGAGAGAGAGAGAGAGAGAGAGAGAGAGAGAGAGAGAGACGAAGATATTCGCCAAGGAAGCAAAGTCGAAGGTCGATCTCGAGATTCTCCTTCGATATTTTTCGATCCCACGATATTTGCCGACATCGAGAGATGTAAAGGAAAAAATTAAAAAAATACATACATACATACATACATACAGATATATATATATATATATATATATATATATATATATATATGTATGTATATAGAAAAAAAAGAAGAAAAATAGGAAAAAAAATAAGGAAGAAAGAAGGAGAGATTGGAACGATCATGCTGTCGTCGTCGTCATCATCTCTCTCTCTCTCTCTTTCGTGGTATGACGTATAACCACAACGAGCTACTTTCGATTGGCTGCTAATCGTTACGCGGACCTCCTTCATGATTATTATTATTATTATTATTATTATCATTATTATTATTGTTATTATTGTTATTGTTATTGTTATTATTATTATTATTATTATTATTATTATTATTATTATTATTATTATTGCTATCCTCGCATACTGATGCCGTTACCATAGAGAACGTTTATTATCCACAGGCGCGGTGTGCCCATTTCTATCGGAAACGAGTCCTTCGGTTATACGAGAGCGAGAGCGAGAACGTTGCTTCGAAAGAGCGAGGATCTCGTGCTTCTCTGTGTTATCCTTTCCTATCCTCTCGATCGATAGCATTCATTCACCCTTCTCGAATGACCTTTCAAAATCGTCGAGGGAAAAAAAAAATTTTGCATCTTATTTTTTTCTCCTTTCTTTCTCTTTTTCTCTTTTTTTTTCAATTAGAGAGAGAACGAGAGAGAGAGAGAGAGATAATATATATATATATATATATATATAAAATACGATTTCGTTTGGCATAATCAAAATCAATTTCTCACGATCGCTGTCAATTATCTTTTATTAATGATCCGCTTATGATTATTGTTTGCGAAGGAACGCATGTTAACGGTACGGGAAGATAATATAAAAAGTGTAATAAATTATCAGAAACTCTATATAACATTGAAACCCATAAATATTTTTACAATCTCCACGTTGAAATCCTAATCGAATAATGTGTAGAGAATTATACGTACGTATGTGTACGTACATCGGTCCTTCGTCGAACAACGATGAAATAACAATGCAAAAGCATGGTTTAGAGAGAGCGAGAGAGAGAGAGAGAGAGAGAGAGAGAGTTCGGTAAAATCATTTTGCCCTCGCATCGACAAATCTATAACGATGGTTCGAACAACGTGTCCAAGTCTCTAATCGCGTTTAGGATTAGTTGAATCGATCGGTACGGTCGGTCAATCTAACGTGTTAGTATCTATCTGTGTATACGCGTACGTATACACGTACGTACGTATGTATCCATGTATGCATGTATGTATGAATGTATTAATGTATTAATGTATTAATGTATAAATGTATGTATATATGTATGTACGTATGTATATACCACCTCTATCCAGGTGCGTAACACCACCGATCGCGTGGCATTTCAAGCGTTTTACAACGTCCCTGTTCCCCACGTCGTTACGACGTCGAAGCACGCGCGCACATACGCGCGAATGTGAAACGAGCTCCTTCTTTCTCTCTCTCTCTCTCTCTCTCTCTCTCTCTCTCTCTCTCTCTCTCTCTCTTTTTCTCTCTCACGCACTCGCGCAGAGATCGCGACGCGCACCCACAAGAGAGAAAAAGAGCAAGAGCGAACGAGCGAGAGAGAGAGAGAGAGAGAGAGAGAGAGAGAGAGAGAGAGAGAGAGAGCAAGATCGACTTGGCGTGCTGCGTGTAGGAGAGAAGATTGTGCAACTGTCCCGTACGGACGTCAGACAATATACCACGGACACGGCAACGGACAGGATCGAATATCCTGTTTGGCTTATTAGGACAAGGTGGCCAGCCTCGATACTTTGATACCTTGGCTATCAATGATAGCGTAAATGCACCTACCTAACTTGATACACTCGGTCAATCGATTCAAAATCTAACTTCCCCTTTA
>OU964976.1:5730114-5737614 GCA_918808275.2 Dolichovespula sylvestris
CGCCTCGCCACACCTCATCCTTCTTTTCGCCGCCTCCATTTTCTACCTCGTAGCCAACGTTATAAGCCGCTATAACACTCGTTGCCGCCGCGTTTGAGCGCACGAGAAGAGGAACGAGAAGATAAAATCGTTGAGAATCGAGAAGAGAGAAGTTCGATCCTCGGCGCGACTCTTTGACCCCCGCGCGAACAACGAGACGATTCTTTCTCTTTCTCTCTCTCTTTCTCTTTCTCTTTCTCTTTCTCTTTCTCTTTCTCTCTCTCTTTTTCTTCCTTAAGAAAAGGCTCGACTTTTCGACTCGTAACATCTCGAGAATGTCGCTCTTGCTTCTAGCTTACGAAGAGAGAGGGCTCGTAAAGTCCAACGAAACGAGTCGCGGCTTGGAAGAGGGAGGAGGAGGAGAAAGAGGAGAAAGAGGAGGAGAAGGAGAAGGAGGAGGAAAGGACTCCGAAAAAAGATGGTCCTCTTATAAGTAGAATTATACCGACGACGACGACGACGACGACGACGACGACGACGACGACGACGACGACGACTACGATCTCGACGAAATCGTTCTCGTTTTCTCTCTCTCTCTCTCTCTCTCTCTCCTCTCCTCTCTCTCTCCTCTCTCTCTTTCTCTCTTACTGCTTCTTCTTCTCGCGGCGCGCGTTGAATATTTCAGGCCACGTCCCTCGAGGACGCGCGTTATAAATTTCCGACCCTTCTCCGCCAAATGGCTACGCTGGACTCGCTTTCCTCGGCGTACGTATGTAGGTAGGTAGGTAGGTAAGGTAGGTAAGGTAGGTAGGTAGGTAGGTAGGTAGGTAGGTAGGTAGGTAGGTACGCCTTTTCGCTTGGTACGAAAGAGAAAAAAAAATAAATAATAAAGAAGAGCGATAGAGCGAAAGAGAACGCGAAAGAAAACGCGAGAGAGAGAGAGAGAGAGGGGTGAGGGAAGGGAGGAAAAGAAAGAAAGAAAGAAAGAAAGAAAGAAAAAAAAAGGAAAGAGGAAGAAGAAGAGGAAGACGTTTCTGGAGTGCCAGGCGAGGACTTTAACGCGATATCGTGGCTTCTATAGCGCGCGCATGCCGGCGAATCGACTCGTAAATCGGTGGATCTCGAGAAATCGAGAGATCGTTTCGATCGAACGAGTGAGAGCGACGGAACAAATTAAACAAATTAGACGTCGCACGCGATCCTTCAGAGAATTCGAAGTAATTGTTATGCTCGAGTTATCCTAGAAATTGATCGATATCTCTCTTCTCTTGGTCTCTCTCTCTCTCTCTCTCTCTCTCTCTCTTTCTACGACGATAGAAATGATCCTATGTGGTAGAGGATGACAATTACATGAGATAACTTCCAACGAATTGATAAATCGTTCCTTCCCGTTGGACCCTACTCCAGTGCTATCGATTATTGGACGTAGGTCCAACATCGATGAACGTCTCCTCTGCGTGTGTATGTGTGTGTGTGTGTGTGTGTGTGTGTCGACGATTTTGAAAAAAAAACAGAAAAGAAAAGAAAAGAAAAGAAAAGGAAAGGAAAGGAAAGGAAAAAAGAACCATCTATCGGGAACTATTAAAAGAGACGTCGTGTTTGTCGGATGATAATATAAAGTTTGCATATTATAAATCTTATGGTGGTTTCTGGTCCTGGAATAGGAAGGAAGGAAGGAAGGAAGGAAGGAAGGAAGGAAGGGAGAAAAGAAAGAAGAAAGGAAGGAAGGAAGGAAGGAAGGTTCTTCCGCCATGGAATGTCCAGGAACGGGCGCAGGACCGTAACTCGTAGTAGTAGTAGTAGTAGTAGTAGTAGTAATAGTAGTTAGTAGTAGTAGTAGAGAGCGCACGGCACGGTTGTGGTGGCACGGCAGGGCACGGCGTAACGATAAGGATCGGGAGGACGACGTGGAGAAAAGAAAAGGGAGGCCAGGAGAGAGAGCGTGTAGGACAGCCGTTAACGAGCGACTCTCCGAGCATTACCTTCCTTCCTTCTGCGTACGTGCAGCTCTCGAGAGATGCGAGCCAACCGACGATAGATAGAGAGACAGAGAGAGAGAGAGAGAGAGAGAGAGAGAACGAAGCCCTTGGCCCAGCGATCCTTTAAGGATCTTTCTCTCTCTCTCTCTCTACCTTAGGAGAAATAGATCGATGATCCGATCCACCAGATGCGCGTCGATCCTAACGATCCGATCTCTTTCTTCTGATAATCCAAAGTCTCTTTCAAACTCTTCTTCTTCTTCTTCTTCTTCTTCTTCTTTTTCTTTTTTTTTTCTTTTGTTTCTTCTTCTTTCTCTCTTTTCTACTTTTTACTCTTTTCTTCCTTTCTTTCTTTTTCCTTCCTCTGTCTCTCTGTCTCTCCATGATTAAAAACTCCCTCCATCTCTCTCTCTCTCTCTCTCTCTCTCTCTCTCTCTTTCTGCGATCCTTCACGAGTTCTGGACGTGCATTAAGATTAATGATTTTTCGTATCTCTCGATGATCTTCCATTCGATGTTTCTCTTCTTAATTTTCTTTTTTTTTCCCCTCTCTTTCTCTCGTCTCCTCCTCCTCTCTCTCTCTCCTCCTCCCCCGAGCCACCCACCCATCCACCCACCAAGTCTACGCGATGATATTTCCGTAACATCGTTAAGTACGACGTTCTCACGGTTGTTTCTTTTTTTCCACAAAACAATCATCAACGCGTTTAATACGTTGTTGAATTTTCTTGCATCCTTTTCTCTTCTCTCTCTCTCTCTCTCTCTCTCTCTCTAACTCCATAATCCTATCGCACAGCGATAACGATCGCAATCATTTAAATCGCGAATAAATTATGCGCGACGATATGAGCGGTTAACGTTTTTTTTTTTTTTTCTTTTATATAAAAGTTGGACGATCCTGAGAGAAGGAGACCCGTAAAAAAAAAAAGAGAGAGGAAAAGAAAAGAAAAAAAGCGACGTTACCGGGCGATTTAACAAAGCGTTTAAAAGCGCCTTCTTCTTTTTTTTTTCGAGAAAACGAAAGAAGATCGCGAAAAGAAAAGTAACGGGCATGCCTCTCTCGCGTTCCAGTCGGTCTCTGGAGCGGAGCGGAACGGAGCGGGGCGAAGCGGGGCGGAACGGGGCTGCTCAGCTTGGAACGAACGACGCCATTTCGCCAACTCCTCTCGCCATTTCGAGGACAAGAGGGTAGAAATATATATATATATATATATATATATATATATATATATATATCCAACGACGATAGCACGCATATGTAACTTACAACGGGCATTCCTGAACTCGTTTGGTTTATATAAACGGGTAGCTCTACCTACCTACCTACCCTCTCTTCGTACGAGAGAACGAAAGAGGAGAGGATAGCAAAAAAAAGAAAGAGAGAGACAAAAAAAAAAAAAAGAAAGGAAAATTTCCCAGCTGTTCGGTTTATCTCGATGATGAATCAAAAATGGCGACTATGGCTGTGGGATGGACGGGGTTATTTCAACCCTTACTATCCAGAGCTTCGTCGTCGGGACGCCGCCACACCTTCACTAAAATTCTATCGCATCTGTGTGCGTTCTCTCTCTCTCTCTCTCTCTCTCTCTCTCTCTCTCTCTTTCTTTCTTTCTTTCTTTCTCTATCTATCTATCTTTCCCATTCTGTGCGTCGCAACTTTATATAAAATACGCGAAAGGTGGGCCTCCGCTTTATATGTATAAGTGTATATACATACGTCTATATACGTCTGCTCGTGTGTATATATATATATATATATCCATAGGAGGTATATATATATATATATATATATACCTGGTGTGTTCCCCTACAACTCCATCCCTCTTTCACTTTTGTTTCCGAGATCGTATCAACTCCCGGACTCTCTTTCTACTTTTTAGACGACACGCATCTGCGAGCAGTGGCCGTGCCGTGCATGGTCTCGTAAAAATGCAACATATTGCGCGAAAAGTGTATACTAACGACACAACGGGAAGACCCTTATGTGGGAACATTGTTTTATTCACTACGCGCGTTATCTTTTCGATGATATTAGACGAGGTAACGTAACGACAAATTTATATGTATATACATATATATATATATATATATATATATATATATATATATATTCTTTTCGAAGTATTATAAAAACAAAATAAAGAGAAAAACAAATATATATGCAAAATTCATTTGTCCGTTTCGTAAACTGAACGCGATGGACAAACAATGTTTCTAACGATGAGTAGAAGACGATCGATAGAAAGTGGTTTTCTCTCTATCAAATGAATTTTTAATTTCGTCGTCGTTGGGGAGGAGAAACGAGCTTCGCCGCCAGTTCGAAATAAATGGTCGAAAAAAGAAGACGAAGGAAGGAAGGAAGGAAGGAAGGAAGGAAAAAGGAAACAGAGGAAAAAAAAGTAAGAGAGAGAGAGAGAGAGAGAGAAAAGAAGATAAAGCTGACTCGCGCTCGATCGCCTCTGAAGAAAATTACAGAGCACGGCGAAAGTGTCGCGCACGTGCTCGCGATAAGGGACGCCTACCACTTTAAACCGATACATATTTTATTAGCTCGCATTGCCTTAGCGCGCGCGCGAGCGAGCGTTCACACTCGCTCGCTCCCCTTGTCGCGATCGGTATTGATAAATGACTGATAGGTAGGCGTGTCTCCTCGTCATCCTGTCACAATGTTTGTCCTTGTCGCGGGAGGATTAGAGAGAATGTGTATTCCGAACCGAATGAAATGAAATAATAATGATCTTTTTTTCTACCTTTCGTTTGGTGAACGACCACCAAAAAAAAAAAAAAAAGAACGAACAAACAAACAAACAAACAAACAAAAAGGGAACAAAACCAAACAGAAAAAGAAAAATGATTTACGATTATCCCGTATCGAATATGTATTAATATGTATCGTTCGAACGAACAACGATTTATATTTCGCTTTTGCGACATCTTTGTAGAAACTTTTTCAATGGAATACACCGCGACGGGGTTGTGTTATGGATAAAAGAAAGAAAAAAAAAAAGAAGAAAAAGAAAAAGAAAAAATATTAACAATTATTTCAAAATATTTCTTTTGTTTTTTTTTTTTTTTTTTTTTTTTTTTGATATAATCGAAAGAATTATTCCGGCTAACTATGAATCCACGATGGTGTGTGTGTGTGTGTGTGTGTGTGTTTGATATACGAAAAACTCTCTCGAACGAATCGAATAAATTCTTTACGAGAAACAAACACGCACGTTGAATTTTCCACTGGGCCGTGTCAATCGTACTTCTCCTCCTCCTCCTCTTGCTCTCCTCCTGCTCCTTCTATTTCGACGCGTGTAAATGCATCAATTAAACCAAAACGCCGTCAATTATCGTTCGACGAACCTTCGTCCGGGCAAAAGAAACGAGCAAAAGCAATGGACGCGCACGCTTTTCCCTCGGCGTGTAATATATATATATATATATCGCGCGCTATATAAAATTCGCGATGTATAAATACATATATATATATATATATATATATATATATATATATATATATATTGTGTGTGTGGAGAATATCTAGCACTTATCTGGTAAACGCGTGCGACCGGACGATAAAAACCTCTTCTTTTTCTCTGTCTCTCTCTCTCTCTCTCTCTCTTTCTCTATCTATCTCTCTTTCATTTTTTTTTTCTTTTTCACAGACGGCGAAAATGAATTTACATCGCGTGTGTTCGCCATTATATTATACCAATTAACGACTGAACGTTTATTTATATTTATATGCAGATAGGGAATTAGCGAAGGAAAGAAAGAAAGAAAAGATATATATATATATATATATATATATTTTCGATTCATCTTCAAGCGCGTTTGATCAAGATCTCCTCGCGATGCGTCTATTTCGTTCGGGAGAAAGTTTGCCTCGCGCTGTCGGCCGAAAGCGATAGTGAAACGTCAGAATGCGACGCGGCCAGATGGAAAAAGGAATCCGCTCGATGAGAACGATTCCTCATTTTCATTCTCTCCGTCTGATAATACATAAAGTAAGCGAATCCGATTCCGATCGTTCCCCGCTTTTAATCGTAATAAACAACAAACGAAAAAAAGAAAAGAAAAGAAAAAAAAGAACATTGCAACAATGCCGACGGAGCCAACAGCCCGGAGAACGGGATATATATCTTCCGACGTAACAAATGTGGGATTGTGTTCTTTGCGTCTCCAGCGAACAAAAACAAGAAAAAAAAAAAAAAAAAGAGAGAGAGAAAAAATAAAGGGGGAAGGAAAGAAAAGAGAGAAGGAGAGTAATAAACGTTGATTGGAATGAAAGGCAAAGAAAGAGGAAAGTAATAAGAATAAATTCGAGTTAAAAAAAAAAAAAAAAAAAAAAAAAAAGAGAAAAGGAGCGAGTAAGTTCGAACGTCCCCCCTTCCGTGACGAAGTCTTCTTAGTTAGGAGTCACGATATTTTCAAACCACGTATCGTAGTTTACGGTGGGTAAGGGCGTAGACGAGTGGGACGAAGGGAAGATTGCAAGTAAGGGCTGCTGTCGTTGTTGCTGCTACTGCTACTGCTACTGGTGGTGGTGGTGGTATCATGTTTCCGTTATTCCCTTTTACGTAAGGTGCCAGTCTAATCGCCAAAAATAGATCGAATTCGCGGGAATCGTAAGTGAAAGAACCGATAGGGCACGAAACCTTTCGGTCTCTACTCGAGCTTCGGCTAGCCTCTAGACTATCGATCGGGATATATATGTGTGTGTGTGTGTGTGTGTGTGTGTGTGTGTATAAATATATATATACACATATATATTTACGTTCTAACGCCTACTCTAATTCCCTTCGTTTTTTTTTCTATCTTCCTTTCTTTCGTTAACTTGAATACAACGCCGTGTTAAGAAACTGGAATATTTATATCTATATACCAAAACGTTGATATCGTCGATGATATTAAATCGGCTTAAATAATTCATTCGGCCTTTAATAAACGTGCGATCGTTAATTAACAAATTTCGACGTGGGATTTCGTACTCGTATTGTACGTTTGCGAACGTTAAAAAGGCTCGGTGGTGTCTCCTCCTCCTCCCCCCGTAACTCCTTCCCCTCTCTCTCTCTCTCTCTTTCTCTCTCTCTCTCTCTCTGTCTCTCTCCCCAACCAAGTCCTCCTTTCGTAAGCTTATGTAAATAAATGGAAAGAATACAAACGTAGTAACGGCGACGTAAAAGTAGGTTTCCTCCCCCTTTTCGCGTAAACGGCAAGAAGAAACGGCGTGTATAATTGAAATAATACATCGTCGATGTTTCCTTTCGCTAATTGCTTCGTTAATTTAATAGCGAGAGGAGACCGGGAAGAAGACGGATGATAGGTAGGTAGATACATAGTAGTAATAGTAGTAGTAGTAGTAGTAATTCACTCTCAAAAATGCCGCGCGATATTTGCTAATCGTCGAGAGAGAGAGAGAGAGAGAGAGAGAGAGAGAGAGAGAGAGGACGGCACGATATTATAATCGTTGTATACAGGAAATTAACTTGGCCTTGTCTTATCTTGCATTCTGATGACTACATCGGTATATACGACTTAGACCGAGAATG
>OU964976.1:5742614-5775114 GCA_918808275.2 Dolichovespula sylvestris
ATGTTGATACATGTTGTAGGCACTCGTCGCCGGGTCATATTGGGCCGAGGCCGAGGCTGCTGCTGCCACGTGGTGACTGTTGGAGACGGCGGCTGCGGCGACCGCGGCTGCCGCAGCGGCCGCAGCGGCGGCGGCATAGCTGTCCCTGCCGCAGGGCGAGCTGCCCCCGGTGTTGCTCTGATACGCGTCCTGTTGCTGTTGCTGCTGCTGCTGCTGCTGCTGCTGCTGCTGCTGCGCCTGCTGTTGCTGTTGACCACCGTTCCCTTGCTGGCTGCTCCCCGATTGATTATTACCTTCGCGTTGTTTCACCTGTCCCGAACTGGCCGCCGAGTTGTTGCTGCTACCTCCTCCACCGTTGTTGCCCGCGTTACCGGCGTGCTGCTGATGTGGCGGCGACGGTGCCCCGTGATGATGTCCTAGCATCACCGTAGGTTTCACGTCGCAACTGGCCGCTCCGCTGGCACCCAACGCGTCCTGATGGTGCATAAACGCACCCATCACCGCTGCGTGCGCCACGGCCGCTTGATACTCGCTGCTACCACCACCTCCTAGACCGGACAAAGAGTTCGCCGCGCTCCCGTTGTTGTTCCCGTTGCTCCCGCTCCCGCTGTTGTTCGTCGTGTTGTTGTTCGTGCTAGAAGTCGTACTCGCCGTTATACTGTCCGGCGTGGCGTCCTTCGGCGGCGTCGGTGGAAACGAGAATAGATGATGGGCCCCGCCACCTGCCCCGTGACTCGATAAACTCCCCGTTGTGGGTGGTAGAGAGGAACCCAATGGACTCTGGGGCTTGTCGTCGCTCACGGTACCGCCGGTCGATGCCGTTGTCGTTGGAAAACCCCATGGCGTTTTAGACGTGTCCGCCCCGCTCCCTGATAACCACGGGTGTAGTACCGAACTGTGAAAGTGTGGCCGACAGACTTGGCTGACAGGACCGCTCGTAACGCCGCTGCTCGACATTCTCGCTGTAACAACGAATTATGCGAATCGTTAGGCTCTCCTCGACGATAACGGACGATAAGTCGGATATTATGGATGATGGCTTAAGAGATATTAGAAAAGAAGGAGAGAAAATAATAACAGATCGTTTGGAATATGGAAAAGCCGGAACGATCGGCGATAATCCGTCATGAAAAGAGAGAGAGAGAGAAGGGAGACACTTGATTCGTGCGTGCGCGGAATGATCGAGTTTTACGCCGATCGTAAAAGTACCTAATTGCGAGAGACGTCTTAATTAAGTGCTAGGCCCGCTCGATGCTGTTGTTATTACCGGGGGTCTCTTCCTTCTCTTTCTCCCTCTCTCTCTCTCTCTCTCTTTTTACTCTCTCTCTCTCTCTCTCTCTCTCTCCTTATAGGAAGCCAAGTTATACGTGGCGTCGCGTCTCGCCTTATATGCGATAAAGCTCTACGAGTCGCGGCTCGCTCGCGTAATTAGCTCTTCATTAGCGACCGCTTCGTCGCGGGAGGAAGCCAACGAACGACAAAGACGACGACAAAGACGACGAGGATTCTTCGTCGATGCTACCAACTCTACTTACTATGGTGCCTTTCCTCTCCTTCTCCTCTATCTCTCTTACTACGAACAGGAATTTTATTACTTGGTACTGAGAGTGGTCGGAGTATATATATATATATATAATACACTTTCAAACCAGAAAGATAGATAGAGAGAAAGAGAGAGGGGAGGGAGGGGGGGGGAGAAAAAAGAGACCTCTCTCTAGTATCTTATCTTATTATCGTCGAAGAGAGTCGCGTTTTATCTTGTAACTAGCGATCGGTGATACCTTCACGACCTAACACGAATTCTCTGTGTAGTCGTTGTCTGGTACGTCAGGTGTGATCTATCGATATTGCGTTTAACTAAGTACGTTCTTATGCCTTTTATGGTCTCTCTCTCTCTCTCTCTCTCTCTCTCACCATTATATCCTATAATACATTTAACTCTTACATACTTTCCTACATTACCGCGTTCGATCATTCTTATTAATGCGTCTCGTACAAAGTAATCACCGACGTCAACTATTCCCTATATCCCACCGTATAAATATTCATATTTATAAAGAAGAACATGTGTCATACAAAAGGCACGCCATTTAACGGGGAAAAAAAAAAAAAGGACAGGAAAAAGAAATCCATTCAGTTTTGTCACGATAGATTTCCATCCCCGATAGAAAAGTCATTAACACCCCCCCCCTCTCTCTCTCTCTCTCTCTCTCTCTCACACACACACGTGTGCTCGCTCGAATTCATCGCAAAAGGGAGGAAATTCGAAAGGTAGAGAGAAGTCAGGGATGCTCGCACGAAAGCTTTGCGTGCATACTACATTCCCTACGTGCTTACGGCGGATGAAGTTGGCCGACGAAGCATACGATCGATATATCGAGTGGAACTTGCCGGTACTGCTCCGCCACCTTCACGGCATACGCTGATAACGCGAGACTGTTTTGCCAAGCTCCGTTCCCGACTACTACTACTACTACTACTACTACTTCTACTACTATTACTACACTATTGCTTCTACTGCTACTACTCCGCCTCTCTCTTTCTCTCTCTCTCTCTCTCTTCGATGCCCTCGATTCCCATTGAATTATGGGCATTAATTTAAGCTTTAAGCCCTCCACCATGGTGCTACCGTCTATTCCCAACCGATTTATCGCGTCTCCATAATGCCCCCACCATTACGGTTTTCGTCATCTGTGTATTTCAAACGAGAGAGAGAGAGAAAAAAAGAAAAATAAAAAAAAAAGGATATTAAAAAGTATTCCTCTTTTTCTCCGTTATATGATCCTTCTTTGTTTTCCTCTCCCACTCTATCTTCGAATTTAAACTAATCGTCGATCGAACGAGTAAGGAAGGACAACCTTTCGTCCATTGGAACGGGTCAAGATCGTCTAAAGGTCTCGTCCGGTAGCTCCGATCCGAACCGCGAAGAGAAATTACTGATGCAACGTCGCGATGCATCGCAGATAGATAGAAAGAGAGAGAGAGAGAGAGAGAGAGAGAGAGAGAGAGAGAGAGGCAACGGTGACGGCGACGGCAAACGGGGGAAACGAGCGCGGCAGCTGCAGCGTCGTGCAATTAATCGGAGAGCCTGGCGATGTACCGCTTGTAATTGGATCTACTGCATTATGGCAGCGGTGAACGAGGATGAAAAGTAAACAGGCTATAGGAGACTCACTCTCCAAAATATTAATCGCGAACGATAACTTTTGCAGCTGCAACCTGCTCCTCTAACTCCTCTCTCTCTCTCTCTCTTTCTCTCGCTCTGCTGGTGATGTTCATCGGACGTCGAATACATCGTGGGGAGGGGGGTAACAAAAAAAAATCCCCATGCTATATCTATCTAACGGGTGAGACGCTTAATCGATTCCCCTTCCTCACCACCAATCGTCGTGAAATTTCCAACGATTTAGGGATACACAGGGTAGATAAACACACACGCGCGCGCACACAGAGAGAGAGAGAGAGAGAGAGAGAGAGAGAGTGACAGACACACACACACACACACACACACACACACACACACACACACACACACCGACGTCTAAGAACATTATTGTATATACGATATATAGACGAGGAAAATCTATGAAATTTGCTTCTCGATTTATACGTGGTGTCTCCTCCTCGGTTGTCCGAACGTACGACACAAACGCAGGCACACGACACACAGTGGGTCAACGATTTACGATGAGGAACGAGTTCGTTGGCCTTTCCTTCCTTTTCAGCGGAAAAAAAAACGCGTCTACGGGGAAGAGTGCGAAAAGGAGGATGAGGAGGAGGAGGAGGAGGAGTAGACAGAAAGAGAAAAAGAGAGAGAGAGAGAGAGAGAAAGGAGGAGATAGGAGGTGGCGCGAAAAATGAGCAGACAGAGGGAGCAGTTCGCACTCTCGACGCAATAAAAACTTCCATACCGAGCGATATTTATCGCTCTATGCCGCTCCGCCCTTCTCCCTCCATTCCACCCTCCTCCTCTCTCTCTCTCTCTCTCTCTCTCTCTCTCTCTCTCTCTCTCTCTCTCTCTCGCTCCTTCATGCCACGAACCTTTTTACGGCGTTTCACGAAACTTTTTTGACCATCCTCTCCCCTTACTTCTTTCTTGCTTTCTTTCTTTCTCGTCCCACCGCAAATATAACTCTCGGCCCGTTATCTCGACGATACTTTCGTCGACTCGGCTCGATTTAACCCTCCCCCCCCCTCCCACCTCCCCCAACCCCTCCAAACACCCCGCCTGTCTCCTCCTAGCCACCGCCGATCCATCCGAAGATGGCCACCGAGGACAGGCTTCAGCTATTATTATAATGAACGATTATAAGCGATCGACTGACTTTAGATAAAATTTGTTCCACGTAATTCCCGATGCAAAATTTCATTTGTTTCCATTTAAACGACATTTATATTTATATGTACGTACGTACGTACGTACGTATATAAGAAATGATCTCTCGCGCCTGGATGTATCTCCTCTAGGGATCTTTTCTACGCAAAAGAAAGAAAAAAAAAAAAAAAATGAAAAAAAGAGGGGGATCTATTCTGAATGTAAGAAAGCAATTACGATACGTCGATCAACGTTTAATCGTAGAGGCGTCTGCGTAGCTTGGAGTGTGATAAAAATCCACGTGAGAAAAAGTTGGCATCGTGCGCGCTCGCGCGCGGGATAGGCAATAAACGTCGTCTAGGTAAAAGTAATAGTAGTACCTCCTACTACCTTACTTACAACCACCACGTATGCGTGCGTGTAATGTGTAGTGTGCGTTTAGTGTGCGTACGTGAAAACGAAAGAGAAAGAGAGAGATAAAGAAATAAACGATCTATGAGAAAAAAGACACAGAGAGAGAGAGAGAGAGAGAGAGAGAGAGAGAGAGAAAGAGAAAAGGAACGAACCGTTTGAGAGAAACTAGTCTCGTTTAGGTAACACGAGGACTCGAAGAAATTTCCTTTGGTGTTGATTCTCAACGACATTATGATGGAAACGGGTCGTCGAACGAATATGGCGCCGCTTTTCCACAGCGACCGCTTTGAACCAGTACCTTTTCTCTCTCTCTCTCTCTCTCTCTCTCTCTCTCGCTCGCTCGCTCGCTAAAACGTTCGGGTTGTTAGTTAATAAAAAGCCACGTAGTACGCGAGAGAATCGCTCGCGGTATCGTTCTGGAATCGATTAGAAACAACAATTCGTCGTAATCGTCGTAATCGTCGTAATCGTCGTAATCGACGTTCGTCCAGTTCCCTAACAATTTCTTGCACTATCTCGATATTGACAGGCAATCCGAATATTATAGTTGACGCATAAGCGACGTCCAGAAACGCAGGAGCTCTCCCGAACGGCGGCGGCGAGCGAGCGAGCGATTCGATCCAACGATTTCTGGATAATAACCAGGCGGTTATAACGCGCCACGGAAACGGCCGTCGCGCGAGTATAGTGTCCGGCCATGAATATTCATGAAAAATCCATGGATATAATCGGCCCGCCGTGGAAACTGTGTGCGGACGCGCGCGCTCGCGCGCGCTCCTACCATGGAAATCAAGATGGCGTCGAACGAACGTGGGCATCACTTATACGCGGATTTTTTCCTCTCTATCTCTCTCTCTCTCTCTCTCTCTCTCTCTTTCGCGCTCTCTCTCTATTCGTATTGTGGCAATCGGTTTTTTATGCAGCTTTGGAATAGCATACCCCCTTCCTCCTAACCCTCCCGGTCCCGTTCGATGTGTTTCCCTCACGAAATTTAATGGGAGAACGATTTTACGATTTTACGATTTTCATTGGTTTTATATATATATATATATATATATATATATATATATATATATATATATGTATGTATATATATATATAACGTTACCCTGGCACAATACCCGTTCGAATATGAAATCGGTTTGCGATCGTACGATTGATAACTGCGACGAAAAATAAAAAAAAAAAAAAAGAAAAAGTAAAATGAAAAAAAGAAAATGGGAAATGCGATAAAAAAAAAAACACGGAAAGAAAATAATAGAAAAAAGAAGAGAAGAAATAAAGTAGAGAACATAAAAATTATGGTGCATCGCTTCGTGCCGATGTTTCCCGACGTTCAACCTTTTTCGCTCCCTTTTTTTTCTCTTTTTTTTTTTTTTTTTTTTTTTAACTAACCACGCCCATGAAGAACGCTGGCTCTCTCTCTCTCTCTCTCTCTCTCTCTCTCTCTCTCTCTCTCCGTTTCACAGTTCATGCTATATGCCGAGAACCGTGGCGCAGCGGATAACGAATAAGTAACGCACGCGAGCATTGCAAAAAAAAAAAAAAAAGGAAAGAAAAGAAAAAAAAAAGAAGAAAAAAAAGAGGACGGTCTGTGGCGTCGACGGCAACGCCGTCATCACGGCGTCAGAGAATCGCAAAGGCAGCACAAACAACACCAAAGCTTGGGCTACGTGATTCTCCCTCCCTCCCTCCCTCTATCTCTCTCCTTATCTATCTATCTATCTATCTATCTATCTCCCTCTTTCTCGTTTAAAACCACACGTACCTATATATCTATACCGATTTCGAATCGGCATGATAATTAAACGCAGATTTCACTTTGTTCCTAATTACGATCGGTTGCTCGCCGTTCGACCGGTATATTACCTTTCTTTTTATATATATATATATATATATTATATACTGCGTTATAAGAAGAAAAAAAAAACAAAACAAAAACAAAAAGACGATTCACAATTATTTTCATAATGTATGGAATCATTACGACGCGTGATTTCGAGTGTACATTTCGCAAAAAAAAAGAACAAGGAAAAAGACAAGAGAAACAAGACAGAAAGAAAAAAAAGAACGAAATAAATTAGTACGTAAAATATATATATATATACAGTATGTGTGTGTGTGTGTGTCTCTCTCTTTTGTTTATAAACCCTTTCTCGATTAATCTTTTCTACAATGGAAGAAAAGTACGTTCAGATGTTACCATATTATCGTAGAGAAAGAGAGAGAGAAAGAGGAGTAAAAGATTTAACGAGTGACTCCGTTATAATAATAATAATAATATATATATATATATATATATATATATATATACTTGACTGAAAATAATCCACTTGCACTCTTGGCACATAAAGCGAGTACTTATATACGCATAAGGGTGTATTAGATGGGGGAAGGGGTGGCTAGGGAAAGAGGAGAGGGACAAACGAATACGCTCGAACGTGTTTTCAGTGCCATTTAAAAGCAAATCCTGAAAATTGCTCGAGAAAGAGAAAAAGAGAGAGAAAGAGAGAGAGAGAGAGTATACGTGCTCGTCCTATGAATGATACCACCAGCCAAAGTCAGTGTATATCTCCATTTGGTCAGCATCCGACATCAAAGGCGACCAGTACTCCAAATAATTAGCCGCCTCGAGCGAGCGTGTTCGAGCGTAAAGCAGACCTAGTGAGAGAGAGAGAAAAAGAGAGAGAGAGAGAGGACCACGGACTTTTGTTGAAAGGCGTCGAGAACGAGCTCAAAGGGTCGAGAGGATTCAAAGCCGACATCGTACTGAAAGGACGATTCGTGCTTTTTCGTACTGGTGTGTTAAATACAAGCGCGCTCATGTGTGTGTGTGTGTATAAATATATATGTACGTACGTATGTATACATCTACGTACATATATATATATATATATATATATATATATATTTAGTGTATGTACCGACGGCTCGTTTTCCCGACCATTTGCTTTTCGACACCTCTTCTCCTCCTCCTCCTCCTCCACCTCTTCTTCCTATACCAACCAACCAACCAACCGGCTTAACCTTCTCTCCTCCCTCTCCTCGTCCCTTTCCTCCTCTTCCTCCTCCTCCTCCTCCTCCTCTTTTCGCGATAAGCAAAGTAATTCGTGCTATGAGTTTGCGAGGAATGAAAATCTTTTAAAAGGATAGCTAAGCTAACTCGGAATGAGATAACGAACAAATTCGCGAGCAAACTCGTGTTTCTCCACGCTCTTTTCCTCTCGTTCGACTCGAAGGACGTGGGGGCGAGCAAAAAAAAAAGATAGAGAGAGAGAGAGAATACAAAAATAAAAATAAATGGAAAAAGAGAGGAAAAAAAATAAGAAAAAGGAATGGAAGATCTAAAAATAAGTATGCAACGCGGAAGAGATTTTTCTATCGGGAATTTTGTACGAAGGCGGATTAGACGCGTCGTATGTACTATCGGCCATCCTCGTAAATATATATATATATATATATATATTAAAAAAAAAAAAAAAAAAAATATCAAATGTGCAGGAAGCACGAAAATATACCCCGAGTAAAATAACACGTCTCATTTTCTTAAGACACCCGTACTCCTCCTCCTCCTCCTCCTCCTCCTCCTCCTCCTCCTCCCCCCGTCGCCCGCCCGGAGCAATAACTGCGGCAGCGCGCGTTCAACGACGATAATAATACTGCAATTTCGTCCTGAAAAATATGCGTCTATAAACGCGTAAGATTTGAAATGCCTTTTCAGAAAAATTCTCAAACCGAACCGTGTGTTTCACGTAGGAAGGATTCGGAAACGTTGCGAAAAGAATTTCTGAAAGGAAGAAGAGACTCCGTAGATAGATAGATAGATAGATAGATAAATAGACAGAGAAAGAGAAAGAGAGAGAAAGAAAGGAAGGAAGAAAGAACAACCCACTGTGTGGCTCCCGTGACACGGAAGAAAACGAAGAGGGCGAATAAAAAAATGAATTAAGCGGGCAAACGAAAAGAGGACAAAGAAAGACGAAAAAAAAAAAAAAGAAAAAGAAAACGAAATAAAAGAAGTAGAAAAGGAAAGAGGCGCGGTTTTCAAGGAGGACCGAGATTGATCGCGGTGAAATTGCATCGCGAGCTGCACATCTGCCAGCGCACAAAACTCGCGAAAGAGAAAGAGAGAGAGAGAGAGAGAGAGAGAGAGAGAGAGAGAGAGAGAGAGAGAGAGAAACAGAGAGAGAGAATGGAAAGAGGCTCCGCCTTCGGTTGGCGTGTGCATTTGCGCAAGATGGCGCCGTTCGGACGGCCGGTTGCACACGTTTTGCAGCAGCAGCAGCAGCAGCAGCAGCAGTAAGCAGCAGCAAACAGAAACACGGAGGAACTACGACGACAACGACGGCGACGGCAACGAGGAGGATGAGAGGACTACGAAGAGGAGGACAGCGAGACTGCCCTCCGGACCCTCTTCTTCTTCCTCGATCGTACGAGGAGGATGCGAGCGAGGGGAGGGGCCAGACTAAGAGACAGACAGAGAGAGAGAGAGAGAGAAAGATAGAGAGTGTGAGAGAGAGAGAGAGAGAGAGAGATAGGTATGAAAGCAGCGCCTCCCGCGTGGCCTGCAATTACGTATGCACCTCTCTCAGAGGCAGCCCGTGGGCTTCGCGGTTGGCTGCGCTTCCTTCCTGTCTGCTGCAACACCACCGTGCGTGCATTATGCATCCCGTTGCATGCGTCCATCTACCTTGTTTGTTTAGTATTTTTACTTTTAACGTTGGTCCTCCACCGTTTATATATATATATATATATATATATTTCTTCTCATCTAACTATGTCTCCCACCCTATATATATATATATATATATATATATATATATATATATATATACATGACTATTTTAAATTTATCGAGATACCTAAATTCTTCAGGAGAATCCAAGACCTCGTCTATGGTTTTAAAAGAGAGATTTATATATATATATATATATATATATATATATGAATTCAAATTTTAACGATGGTAAAAATCATAAACCGTCCGAATGCAATGGTGTTAATATTATAATGAAAAGTGATTCTCAACGGAACGGAAACTGTTTCGAAAGATAAAAATCATTTCTTTGAAATCAGACTTACTCGCGAAAAAGAATTAACGTAAAGATCGTCTGTACGTGTGTGTCTATCTGTGCGTGTGTTTTGAAGCAAGTGCAGGCCTGAAATCATGGAAATCTTCCTCCGCAAAGATAAAAAGAATGAAGAAGAAGAAGAAGAAGAAGAAGAGAGAAAGAGATAGAGAGAGAGAGAGAGAGAGATTTGATTCCGATTAGGACGGTCGTTTTTTGGGCAGCGCGAGGTAACAGAGGCCCGAGTATGATCCATGCACGTCGGCACGAATCAGGGATATCGCGTTCCAGGGCCTCGACGATCTAACCGGCTGGATCAAGTTTCCAACCTCCACCCCCTCCTCACCTCTCCTTTGCTTTTTCGTTACTCTTTTCTCTCTCTTTATATATATATATATATATATATATATATATATATCTCTCTCTTTTTTTTTGTCGAGCCAACTCACTTCTTCCTCTACTTCATCTTCTTCTTCCTTTTCTTCTTTTTCTCTCGCCTCGAAAAAGTCGTACCCTATTTTTCTGCTCCGTACTTAATTCCAATTCTAAACAACTAATCCGAGTAGTACTTATCTCGCGCGAATATATTTCCCAGGGTTTTGATAACGTGTAATTAACAAATGAACTGAAATGAAAAGTCTCTCTCTCTCTCTCTCTCTCTCTCTGTTTTTTATCTCTTATCCTCGATGAAACATTAATATCTTAATTAGCAGCGGGTACCTAGAAGGGACGACACCGTTCCGTTCGTCCGCAGCTGGTCGTTGAACCGAGAGGAGAGAGACCTTTTTTCTTTTTTCTTCTTTCTTTTTTTTTTCTTTTTTTTCTTTTTTTCGTTCTATTCCCTAGCCGTAGGGGTTGAAACTACCACCTATATCTATCTCTCGCGTGAAGCTAGGTCGGACATATCAACGCCGACGCGCGCTCTCTTCCTTGATAACTTTCTTCGACACGACGGCCAAACTAGTGTTAGAGTTACGTTGTACGTATACGTAAACGTACGCTTACCTACGCTCAGGGCTTTAGACTTACGTGTGTAATATATTTAACACGTCGTTGCCTTTCGTAATTCTCTTTACAAAGAGTAGAAACAAAGAGTGGATATCTCTTCGTCTATCTTAAAATACCTACCGAGTGGGGTTATTCATGAAAAAAAAAAAAGAAAAAAAAAATAAATGAAAGAGAGAGAAAGAAAAAGGGAACGACTCTATATAACATCGCAATTTTCCCAACAACAAATATACACACTCGACACCTAATCAAAAGATTTCTTTTCTTCCTCCTCTAATTCCCCCTCCCCTCTCTCTCTCTCTCTCTCTCTGTCTCTCTCCCCCTCCCAGATCCCGCCCCCGCTGGGATCGCACCTAACTTAATAGAGATATCTCATTACGCGCGAACAACCACAAGGAAAAAGTAGAAATCGTTGAAAACGCATTGTCAATTCCCGTTTAAGCTCTATCAGCAATATCCACCTGGATAGACAATGTATAATTATGACATAATATGAATAATACATGGCGCGTATCCAAGAACGCTCAGGTTCTACCGAGTATTTCGAATGGCCGTTCAATAGATCGAACTATAACGTTACACGGTACTTCGTTTTGTATCTTTACGTTGGAGGACAAAAAAAAGTGAGAGTTCGACGAGAGAGAAAAATAGCCGAGACACCTTTCGTGAAAATTCGTTGGAAATTCTTCGTGATCCGAGGTGAAGATCGTCGAGCCGAACGAAGAAGAAAAAAGGACGATAGAAAGGGAAAGAAGAATTATTTATAAAAAAAAAAAAAAAAAACAATAAGAAGAGAGAAAGAAAGAGACAAGAGAAGCATAAAATAACGATGACAATAGAAAAGAAAAAAAGTTAGAGAGATAGAGATAGATAGAGATATAGAGAAGATGGTCGGTACTCACTGTGGGCGTAGTGCGCCGCCGCGGCGGCGGGGTGGTGGGCGGTGGGTCCGGCATGGGGGTAGTAACCCCTGTAGTCGGTGGGATTGCCCACGACTCCGGCCACCCCGGCGGCCGCCGCCGAGGGCGGCTCCAGGGACGTCCGAGGTGGTTCGTACCACCTAGCCGCACTCGACTCGCTGCTCATGTCCATTTTGTCTACGAAATTTTTCCTTTCCTTCTTCCTTCCCCCCCTTTATTCTCCTCCTCCACCACCTCCTCCTCCTCCTCCTCCTCCTCCTCCTCCTCCTCCTCCTCCGCCTCCTCCTCTTCTCCTCCTGTTCTTAAATTGGAGCTCGATAGTCTCGCGATTCTCTTCTCGCGTCAAACCGAGAGAGAGAGAGAGAGAGAGAGAAAAAGAAAGACAATTTATAGGAAAGGAAGAGAAAGAAAGAGAGAGAGAGAGAGAAAGAGAGAGAGAGAGAGAGAAAGTAAGAGATATCGAGGAAAGGATAGATAAAGATAGAGATAGATAGAATGATCAGAAAAAGAAGAAATAGAGGATTAAGAGAGCTGCCAATGACGCATCTTCTCTTCCGCTAGTTTCGTCCACCCGACGGCCATCGGGTTCATAGGTAATCCTCCGTTAGGAATCACTCAGGATGGAGGAAAAGAGACGGAGAGAGAGAGATTGCTCGGAGAGAGGAGGTTTCCTCGTTCGTTCGGTCGTTCGTTTGTTCCGTAATCGACGTTACTGCCTCGGCGCCTCGCTGAAACAATCGAGCAGAGATGGTTATTGGTTTATGGTGCTGATAGAACCCGATACCTATCGGCGAGATCTCGTCGATCCCTCCTCCTCCTCCTTCACCTCCTCCACCTTCTCCTCCCGTCGATCAATGATTTTATCTAACGATTTTCTCGGCCCCGACTCGTTTGTTGTAAGCCATTTTGAAAACTTCGCTCGCTCCGTCTTTGCCTATTCTCGCTTTCGACTTCTTTTCTTTTTTTTTTTTTTCTTTCCCCGTCTCGATTCTCAAATTCGATTAACTCAAAAAAAAAAAAAAAAAGGAAAAAAGAAATGAATAACACATCCACGGACATTCGGGAAGGCCCCGATGGAACTTTTCTCTCTTTATATTTAGATATTCGACTCGTTCGAAAATTTATTTTCTACCACCGTGTACGTTGCGCTTTTTCTCTGTCACTTTCTTCGACGACATAGAGAAAAAGAGAGAAAGAGAGAGAGAGAGAGAGAGAGACCGTCTCGTAAATTACAAGGAACTCGATACGTGAGAATCGATAGTCGCGAATCTACGGGAACCAAGAGATTTATATTACCTTTATCGACGGCTATAAATAATTTGTCATAGTCTTTACGGACTCCCAGTCAGTCGGTTCTCTCTCTCTCTCTCTCTCTCTCTCTCTCTCTCTCTCTCTCTCTCTCTCACTGGCAACCATACTCGATTACATTGTTAAGGAGAAACGTTTTCTCGAAGGCTCCCGCCTCATTACGTATCGTTAATCGACGATATTCGTTATTATTGTCGTCGATAATTCCGCGATAATGACGCTGCTACCAACAAAATTATATTAACTTTATAACGTTACCGATATTATTAATATTATTTTCGTAAATGATCCATCGATTTTCGAGAAAAATCTTGATAAATATATCGACCGTACTTCGCGCGCACAAACACACGCACGCACGCACGCACGCACACACACGCACGCTCCATTGGGATCTCGCACTGGCGAAAAACAATTCGTACGAGTTTATCTACAAAAATGATCGATAATTCCTCTTCTTCGACGAATTCTCTAACGAGACTCTAACGAGATTACAGAGAGAAAAAGAAATTAATAAACGAAACTTACCTACCGGTTAATGAATGAAACGAAAAGTCTTGAAAATACGCGACGATACCGATAAAATGGAGAAGATCTTTCCTTAATTGCCACCTGATCAGTGCTTTAGTGGGAACACACTGAGGTACTCGACGATAAAGTGGCACAAAACGATTTATCAATAAACTCGTGGCCGATCAAGGTCATCGGTGACGTAATCAAACGAGGGAGAAACAGCGAAGAGAGAGAGAGAGAGAGAGAGAGAGAGAGAAGAGTCCCTCTCTTCGATCCGCTCGCCCCCTTCAAAATATCGAGCCGATTCTTTCGACGATGCGACACGAAATAAAGAAATACACAAGCTCTAACCTTGCAACTATAAACAAATTGTAACGATAACCACTCGCAACCATCCGCAAATTAAATAATAATAATAATAATAATAATAATAATAAATTCATGAAACATTTCGTATTGAAATATTAATCGATGAAAAAAAAAAAGAAAAGAAAAAGAGAAAGTAATGTCAGATTGCAATTGGTATTAATTCACTTCGTAGGGGATACATCTATCGAGAAGTAAAAAGAAAAATCAAATAAAATAAAAGGATATTGGTAGATCGTTGGGTGATAGGATCATCTATTTGGTTTCAGTAGGCGATATATTTTTTTTCTTTTTTTTTTTTTTTTTTTTCTTTTTATTTTCCTTATCGTTCGCAAAACGGAGTCCACCGAAAATTGTCCTCTCCAAGGAGAGAGCAAATAAAATACTCGAAAACGATAGCTGATAAGATAATGAACAAGGGAGCCGTTGGATAAGATTACCGTTGCCGGAATGCGCGACCGTGTATCCAACGATTGATTTTAAACGAACATTTTTATTCTTGTTTTCTTTTTCTCTTTTCTTTTCTTTTCCTTTTTATTTCTTTTTCCGTTTTATTTTATAAATTTTTCCGGTTTTTTTTTTTTTTATTTTTTCTTTTCTTTTTCCCCCCCTTATGAGCCCATCGAGAGATTTACACTGTTGCGATTCGCGGTCCACCGGTCTTTTATCGGGCTTGTGACTTTTATAACTCTTATTTACATATCGTTATTTAATCCGACGGTGTATGTTATATATAACGATCGAGTACCGGTGTTACAATCTATAAAAGACAAATGCTCCCCTATCAATAAATATCAAGAGAAAAGATAAAAATAAAATCCGTTATTGTCCCGCGCATTACGGAACCCGTTCGAATGATAATCACGATTTCTTTTCTTCCTTTCTTTTTTCTTTTTTTTTTTTTTTTGTTTATTTTTCTCCCTGTAATATTTACAATAGGTATTACAACCGCCCGTCGCCCGCCCGCCTCCCGAAAGAGAAAAAAAAAAATATATATATATATATATATATACGGCGAAAATCATCGGTCGAATTTGGACGATTATCATCGTTGCAGCATCGATCGATCGATCGATCGATCGATCGATCGATCGAACGAACGAACGAACGATCGATCGATCATGTTCCACTCAAAATACGACGGGATCGATCAATGTCTCTATCGTCGCGATTATCTTTACGATTATTCTTCTGCCAATCCGATCACGGATTACTCGAATAATATATATTTTTATATATATATATATATATATTTTTATTTTCATCAATAATCACCAACCCACACACATATATACTTCGGCTAATATGCGTTTCTCCCTATTTTTTTTTTTTGCACTTCGGACGATTCCTTCGATAACGATTTGATTCAATATCTATTCGTGATTATAGCGCGAGCACGTAATCGATCAAATATTTATTGCAAATGTTTTTCTTTTTTGCACTGCGACTAAATTATGGAAACGAACGAATGAGAGAAAAAAATAAAAGAAATAGAGAGAAAAGAAAAACAGGAAGGAGGAAAAAAAAACAGAAAAAAGAAAAGAACAAACAAGAGACACTTCCTACGATTTTCGTAGAACAATTAAAGGAATTATTTCTCTCTCTCTCTCTCTCTCTCTCTCTCTCTCTCTCTCTCTCTCTCTCTCTCTCTCTCTCTCTCTCTCGTATATCTAAGCACCAATTTTTGTACGTCGAACCGAAGAAAGATAAGAGAAGCTTCCTGAAGATAACGTACATTGAACTATCACTGAGACTTTGACCGAATACAAGATTACGAGATTACGACGTCGTTAATTCGCAGACTAGAAAGCAAGATAGATAGATGGATGTATAGAGAGAGAGAGAGAGAGAGAGAGAGAGAGAGAGAGAGAGAGAGAGAGGCAGAGGGGTATAGGTTGGATGGGTTGGGTGAGGCGGGGGGAGAGGAGGTGGGTAAGGGGGGAGTCCTCTAATCTAAAAAAAGAATCCAAGTTCTTCTAGACACGCTAGACGTTCACAACTGGATTAATCAATCAAACTTAGATTCATTAAGATTATCGTCCCCATTAGATAAATCTACGAAAAAACTTAAATGTTATTACGTAGCTCAACAATGATTACATTTTCTTTCCTATTTATTCCAATAATAATAGGGGAAAAAAATAAAGTCAACTTCGAAAACAAATTCCAAAAAAAAAAGGAAAAAGAAAAAAAAAAAAAGAAATCTCTTATCTGTACGGATAACGTACGTCCCAAAGTCGAAGACCAAACGACCAACAAACAGACAAACAGACAGACAGACAGACAGACAGACAGAACGACCGACCGATTCGTTCCTACGTAGAGTTCCATCGTAGCCATCAGCTCGATCACGTATCACCTTCTAATCTTATCGAAATTCGTTAATCTCGTCTTCCTTGAAAGCAACGAAAACGGTTGAGTTTTGGGCAGGTGAAGACCACGTGCCATACGAAAAAAAGAGAGAGAAAGAGAGAGAGAGAGAGAGAGATATCTATACCTGAGATACTTTAGAAAATTCTATAATCGTACGATTATTTTGTTAAATCGAAAGAGAAAATACGTGGGCCACGTTAAAATTACTTCCTTTTCTTTTTACCCATCCTCTTTCTTCTCCCTCATCTTTATTATTTTCTGGCTTCCCTTTCGTTCTCTCCCCTCCCCCCCCCTCTCTCTCTCTCTCTCTCTCGACCCAAAAGAAGAAATTCATCCTATCTTTTCGACGTTCGCGATAGAGCAAGGGTATATCGTTAACGTCGTTTAACACGACGAAAATATCTGACCGAAACAAGAAAATAAAAAATAAAAAAAAAAAAAAAAAAAAAAGAAGAAAAAAAAAATTAAAAACCTCGTCGAACTCGCGAGAACAGAGTTTGAAGGTAATGTACCTTCGTCGATACACCGGGTGATATTATGCACGTTGGATTTCTATCACGAGAGAGTACAATGGTCGCGCCGTCGCTCGTCCGTGTGCATTACTCTTTTCTTTTCCCTCTAGGTGATCTCTTGGAGAAAGGGAGAGAGAGAAAAAGAAGATTAAAAAAAAAAAAAAAGAAAAAAAAAGAGATTAAACAAGAAAAAAAAAATCAAAGAAAAGAAATCAAATATCGAAAGAATAAGACGCGTTGCAGAAGTGGCGTACGAACAACTCGTAAGTTGGATAGATACGAGAGAGAGAGAGAGAGAGAGAGAGAGAGAGAGAGAGAGAGAAAGAGAGAGAGAGCATCGAAACTCGCGCACAAAATTTCGTTGCCGTCGCTCGAGAGCTCACCACAACGCGCGGGACCCGATATATCTCGAAGTATAGGACCCCTCCTGTCGAATCCCTCCCCCTCTTCATCCTCCTCCTCCTTATCCTCCTATCATCCCGATCCTTTCTTTCTTTCCTGTTTGGCCGAGAAAAAGATAACGCGTTGTATATCTTCTCTCGAGTAATATACCCCGTTCGTTATGGCGCCGTGAAGTCGAAGCACGAAGCTCGCGACGGCGAATGATCGTTCGATCGAGAGTAAGAAACGAATCGCGAATCGAAATAAGTTAACGCTGAGATATTAATATAATGAAAATTTTAATACTACTTTATAATATAGTTCATGCCGTTCGTCTATCGTACGACCGTCGATACAAACGTTTACGACGTATTAGATCGTTCATATATATATATATATATATATATAGAAACTTAAATTTCTAATCTCCGTGCTGGCTCTAGAACGAAAATACTAGAAACTTATATATGTTTTCGTTACTAGCGCGAACAAGAAAAAAAGAATGGACGAAGATATCATTTCGTTTCTTTTCTTTTTTTTTTGATAACCAGAGTGTACAAACTTAGGTTCGTTAGTTCGTCGATGCACAATAACTTTGAGTCGAGTTCGATAAACGTGATAAACACAAATTGAAGCGGACAAGTAATTGTCGTACGCACAAGTTGGTAACACGTATCAATATGAAAGTTGTGTTATCCGCAATGCACTGTACCGATATATGTACTACCGATCCACGGATTAAAATTATGATTTAGTTAGATACACGTATGTATGTATGTATGTATGTATGTATGTACGTACGTATGTATGTATGTGTGTGCTGTCTCGTTTGTACGCGCTCAATAACTATCGAGTTCTTAAACACGATAAAATGAACGATAAACATTTATAATCCATAATAATTGACCATATATAATAAATGTATATTTTTATATACGTACACACGTATGTATATATTTTCAATCCTACGAATTTTCGATCATCAATTTTCTATCTCGTTTCAAGGGAAAACTAATAAAACTATTCGAGCTATCACGGTACGAATTAGATGGATCGTAAAATTGGAGATTTTCGAAAATTTTGCGCGGTGGGGGAGGGATGAAATAGATCCTATATATATATATATATATATATATAGTTTTCCAGGTAATTCGCGTGGACACGAATTCTATAGTAAACGGAGCAACAACGAAGAGAGAGAGAGAGAGAGAGAGAGAGAGAGAGAGAGAGAGAGAGAGAGAGAGAGAGAGAGAGAGAGATACTTTAAATGCACCGTCGCACTAATAAGCGAGGGTAATTCGCGGCTAATAAACGAAAACACAAACCGCCGAGCCGTTTATTATACTTGCAAATTGGCAATTATACGGAGAGGGGAGGGAGGAAGAGGTACGACGGCATATCGTGTTCCTTCGTCGGGCTCTTTCGTCCCGAAGCTCTCGGAGTAATCGGCTACGATACTAGGCTTTTTCCGTTTTCGGATATTTCAAAATAAATATATACAAAAAAAAATAAAGCAAAAATAAATAAAGAAAGAAAATTAAAGAGAGAGAGAGAGAGAGAGAGAGAGAGAGAGAGAGATAAGAAAAAGGAAGGAAAGGGAAAGATACGATTAAAAAAAGAAGTAAAGAAGAAGAACGTAGAAATTAACGGTCGAGTTTTCGCGGCAAGGAATTTTTTCAAGTAGGTACGTAGTATGCCGTTGTTGTTTGGAATTTTGGTTGGATCTCTCGAGTTACGGCCTCGAAGCACACCTTCTAACCGTGAAATTTCTCTTTTCTGACGATTCGAAAGAAAAGGAGAATCCTTCTTTAGTCGGAGAGAGAGAGAGAGAGAGAGAGAGAAGGAGAGAGAGAAAGAGCTACCTGTTTGCCAGCCTCGAAGTCCTGTACCCGACGGAGCTGGCCACTCGAGCGTACTCGACTTTCGTTCTCCCGTCAAAGCAAATCCGTTCTTCGCTTTTACGCCTTGCCGATTGCGTCTTTCGAAGGTCTTCTACTCATCCTTTCAACAACAACCATTCTACGATCTACTAACGAAATTCACAACGATGCTTTTTTCCACGATATTCGTGAAGGGAAGAAAATACAAAAAGAAAAGAAAATATCAAAAGGAAATGAAATAATATCGAAAAAAAAGGGGAAAAAGAATCAAACGAAAAGAAGATAAAATATAAACCACAACAATCTAATACAGATTTTATAACGTCTGATAATACCCAAATGACACGAAGATCGAATGGTAAATAGAGTCGATACAATTAACGATTACTATATCACCTCTCTCTCTCTCTCTCTCTCTCTCTCTCTGTCTCTCTGTCTCCTTAAAAAAAATTTTTTTATTTATTTCATGTCAGAATTGAAATATTAGATTGCTCGTAACGACGCACCACAGATAATCTCTCTAAATTCATTCTTAATGAGAGAAAGACGGTCTCGGTGGGCTATAAGGAGGGCTAAGAAGCCAAGTCGCATAAATTTATCTAATTCGCTTGTGCTTTTCAAACGATTCAAACGACCGTCGGAAGCCTACGTTCGCCGTTCTTCATCTGCCTTCTCAGCCGCCCTCTCTCTCTCTCTCTCTCTCTCTCTCTCTCTCTCTCTCTCTCTTTCCAAGACGTTTTCAAGTCAACCTCGATTACGTCTCTTTCTTAGTCTATATTTAGTTACTTTGCATCGCGTCGCGAGCTAATATCTTATGAGATGGAGAGAAACCAAAGACGAGAGAAAGAGAGAGAGAGAGAGAGAGAGAGAGAGAGAGAGAGAGAGAGTATCGCGTTAACTCGATATAATAAACGATCCAACGAACAACAACAAATTGACGAACGAGCCCGAACGACGATAACAATAACTACAAGGACGCAAAAAAGGAAAAACTAAAAACAGCGGATAACTTATACTTTTCGATGTGGCGCGATCACAGACTTCGATCGAGGACTTCTTTCTTTGTTTATTACATTTTTGTATTGTTCTTTTTCTACTTCCATCGCCCGACAAAAAGGATCTATACGAACCTATTAGCCGCGCGCGTATTTTCCTTGGGCCCATACTCGATCATTATAATCCTATTACCGTATCAACGGCCGATCGATTAATTGACGATCGAAATGGGATCGGACGATTTCAGATTCTCAACTTTTGAAAAGAGGGAAAAAAAAGAAGGAGAGAGAGAGAGAGAGAGAGAGAGAAAGTGGAAAAACAATGCATTCGCGCATTGTAACTAACCAACGAAAGGAAGAAATCTCTCCAAAAGAAGATACGCGCTATACGATCTGTTCTTCAGAAATCTCTCTCTCTCTCTCTCTCTCTCTCTCTCTCTTTCTTTTTTTCCAGATATCTAACAACGCAATGTCACACTGTCGATAAATATTTGTAAAAGGCGATAACGCCGCCCTTAGGCTATCGAGACCGATGATTTGATCGTTTGCCGACCGTCCAATTTTCGGCGGATCGAGTACTACGTAAGTAAGTAAGTAAGTAAGACAAAGACGGAGAGATGGGACGTGTATATATATATATATATATATATATATATATATATATATATGTACTATTGATAATCCCCCCAATCGTGGCAACGATTCGCCGGGCGCGCTTTCGAGATACCGATCCCGGTGTTCTTACCTTATCAACGTAGAAGCGTGGATCCCGGGGCAGAGAAAAGAACGATAATAGCAGCGCGATGCCGGCGAACCGGCGAGCTTCGTGAAAAAAGCTGGCCGTTCTTTACGAAGAATTAGTAATAATAGTAGTAGTAGTAGTAGCGAGGGGGGAGGGGACACGGCAGGCAGGGGGAGGTTACTATCTCGTTATCACTATTTTACCACCAACACTTTACACCGTACACACACACAGCACATCGTGGCGCGTTCCAAAGTATCGTTCTCCTTTTTTCTTTCCCTTGGACAGTCCCTCTCTCTCTCTCTCTCTCTCTCTTTCTCTCTCTGTGTCTGTTTATTTCTGTATGCGTCTCTGTCTTTCTTCTTAAACTGCCTCACGATAAATAGATAATATCCTTCTCTCTCTCTCTCTCTCTCTCTCTCTCTCTCTTTCTCTTTCTCTTTCTCTAACACTATCTCGTTCCTACGAATTTTTCTCTTTGCATACGTGTCCCTGTATCTCACGGAATAATTATAAACGACGGAGGGAGAGTCGAGTGGAAATACTAAATACCGATTAGAATCGAGAAAGAAGTATTTGACAACTGTTTACTTTCGCTTGCCTTCCACTTGTATTTATTCCTCTCGTCCTCTTTCTTTCTTTCTTTCTTTCTTTCTTTCTTTCTTTCTTTCTCCCACGCTGTGGCTGGGGGGGGTGGGCAGGTACTTGTTTCGAAGTTTGATATATATATATCTACATATATATATATAGATATATATATATATATATATATGATTATTGTAAAGAGAAACGCGCGCGCGCGCGCAAACACTCGACCCTCGATGCGTCTTATGTGGCACCCGGCGCGGAACTAAGGCGCACGAAAACACGGGCCTACGTGGCCCCCACGTTCACCCGGCTTCGGTTACGTTCGCCGTTACTCGGCAAGCTACGGTTACGCCTACGAGCACGGGTCCAACCTACCGCGGGCGTTGACTCATCTCCGCTCTCTTCGCTTCTCTTTCTCTCTCACTCTCGCTCACTCACTCGCTCGCTCGCTCACTCACTCACTCCTCTTTCTCTCTCTTTCTCCCACCACCGACGACCCACCTCTACTTCCCGCATACCCCGTCAAAGTAGTAAAGAGACAACTCCGTCGCGTCTCTCTCTCTCTCTCTCTCTCTCTCTCTCTTTTTCTCTCTCTTCTCTCTTCTTTACCTTTAACCGTGTGTATGCCTCCTCTTCTCCCTCCTATACCTTTTCCAACATCGGGAATGCTCGTTTATGCAGATTAATCGCATACTTTCGCGAGACTTTTCAAGATGCTACGAATGCACGGAATTGTTTTCCGACTTTGTTATGCCCCGTGGCGCGTTGGTCATACATTAGGACGAAAACGAAGGTACGGTCGAGCGAGATACGTTTTACAATTGTCCCTGGACGGAGAGAGAGAGAGAGAGAGAGAGAGAGAGAACGATGGTTGACTGTAAACCGATCGCAACCACGTTTATGATCTTTGACAGCGCGCGTTATGACTTATCAATCGACGGCGTTTTATATTTATCGTCGAACACGGCGTACTAATCTCGATCATTACTTCGTTTCGACCAATCTCTCTCTCTCTCTCTCTCTCTCTCTCTCTCTCTCTCTCTTTCTCTCTTTTTGTACGATGATCGAGCGATCGAACGCACGTATCTCGAAGATTTAATGATCCGAGAGAAATATAATCTCCGCGCGGATTCCAATCGAGTGGGTTAAAAGATGAATATCGTGATAAACGAAGAACGTATATCTCGAGATGTCCCTGTGATCGCGATTCTTTTACATCGGATACGATAAGGAGAGAAAACGCACAAAATCCGTCCGAACAAGGAGATTATTAATCGTGAGAAGCTTTCGAGATCTCTCTCTCTCTCTCTCTTTCTCTCTTTCTTGGTCCTTGAGAGAGGAGAATATAAGAAAAAACAAAAAAAGTGAGAATTTAAGTCGCGCGTGCGCGTACGGTTCGAGGCGACGAGTAGAGAAAAGAGAGATTTTCTCTCTCTCTCTCTCTCTCTCTCTCTCTCTCTCTCTCGTAGTGGTGTCTCGGTAGGATCGGTGGCCGAATTTAGATCGAATCGGGGAAAGCTTGGCGCGTGCCGCGCGCGAAAGATCACGTCGAAGATACAAAAAGAGAGAGAGAGAGAGAGAGAGAGAGAGAGAATCGTGGTGCGTACGCCTGTCTCTCTCTCTCTCTCTCTCTCTCTGAAGCGCAAGTAAGCCGATCTCGATGCCGCTACCATCGCCACGGGCTCCTTCCTATCTAGATGAGATACGGCTCCCTTGATCGAGATATATCGTTCCCACCCTCCTAAAAAAAAACTCGTCCGATTTCAGCATCTCCAATAACAATAAAAAGGAAAGAGAAAGAGAGAGAGAGAGAGAGAGAGGGAGGGAGGGAGGGATAGTAGAGCGAGTGAGGGGTGGGAGTTTAAAAACGGGGACGGATAATGATCGATAAAATAATTCATCGAATAATAAACATATATATATATATATATATATATATATATATATATATGTGTGTGTGTGTGTATATAAAGAGTATCTAGGAGCATAATAACCGTTTTATCTAAAAAAAGAGATAGAACGATAATTAAAAATCTTCATGGATCTCGTTAAAGACCAAAATCAAATTAAATCGAGCGTGCGTGAGGGAAGTACCGATATTTTGTGTTTCGTCGAAAAATCTCCGTTTTACAAAGCGCGCTGTGATTCTTAGTGGATATTTATTTCGATGAGAGATGAGAAAAAAGGGTAGAGAGGAGGGTTCTCGCGTGGCGGCTCACACGCACGCGGAGAAGGAAGAAGAAGAAGAAGACGAAGACGAAGACGAAGACGAAGAAGAAGAAGAAGAAGAAGACGAAGACGAAGACGAAGAAGCAAAAGAAGAAGAAGAAGCTTACGACGACTCGTAAGAGAGGGAGGTATAACGGAGGAGTAGGGGAAATAGCAGAGGAGGGGTAACAGCGTCGCTCGAGAAGCACGCAAGAGAAAGATAGATATACATATATGTGTGTATAGATAGAGCGAGAGAAAGAGATAGAGAGAGAGAGAGAGAGAGAAACAGAATAAGGGTGAGGTAGGGGTAGAGGCCGGGGAGAAGAGGAGGGGGGTGGCTGCGTTGCCGAGTCGCCGGCTGGCTGGCTGGCTGGCTGGCTGGAGTACCGGCGGAGTACAACCGAACAATCTGTAGAAGCTTGTCCAGGACGAGAGAAGTCCGTAGATCAGCCAATCAGATAGGCATACCCCCTCTCGTCCATTGTCACAAAATGGCGGCCCTAAATCAGCTTGACTCCGCCTATCGCTCTCCCCACCTCCAGCGCCTCTAGCGGCACCTCCTGAAAAACTCCGCCTATCGATTCATTTTTCCAACTCTCTCTCTCTCTCTTTTTCCCCTCTCTTTCTTTCTTTCTTTCTTTCTTTCTCTCCTCCCGCTCACCTACTCCTCCTCCTCTCATCGCTCTCTCTCTCTCTCTCTCTCTCTCTCACTCTCTCGCTCCCTCTTTCGTCTCCACCTCCGCGTAAAAAGAGAGGAGCCATACGGAACAACGCTACCGTGTCCAACGATCTCGACGCAACATTTTCTAGGATCTCTCTACGCTAGAACGCAATCCCATTGACATCTACACCACGTATGTATGTATGTATGTATGTATGTATGTATGTATGCACATGGGATCGTTCGTATATACATATGTACCACCTATCATCTATAATACCTACGGTACGTGCGAGAGGAATAATAATAACGCGATCGATCGGTTACGACGAGCGATGTTGTTGATTGACCGTACCGAAAACGAGCTGCGAAAACGATTGGATTTATGGTGCGGCGAATTGCACAATTTTTCTTCCTACGTTATACGCGTACAGATATAAAAGGATGGGGCGGGGATGGGACGGGGGGCGGTCGCGATGATTTTTACGAGCATCCGAGTATTATACCTGGCGTTTGATTCGTGCCTCGTAATATACGTGGCCTAATCGCTTTACGTAAACCCAATCACTTTATCCCTTTTACGAGGTCTCGTCCTATTGACAAATATTATTATTACACACGCACACATTGGTTAGGCATAGGTATTGTGTTATTACCCGTAATGTTCTACGCCAAGATTCTATGGGAAATTATTGTTGTCGTTACCGTGGGTGGGAAAGAAAAAGAAAAAAGAAACGACAAACGAACGAGCACGGGTTTGACGAGGAAAGAAAAAAAAAGAAGAAAAGAAAAAAAAAAAAAAATAAGAAAAAAAAAACACAAGGAAAGAAAGAAGCAAAAAATCAATGTTCTCTTTCGTATATCGATTGACTGGTCGGTCCGATGTCCGGTCAGATATTTGCTCCGATCCGATATTCCATCGGCGTAACGACGAAGAAGAGGAAGGGAGCTCGGAGTCAAGAGAATAACCATAATTTACGTGGCTACGCGAGCTTCCGAAGTTCGGCGGATATCGCGACGCGTCGACGTCGGTATCGATTTATTATTTTCTGCCTCGAGAGCGGAGAGTTCGAGCGCGTTCATAGGAAGAGAGAGAGAGAGAGAGAGAGAGAGAGAGGGAGAGAGAGAGAGAGAGACATATATAGATACCTATGTACACTATCCGCCTATATGCAGACTTACACACTAAAACCTGATACCACGATAATTATACACGCTTTACATCTTCACTTGGAAAATCGCTATTGTCTCCGTACTGTGATAAATCGTCTTTCGAGTTGCTTCTACCTATCATTAATAACGTATGAAGAGAAAAAAAAAAGTAGAAAAAAGAATATATATATATATATATATACACACACGTAGATATATATATAGGTATATATATTTATGAATGAATAGAGAAATCTATGGATAAATAACATACCATACTAACCGTGTTCGTTAAATCTCAAGATAGGATAAAGAAAGAAAGAGAAAAAGAGAGAGAGAGAGAGAGAGAGAGAGAGAGAGAGAGAACATAGAAAAAAGAAAGGAAAAAAAGAAAAGTGAGATAGACGAGCAAAAAAAAAAAAAAAAAAAGAAAATAAAGAAAAGAAGACAAAAAAAAAAAGAGAAATAAAATAAGAAGAGGAAAATAAAAGGACGGAGAGATGAAAAGAGAATACGCGAGCGCGGTTTATGCTTTCGCTTCGACGCGAGAAAACTCGGCAATTTCTTCTTCCTTGACCGGCGTGGCGCGCGCTCGACCGATAAGGAAACCTCGGATAAAGGATACGACGTTTGAAAAAGTAACTGGCAGCCCTGTGTGCGTCCGTGTGAAGAACACCGAAACGGCAGCCCCCGAGCAGCCAGCGAAAATAGAGATGGTGGAGGAAGTAAAGGGGTGGTGGTGGTGGTGGTGGTGGTGGTGGTGGTGGTGGTGGTGGTGGTGGTGGTAGTGGTCGAAGCCACGGGGGTTGAACGGAGAAAACGATAAAGAAGAGTATAGAGAGAACGAGAGAGACAGAGAATCTTGCTTCTTCTCTCGGGGGCCTCCTTACCGATAACGCCTTTCCTTCTTTTCTTTTCTTTTCTTTTTACTTTCCTTTCTTTTCCTTTCCTTTCCTTTCCTTTCCTTTCCCCTCCCATTTCCCAAAAGTCAAATTCGCCGACGATAATAACTTTTCCTTCGACGTTGTACCTACGTAAGGGTTATAACCCAATACCTATTTACTTACGTCGACCCAAAATAATTGAACGAACGTTTAGATCATCCGAGTAAAATTCTTACTTCAGTAAGAATTTCAGTAAGAAATTCAGATACTAATACTACTACTACTATCCTCCCCTCCCTCTACCCTCCCTCCTCCTTACCCTATTCTCCGTGTACTTAGAAAGAAAGTATGTTTTACAAATGAAAATATCTCTATATCGTAAAGCATCTCGAGGGTATTACTACGACGTTAGATAAGAAAAGTAAAAGTGGGGTTTAGAGGGGGGAGGGACCACTATTGTTCGGATGAAATGAATCAATTAGGATATCTTTCAAGAGTACAATAATTATTATTGAGGATGCGTACCTTTAAGCGTATTATTCATTATTTTCTATACGGCTAATTAATAGATTAAATTGACAGAAATATGAAAAGGGACTAATGACGGTCGTTAAAGGAGAACCATAGTCAAAATTTACTATGTCGGTAGTTTCTTGGGTAAAGGTGATTAGGTAAAACTCTCATTATCCTTTGTATTTAACGAGAGACATTTTGCGAATGCCTGTTTTAGGTATATATCCTTCGAATAAAGGAAAATCTTCTTTCGTCAAAATGGAATTGCCTAGATGAGTTAATGGCGGGAGAGAGGAAGAGAGGGGGGAAACAATATTTTCTCTTTGACAAGTTTTCCAAAAAGTAATTGTTCGAGATCGTTCGAAATTGATCGAAGAAGTCTATCGAAAATAATTTTCTTTTTATTTTGTTATATGTACATATATATATATATGTATGTATATATTATTTTTTCTTGTTTCTCGCAAAGTGAAACGAAAAATTAGAAAATCCATCGATACATCCTTAGTACGTTTCCTTCGTTTTCGCGAGTTTTACGAGTTTAACTTGTTCGGTTTATACCTAAAAGTCCGAGAAGTATCTATCTCTACCTATCCTCTTAGAAAGTAAACGTCGTAAATTAACGGGCGAGTGCCAGACCGGAGAAAAGTTCTTTCTTCTGTGTTTCTTTTTTTTTTTTTTTTTTTTATTTCTTTTCTCCTTTCTCTCCTCTCCTCTTCTCTCTTCTCCTCTCTTCCCCAATCATTTTCTTTTCCTTCCTTATTCTCCAGAGATGGTAAGATATATATATATATATATATATATATATATATATATATAATCTATATTACCTATTGTTTGTTTATACCAACAAATTTTCCCTTGAAACCGCAAAATGTATTCTCTTCTGAGCATTAAAATTTATCATAGCAATATCTATAACTTCGCTTGGTCGTAAACTCGTTCGTAAGAGGATCCGTTTCGTTTCGTTTCTTTTTCTTTTTTTTTTTTTCTAACTTTGGTCTTTAAAAAGTAATTAGGTAGAGATAGGTAGGTATAGGTAATGGATATATATATATATATATATATATATATATATATATATTTCTGGAAATAGCTATATAGAAGTTACAACACCCAATGTATTTCTATACTTTTCCTTTTCGTCGTTCTATAAGGTCAGTATTAAGAGGAAGATTTGCAAGGTCCTTAAAGAACGACGCTATAGCATTTTGTACAGAAGCTTAGATAACGTATGTACGATAACACGGTAATGACGATGGGTCATAATAGATTACGAGAGATCATAGTTTCGACTAAGATAAATTCTAACGCGATAGTATCAATCGCTTCGAAAGCTATTTATCTCTCAATCGTGACATTTAAAAACGTTCCTATATGATTTATTCGGTTTTAATTTTATTTAGAGATTAAATGACAAGGATCATGGGACTCATTCGTCCCATAGTCGATCGAAAATAGAAGCGAAACGAAACTTCATCGAGAACCGAGGTATAAAAAGTGAAGAAAATCAAAGTGGATGGTTGACTCTCTCTCTCTCTCTCTCTCTCTCTCTCTCCTCTCCTCTCTCTTTCTTTATCTTCCTTCACGTTCTTTACGACGAGTGAATGCCGCGAGCGAGAAAACTTTGCCGGCCCTTCCTTCCTTCCTTCCTTCCTTCCTTCTTCTTAGAGAACTTCCAAGAGTAGATTTACCGTCTGCTAATAAATCGCCGGACGATTAGAATTAATGCCGGATTAATTCCAACGGCCTGATAAATTCTCCGAGGAAGACCCTCTTCGAATAAGAGAAAGACTTCGTTGAAAATAAGTTTAAGGAGAGAAACGGTCTCTCTCTCTCTCTCTCACACACACATTCTCTCTCTCTCTCTCTCTCTCTCTCTTTCTCTCTCTCTCTTTCTTTCTTGGAATAAAACTTACCAGTGCTTGAGATTAATCGTCTTGGAGAAAGTTAAATTTCGTTTAAAAAGAAAATATATATTCACGAGAAGATCCGTTTAATATTATCAGAGAGAGAGAGAGAGAGAGAGAGAGAGAGAAAGAAATACACACACACACACACACACACACACACACACATATATATATACATAGATAGAAGATATTTACACAATAGGTAAGGTGGGAGTTCTTGAAAAATTCTGAGAAAATTCGAAACAATCGTATTTCTCCTTTCTTATATATTTTTTTCCTTTTTCTTTTTTTTAGCGATTCGAAAGCTTCGTATCGATCGATAGAAAGAAACAGGAGCGAAGAATACATGTGTCCTTTCTCTCTCTCTCTCTCTTCTGTAAAAGGGTCCAGTAAGAAATCTCTCGTTTTTGCTCGAGTATACCTCCTCCCCTTTTCTCTACGCGTCCATCTAACTCGACAGAACTCGACGTTCTCCTCCGACTATCCGCAAACTTTTCACAATGCATTCTCTCGTCTCTTGCACTTATCCCGAGTCTGTCGCAAGAATGAGAGAAGAAGAAACGAACGTACGTACGTACGTACGTACGTAAGTACGTACGAAGGAACGAAGGAACGAAAGAAACGAAAGAAACTATGGAACCGAGCAAGTTCTTTAAAACTCCTCTCAGCCCGAAAAGGCCAAAACGTAAACTTCCACTCGCTCGCGTAGCACCTACAATATGTTTTCTCTCTCTCTCTCTCTCACTCTCATTCTCTCTCTCTCTCTCTCTCTCATTCTCTCTTTCTCTTGGCTCTACCGGAGCATACACACAACCTCCCTCGCGCCTCTACGCTCCTCTTTCTCTCTTCCGAGGAGACACAAAGCCAGGCAAACGTTATCTTGATGAACCCTAAGTACTACAAGACCTATTTGGAGGAGAGATAGGTCCCGTGCGCGAGGAGGTAGGGGTAAAACGAGGAGACGTGGCTCGAGGATAGGAGAAAGAAAGAAAGAAAGAAAGAAAGAAAGAAAGAAAGAAAGAAATAAAGAAAGAAAGAGAAAGAAATAGAGGGGAAAGAAAGAAAGAATGAGAGAATGAGAGGACCGAAATCTCTCTCTCTCTCTCTCTCTCTCTCTCTCTCTCTATCTCTCTCTCAGTCCACCTTGGAAAAGAGATCTTTCACAGTTGTCGATGCCACCGTGATAAGAAACGGCATTCTCCTGGTTGCTACTCTTTTACTAGTACCAACCTTATACCTTCTCTTCTTCGCTTTTGCACTTTCCTCTAACTCTCTTCTTCCTCTTCTTCTTGTACTTCTTGTTCTTCTTCCACGTCCTCTATCTCCTCCTCTTTGATACGGAACTTTTTGGGTGACAAACCACCTCTCCTCCTCCGAAGAGTACTCGTTCGAAGCATCGAACGAACGAAATCCCAAGGAACGAACGAACGAACGAACGAACGAATGAACGAACGAACGAAGAATGAGTCGTTTGCGAATACACTCAGAGATAAAATCGAATCTATCTACGTGTGTGTTATACGTTTTCCGTGCAATTCCGTGAGCTCACACGATGGCAACGTGTTTATGATACTACGATCAAAGATATAACCAAATGATAATTATGTCTACCGACGATAACTTGCGATTCATCGTAAGGAGAACGAACTTACTTTTTTTTACACTTTATGAGTTCTTCCGATGTAATAAATAATAGAAGAAAATTAATATATGCCTCGTTTGTGTATACGCGCGCGTGTGTTCTCCTCAGAAACCCATAGTTCTATATATAGGTATGTATGCGTACGGATGTACGAGAGATCGACTTCAACGACGTGTTTGCAGTTCCCGAGTTTGCGATTGATTCGCAAATGTTGACCAAAGGGATTAATGGGATCCACAGAATCGATCCTGAGAGAGAGAGAGAGAGAGAGAGAGAGAGAACAGGTCAACCAAGAAACGTGTTCTTCGAAAAGCATAATCTCCAACATAATAGAGATTGTCGAGCAATAGTTAAAAAGAGAATAAACAAGACGTTCTTAATGAATAGTCGTTTGAGCTCGATGGGAATGTTTACATCGATAAAAATCGACACGATTAAATAGTTCGAAAATACTTAAACACGAGCCGAGCGCACGAATAAGTCCGAAGAAACCCGCCGGGCTCGGGTTTCTACTTCATTGAGATCGGAAAAAGTCTAAGGACTCAGTTTTTCACTTTTTTCTTTTTTCTTTCTTTTTTTTTTCTTCCTTTGAAGCGTCTCGAAAGCACGGAGACGTGTCGCACGTTCGGAACGCAGTTTCGATTTGTCGCGCTGATATTTTTGAATCAGCCCGTCTCTAACGCCAGGCAATTGCTTTACGCTCTCCTTTGATTTTTTTTTCCTCTTCTTTTTCTTTCTTTCTTCCTTCTTTTTTTCTTTTTTTTTTTTGTTTTTTGTTTTATTTTTTTTCTTCTTGGAAGACCGCCGACGCCGTCACGGATTCACGTTTTTCTAACAACGACGGTTTCTAAAATCGCGCGCAGGTTTGACTTTCGGTCTTTCAAGAGAAAAGGAGAGTAAAGAGATAGATTAAGAAAAAAGAAAAACTAACAAATGTTGAATTCTTTAACCGATAGCCTCTCTCTCTCTCTCTCTCTCTCTCTGTCCCTCTCTCTCTCTCTCTTATTTAATTGTAGATTAAAAAATATTAATTATACCTACTGAACAAACTGCAATTTCTCATCGTAATATAAATCTCGAAAGTATATCGAACGAACTCTCCATAACCTTCTCGATTATCGGTACGGAAAAGAAAGAAAAAAAAAAAAAAGAAAAAAAGAAAGAAAGAAAATAAAAAAAGCGAAAGAAAGAAAAAGGAAAGAGGAAGCAGGGAGGATGAGGAAAAGAAAAAGAAAAGAAAAAAAGAAGCGACGAGAGAGAACGGAGTCGACCACGCCTTTGAAAGAGAAAAGATAAGAAAGACTCGCTCGTTCGCGCGCGCGCGCTCTGCTAACGTTCGGCTTAACAGGCGCGCATCATCGATAAACTTCAATTTCGAACAAACGAGGAAAAAGGAGGCCCCGGATATATGTATTATCTTCGACACGCCCCAACACGGTGTAAAACCACGGGACTCTTATCGCTTACTAGGACCAGCACGAGAAAGATAAGTGACCGTTTAGGCGATCTCTTTCAGATAATACGAGGAGGATGCTCGTTCGTTCGTTGCGTTGCGTTGCGTTGCGTTGCGTTGCATCTGGGTTGCGTTCGTTGCATTGCGTTCACCGGCTAACGAGATAATCGTATTGTCGTTTTCTAACGAGAGAATAAGTTACGACAACGTAACTACAACGCCGCGTCTAAGTATCATTTTTTATTCTTCTTAATAAACCTTCGCTACTGGCTTTGTATAATATATATACACTAATATCTCGTCTCTCGGTTATTCGCAAACTCGATACGTTTCTAATCACCACCCACCAAAACAACCTCCCACTCCGTCCCACGCGGTCTCGCGTTTACCCATTTTTAAAATACCGACAATACCAAAATCACCGTCATCACCACGTAGGGATAACACGGGTCGGATAATTCATGCGTGATTTTCTTCGATCGACGAGCTTGGGTAATCCTTCTTTTTTTTTTTTTTTTTATCGCGTCGTACATGCGTCGTTAAAAAATGTTCGTCCGAAACACAATGCGTTCTTATGTGGAGGGTGTACGGGAGGAGGGAGGGAACAACCGAGTTAGAGGGATCTTCGAAAAACTGTCCTCGGAGATTTTTCCAAGATTGCCGTAGTAGAGACAAAGCACCGTTACT
>OU964976.1:5780114-5785114 GCA_918808275.2 Dolichovespula sylvestris
CAAACACGAGTGAGAGAGAGAGAGAGAGAGAGAGAATGCGTTAGATTAAATACGCAGAGAGAGAGAGAGAGAGAGAGAGAGAGAGAAAGGCAATACAAAAGAAAAAGAAAGAAAAGGAAGAAAAAGGAACCCGTCGTTATCTACGATAAATGCGTTAAACGAGATAAAAAAATAAATTCCCACAAGGTTATAATGATAAATCGTTTCGATTTTCTTTTTTTTTTTTTTAATCTTTAACTTCCACGTACGTTTTCCAACGCCTGTAATAATATCCAAAAATTTCGATTAAATCCTGCACGTATTTTTTTTTGATTCTTTTTCTTTTCTTTCTTTCTTTTTTTTTTTGTTTTACAACTTCCTAGCTCGTTCAGAAATTTCCGTACGTCGGTCGGTCGGTCGGTCGGTCGGTCGGTCGGTCGGTCGGTCGGTCCCTCCTACCGGTAGAACCACGTACCATAGGAAAGCCATTAACGTGTCCGGCGTTAATCCAACGTACGGGGTATGCGGCATTTCCCAACCGTTTGGTGTGTCTGTCGCTCGTTAGGCTGATTTGTCGCTTTATTAGATCTTAGTTTGTGCCTGCGCGAGCCGGTCGCTGCTTCGGAGGATCGCCAACATTAGCGCATTACATGCCAAGCGGCTCTGGGCAGATTTGCAATTTGCGTAAATTAGACGATTGCGAGCCGTCCGATCGTCGGCAACCCCTCTCGAATCGTCCTTTCTCTCTCTCACACTCACTTACTCTCTCTCTCTCTCTCTCTCTCTCACTATCTCTCTCTCTCTCTCCCTCACTTGCTCAACTCTCTAGCTTCGTATCTCTAATGGCACGTGTAATTGGCGCGATAATTTCCGGCGCGCACTTTGACTTGCGCCGTTTATCGATACGCAGCATGCTAATTAAAGAGACTCAGAATGCTTACTTGCTGGAAAGAGAAAGTGGGGAAAGATTGAGAATAGTAGTTTGCCGCGTTATATCTGGTAATAATCTCGGTCGATCTCCATTTAAATGATTAATAGTGATATTATATGAGAGAAAAAAAGAAAAGAAAAAAAAAAAAAAGAAAGAAAAAGGAAAACGAATGATATGTAAAAAGGGAACAATTTTTTTTTCGACCGTGTCATACGCAACTCCGTTTCTTTTGTTAGACGATAGAAATAAGAGTACGAATGAATTATAAAGCGATTGGTTTTTTTTTCCCCGTTGGAACGGGGGGAAAAGGAAAAAGTAGAAATTTACAAGAACTCGTGGAAAGATTGAAAACGATAATAATTCTTTAGAATCTACCAGGGGTGGCGTTAATAATCTTGGATGCATTTGCAAGAGAGAGAGAGAGAGGGAGAGGGAGAGAGAGAGAGAGAGAGAGAGAGAGATACGAAACGTATATGGGAGCAATTACAGGAGCGCTTAAGATCAAAACTCTAGTGTTTTGCTCGGTTGTGGGGGAAGGACGTACATTAAGGATCGATTTCACCCTTACCGAAACGGCGAGGAAGACTACCCGCTGAGTCCAATTGGCCAAATCAAACGTCCTACTCCATCTGTTCGCACAAGTGCATTCGTCCTATCCGAGGGTCACGAGACCTCGGCCAAGAGTTAGTAGACAACGATAAAGTGAACAATCGCGCAACGAAGGAGAGACGGGTGTTGACGTTACAGAGAATTATTTTATTAGCTCCCGAGAGAGAGAGAGAGAGAGAGAGAGAGCGAAATACCATAAATTTCTACGGTGTTCTAGCACCACCATCTGTCGATGCTTTTGCCTCTAGCAAAGACGATTTACGAAAAAAAGGGGGTTTCATCGTATATTAATAATTATTCGTTATATAATAAAGATAAGGAAGGAGGGGGAAAAGAAAATTGTCGAGAGTTGAAAGTAAACAAAGGACAAAGTATGAGAAGATAAGAAGATAAAAAACATCTCTCTTTTAAGAAAGAAGAGAGAAAGAGAGAGAAAGAGAAAGAGAGTTTCTAACTCATAGTTACTCGAGATATAGTAAGAGAGTCGGTGAAAGAGTGAGAGGAGGAGGAGGAGGAGGAGGAGGAGGAGGGTAAACCGGAAAGCAGAAAAGAGGAGAATAAATCAGCAAGAGCACGCGAACCTTCCACGGAATACAAAACAGAAGAAAGATCGTCGTCCTCGTTGGTGGCTCGTGCGTTTGCTGGAGGATCCTCTCCGAGCGACCGACTATTTTCCAATAATTTAGCCATGTAGCTGCTGGAAAGAGGAGCAGTAGACGGAGGAGGAGAAGGAGGAGATGGAGGAGGAAGAGGTTGGTTGGTTCCGTCGACGTTCGCTGCTAGGGTTTGGGGTCTCTCTCTCTCTCTCTCTCTTTCTCTCTCCTCTCTCAGCTAGTGGTTTTCTCGGGGTGCCGGGTTGGTGCAGTGAACGCGCGCGCGCGCTCGCGCGCTCGCGCGCACGCGACTGACACTATCGCGACCATAAATACTGGGGAGCAGCCTCTGACGTCACCCACCGTGGGCCCGATATTATACTTTATCTCCAAACTAATTCCCCGCGACCAGATTTATTGCAAGAAAGGGGTGAAAAAAATATACCTACCCTCGGCACACTCGCCCTATCCCCTCCTCCCCCTCCCCCCTCCCCCTCCCCCACCCCTCCCACTTTCATCCTTCTCCTCTCTTTTCTCTCTCTTTCTCTGATTCTACGCTGGTACTACGAAGCCGACACCTTCCTATTACATTCCACCTGACTTATCTCACTAATGCGAGCTGGATACCAACCTCCGTTTCTTTTCTTTCATTCTCTCTGTTTCTCTCTCTCTCTCTCTCTCTCTCTCTCTTACTCTCCTTTCGCTCTTCTTATTGGTGATCTTTTCAAGCGTTATCGGTTGGGCTAGTAATCCTCGCGTTACGTTCGGGACGATGGAGGGAATCCTTCGAAACGATCTACGTTAAGATATAGGAAAAATGATTTCCCTTTCTCATCATTCGTTTATATGATCTACGTATAAGTACGATGGTCCCGCGAGATATTTTATTAAAAAAGAAAAAAAAAAATGCAACCTCCTTTCTAACGAAATTACGACTGAACGGTGCGCGCATACGTAATTCGCCGAACGTACGAAATAATAATAAAAAAAAAGAACGGTACCATCCCGCCATTCGTCAATGCGCACGTTTACGCGTCGAGTAAGAAGAAGAAAAAAAAATATAAAAAAAAAGAAGAGAGAAATGATCTTTCACCCGAGCAGCAGATCCCGGTCGGTCGGTCGGTCGATCGATCGATAATTAAAATTAATTTCTGAAAGATCGAGAGTCTCTCATCTCTCACGTAGTCGTGTCCTCGTTTCGGGACACCTGCTTCGCGCGCAACACCTTCTCGAAAAAACGAACGAGTTTCGTGTATGCACCTCGAAACGAATAATAATCTTATAACGCCGATCGAACTGCGCGATCGGTATCGATGAAACGTTAAATAAAATACGTACGTACGGTGGTTTTGGCACGAGCATCTTTTACGACTTATTATCATTTCGCGTCCGACCTTACGAGAATATTGTTTCGAACGACGTCCGTACGTCATCCCGAAACGGCGCAGATCGTTTTTTTTTTTTTTTTCTTTTTCAAATATTCTCTTCTTCGATGTGCTACCGATCCACGTTGTCGCCGTTGATTTATTCGCTTCCTTTCTTTTTTTTCTCTCTCTCTCTCTCCCCCCCTCTGCCCCTCCCCAATCCACCATTTTTTCGAAGATTTATCCTCGTCGTCGAAAGACGAAGAAAAGAGGGGAAAACAAAAAGTATATTACTATACGTACACTCGAGAAATACGCTGCCAAAGAATATTTCCTGCAACTAATCTCCTGCCTGAAAGCTATCGGAAGTCTAAAGATTCCAAAAAAAAGGAAAAGGAAAAGAAAAAAAAAAAATAAAAATTTAATGATTTAAACCAAGGATAGTGATACTAGCGTAGCGCATAATTTAAACCTACTAACCGTACCGTACAAACGTACAACTTCAACTATCTCGTACGATCGTAGCAAATAAATCTTCATTAATTAATTCTAACGCATTGCTACTTAATTCTACCGATTAACTTGCAAACTTCTCTTCTGCCTTTTCCGGTCGTTGATATATCCAAGTAGATCTTTGCTTCACATCTCCATAAAAAGATATATATATATATATATATATATATATATATATATATATATATACACATATAAGGCAGAATAAAGTAAGCTTTCCTCTAATGGAACCACGCTTCCCCACGTGTCGGGAATAAAATTTTATCGACGAAATGTTGAACCTGCTACGCGAATAAATATAAAGTCTAAAACAAAAAGAGAGAAGAAGAAGAAGAAGAAGAAGAAGAAGAAAAAGAGGAAGAAGAAACAGAAACAAAAAATAAAACAAAATAAAATAAAATAAGAAGAGGGAGAGCAACTCCTCTGAAAAACGGACAATGGGGAAAAATATAAAAGAGTGTTCGATGTGTTTCGACTGTCCTTGCGCCTACATAAAACACAACCGAGGATGATACCCGGGCACCTAACTACTACTACTACCATTACTACTCACACGTAAAAACACGCGTCAACAAACAAACCTCCGCGTACGTATGTAAAAAAAAAAAAGCACGCTTATGTAACACGTGTGCGCAAACGCAGAATGAAAGAGAAAAAGAGAGAAAGAGAAAGAGAGAGAGAGAGGGTGAGAGAGGGTGAGAGTGAAAGAGAGAGAGAAAACAGAAAGGCCGGAGGCGAACCGCGTTTTACATTTTTATTCGACGCCTTCTTTTTTCCCGGCAGCATACCCACCCCCGCGTCTCGTTGCCAGAGAGAGAGAGAGAGAGAGAGAGAGAGAGAGAGAGAGAGAGAGAGAGAGAGAGTCAGTGAACGAACGAGCGCACAATCAACCCCCTACCTACCTACCTCTACCCACCTATCCTCTCTGCTACCCTCGTCCTCCTCCCACCCTTAACACCAGAGAGACGGTATTTCACATTCAAAACGTCCCCCGTTCCGTTTTCCAAGCCA
>OU964976.1:5790114-5800114 GCA_918808275.2 Dolichovespula sylvestris
TCTCTCTCTCTCTCTCTCTCTCTCTCTCTCTCTCTCTTTATCTATATCTCTCTCTCTCTCTCTCTCTCTCTCTCTCTCTCTCTCTCTTTATCTATATCTCTCTCTCTCTCTCTCTCTCACTCTTTAGAACTGGCCGAATCTTCGTAGCGAATTCTCCGTGCGTTTTTAAATTCGTTCGTTCGTTTCGTTGTTATATATATATACATATATACACATATACACACACACGCGCGCGCGCGTTTGATTTTCGTTTAGAATTTAATACTAATCTTCCTCGTACCGTTAACATTAATAATGCGAAGGTATACGGTAATTAGGATGAGCGTCGGGCCGCACAGGTCAAAGCGAACGGGAACTTAGGCGAGGGCTAATAGTCGTCGGTCAGGTGCTAAGTGGACGAAATCTTCGTCCCCTTTTCCGTTTATCCAAATCCTACTCTACTTTTGAGTAATGAGCACGGGTCGTTGGGATTTTATGAGGATTAAAGGGAGAACTAATCGTTGCACTTTTATTACGAGGCTCGTATTTATCTTGTTAAATCATCTCAGTAATCGGTAAGTCATGAAATATGTTGTTTTCTTTTTCCTTTTCCCTTCAAACCCTCGGCCTACCTTTAACGATCGAGCAACGACGTTTATGACGATATCTATCTACGTGCAATTAAATCGAGATATCTATCTTTCGAGTATGAGTATAAAAATATAATCTTCGATATTTTTTTTTTTTGTTCTAACGGAAAAAATAAATAAAAATTCGATTATTCATATCGCGGTTACAATTTATAAAGACCAAAGTACCCTTATCTATATTTTCTGCTCGAACGAAATAAATTCTGAACCTTCTTTTTTTATTTTTTATTTTTTTTTTCGAAAACGCAACGCAACGCAACGCAACGAATATACTGATTTATTGCAGTTGGCGAAACGAAAAATCGATTCTCAACGCGAAGACGGGGTCCAGTCGTGTTACGATCCAGAGGTTCGATTCGAATATCGCGTATTAAACCGATCGAGTTTTATTCTCGAGTTCTTCCCGAACCCTTTTTCCAGCCTCCTTCTCCTCCTTCTCCTCCTCCTCGCTACCGTATCGTTTTATCCGGATTTCTTAGGATCGCCTCGTTATGCACGCGTCGTCGAGCGTCGTTCGCGACATAGAGAAGAAGGAGGCAAGAAAGCGAGTTTCTCGGAACGGCTTGTTCCCGACGACGAGCGGAGCCCCTTTTATCGCGAGTACTGGCACATATGTTGTGCGACGTACGTAGAGACGTTTCCCGTGATCTCCTTCGAAAGAAATCCAATTACGAGACCCGAAGAAACACACAGAGAGAGAGAGAGAGAGAGAGAGAGAATCGACGTTCTCGTATCGAGTTTATATGACTTGATCGACAAAATAAAAAAATAGAATAGGACATATCCATGGGGGAGGAATTTCGACGACACAATGGGGCACAAATCGTTCTAACCAATGTGAATATTAATAACAACAACAACAACAACAACGACTACAACAAAAAGAAAGAGAAAGAAGTGCGAGAGAGAGAGAGAGAGAGAGAGAGAGAGAGAGAGAAAATCAAAAGGGAACACAAGTCGGCAAATTTTCTATGTCGTATCGTACCCTCTTAATGAGGATGTCCCAGGTTTATAGAGGGAAGAAGAACCGTTGGCCAATCTCGACATCTAAATTCACGATGGAGAATGATATTTGACCGTAGGATTTCTTGCTCGAGTAGTAGAGGAGAGGAGAGGAGGGAGGGAGGGAGGGAGGGAGGACGTGTTTCTCGATGCAGGAACACGCGTTTGCTCGCAAACACATCGCTGAGATGATAGGAGAGGAGAGACGAGGCGAGGCTTCTCCTATAAATGGAGTACGTGTACACGTATGTAAGTAGAGGAGAGAGGAAGAGGGAAGAGAGAGAGAGAGAGAGAGAGAGAGAGAGAGGGAGTAGGAGAGAGATGTTAAGGGAGGGATGCAGATGAGATCGTATCGGACGGAGTAATCGTCAGATCTCAGGAGGCAGGACAATACCGGGTGTTCTCTACTGTTCGGGAACACTCAAACATCGTACATTACAATAGGATAGAAAGAACGACAGCTGCCCGACGCTCGATTCTCGCGCATGCGACGACTCTCTCTCTCTCTCTCTCTCTCTCTCTCTTTATTTCTCTTTCTCTCTATATAACTGCGATTCACGAGTTTTCGTCGACAAATTTTGTCGTGAGGAAATAAACCGACGAACCTGGATGTACATAAATGGGTAAACGTTGGAATTTTCCTACTACGTTGCCTTCCCGTTTTTTGTTCTTTTCTTTTTTATTTTATTTTTTACTTAACCTCGCGCGTATCTCTCTTAAGAACTATATGGACGTAATAACCGACGGTATAGTTGGCGCGAACAAAAGTTTCCGCGTTTGAAATTAACAATACGTTGATAATAGCCATCTTCGGAAAGGATTAATATTTAATTTTCGTGCATTACAAAATACACACGCGCGCGGATCGAGAAGTAAACAACTATTCGCACGTCGTTTATATATATCCAAGGAGGAGAAACGTTAACGAGGCTCCTTCTACCGACACAATTTCTTCTAACGATCTACGACGTATCTCGTATGAAGAGGAAGAGAGAAAGAGAGAAAGAAAGAAAGAGAAAAAGAAAGAGAGAGAGAGAGAGAGAGAGAGAGAGAGAGAGAAAGAAAGAAAGGGAGAAAAGAGGAGGAGCACGTTGAAGCGTGATCGAGAGGAGGAATTCCCATTCCTCCAGTCTCCTTTTCCTCCTTCTTCTCCTTCTCTTCATCCTCCTCCTCCTCCTCCTCCTCCTCCTCCTCCTTCTCTCCTTCGAAAGCGCGATATCGTCTCGCAGAATCTATCCGAACGCGCGGCAATCGTGGTTCGACAATGGACCTTACGGATCGTGTATTTCCCTCTAGAATGCCCGTCCACCCAGAGTGCCATATCCTGTTGTAGTACCATCCAGAATTGCCAGCACGATGATACACGCCTGACGACGAGAAGCTTTGACAAGAGAGTGACCGACTACCGACAACAACACAACACAGCAGCACAACAACAACAACACAACGACAATAACGACGACACGACAATAATCGCAAAACAGGCTCGCGTCTATGCGTTTTTTCCGCGTTTACACGCACGATCCTTATCTATTTTTCTCTCAAACACGTACACGCACACACACACACACACACACACACGCGCGCGCGCGCGCGCACGCACATACTCGTGTTTCTTTTCGCGACAATGGCCTAGCCACAATGCCAACCAAATTACGGGCCTCACAGTCAAAATATGTTCCCTATGGTCTCTCCCCCTTCCCTTCTCTCCCTCTCCCTCCATCTCTCTCTCTCTCTCTCTCTCTCTCTCTCTCTCTCTCGTAATCGTGATCGACCATCTACGAACATCGTGCATCGAATGACCGCAAAACTGCAGCTGTATTTTCGGTTATCGCCGATCACCGATCTGCGGATTTTCGGTTTTTACGAGTGTGGCTCCACCGATGCTAACGCCTCCTTCTTCGAGCGTGAGCTTCATCCTCCTCCTCCTCCTCCTCCTCCTCCTCCTCCTCCTCCTCTCTTTCTCTCGCTTTTTTCCTTTTTTTCCCCCTCTCCTCTTTAATCCTCTTGGTCCAATCTCGCCATTCCTATGAGTCCTACCTTCTTCTCTGGTTTTCGTTTTGCTTTGGAAAATGAACGAATAGATCTAGCGAACCCGCCGACCCTCCCCACCTCCCTCTCTCTCTCTCTCTCCCTCTCTCTCTATCTCTTCATCTCTCTCTTATTTAGATGATTTTTTTAAAAGGATATTCCACTGGACATTGACCGTCCTTTTCGCATAGCTTTTTCCAGGAAGTAATTTGAGTATTATTATTTAGTTGAGAGCCCGGAGATAGATTTGAGTCCTTGGAGAGGAGAGAGACTGGTAGCACGACGGTAGGAGGTCCTCGAATGTCCCGTGGTGCATTGGGGACTGCTAACCAATATCAATCTCGCCACCTGGCTCTCTCACTCCTCTTTAACTTCCGTTGATCACGATCGAGAAATATATCGAACTTTCGAGGAATAGATAAATGTGTGCGCGTATGCGAGGGAGGATGATGGAACTAAAAAAAAAAAAAAAAAAAAAAAAAAAATAAGAGAAAAGAAAAACGTGAAAAAAAAACGTTCGGTCAATTTCTAGTAAAGAAAAAAAAAAAGGAAATAGAAAGGAAGAATAAATAGTTAAAAGAAATAAAAATGAAAAAACGAGAGAGAGAGAGAGAGAGAGAGAGAGAGAGAGAATACGTGAGAACGTGAGTCTCTCGTAGATCCGAGGCATCGTGATTTCCTGGTCAAGATGATCGACCACCTTAACCGTACAGGTCAAGCGAAGTTAGTTAAGTCATTCGTTAGGGATCGTCACGGAGCTCTACAGCGTCGTCATCATCGAATATCATTGTCAGTGACAAATGAGCTGCGCAAGATCGCGAGATCAAACCCTTGTCACGCGTTGGTCTCCTTTTTGAAAATGGAAGCACGAAAGAGGCTCTCGTTCGTACGATTTTGGGAATGGAATGCTTTAATAGCTTTTGGCCTCTCAGCTGATCCCCACGTTCATAAAACGATAGGAACGAAAAGTCTCTTGTGTAAAACAAAAAAGAAAAGAAAACAAAAACAGACAGAATTACAGAATATAATCGACCTGTTAAAAATGATGTCGGGTATGATGACAAATTATGTGCGATCTGTTGGAAATAAATGATCGACAGAGAAAGAGAAAGAGAAAGAGAGAGAGAGAGAGAGAGAGAGAGAGAGAGAGAGAGAGAGAGAGAAAGAGAAATGAGATAGCCGAAATTTTCTAAAAGATACGTTCGGGAAGCCCCGTAGAGTCGAATGGGGTAAAAAGAACAAGAAAAAAGAAGTCGCATACGTTTCTAAAAAGAGGTTTTCTTTTACTCGAGCAGGAAATGGGTGCGGCCTATATAATGTGGCGCGGCAGCACGGTAGCCGTAAATGAGGCCGAGAAGAGGTCGAGATATCGTTTGAGGAAGAGGAGGAGGGGGAGGGGAGTTTGTCGATGGTTCCCGATTTAAGTCGCAGCAGAGTCTTCCGTGAGCTAAGTATGGGTGTTCCCAAGAGGATAACAGAATGTCCCTCTGATTGCTCCTCTTGTCCGCGAGATTATACATCGGCTAAGACATGTATTCTTCGGATTTTCAGATAAAATTATTAGCATTTTTAATATCACCTTCGACGCTGTACTAACTTTTTTCAAATGCCTATCTGATTTGAACGTTATTACGATTATGGAAATGATACGATACGAAGCGACGGTGGGCGAGGGTTCCCAGGGATACGAACGAAGAAGAGTGGCAAAAAGTATTTCAGCAAGTTCAAAGAAAATAAAAATAAAATAAAATAAAATAAAATAAAATAATAAGAAAGTATATGAAGTGAGGGAATTGTGAATTTGAAGGATGAATGTTGTAAAAAATATAACAAAGGGGAGAAAAACCGAGGCGAATTAAACGAAGCAAATCCCGTGTATAGGAATGGAAGTTGAAAAAAATGAGGAATAATGGGGAATACGAATAATATGGGGGAAATAGTCGGAGAGGCGCTTCTCTCTCTCTCTCTCTCTCTATCTCTCTCTCCTGTTCGTAGATCGTAGAATAAAGAAGAGAAGGATGGGAGGTGGAGAGAGGGAGGACTGAGGAAGGGGAGGAGAGGAGAGAGTGGATGAGGGGTGAGAGGTGAGAGGGGGGAGGAGAGCCGGTTTTCCAGGGAGACAGGGCAAGAGATCGCAGCTAGTGCGGAGAGACGACCCATCGCTCGTCGCTCCTCTTTACTCGTCGCTCGTCGCTCTTCGTCTATGCAGATACGCCCAACAGATACGTTTCAGCTCCCGGTCTAGTCCCCACAGATAGAGCCGATATTATTCACCTAGCCTCCTCACTAATTCCATTCATTCGCTCTAGCTCTCCTTTTCTAGCACGAGAGAGAGAGCGAGAGAGAGAGAGAGAGAGAGAAATGCGAGCGAAGAGGATGAGGAGGATGAGGAGGGTGGTTCCAGGCTTTTGCCTCTTGGCATTCCATTCGTGAAAACGCATCACCACCCCCAACACCACTACTACTCTTACAATTGACATTGACGTGATGATTCCGCCATTTCATATTCCCCTTCTCTTTATCGCTGTTACCGTTATATCACTATCGTTATTATACTATCCGTAATTACGACGAAACTATAGTAGCTTTTACCAATCGTAACGAACAAAATCTCTTACGTTTTCGATAACCGACGATCGACGTTATTAAATTTATTCGAAGTTTGATATAACGTTCGTGTCGTCTTTACGTACGATATATTCTTTGCGTTTGAGAATGCGTAAGAAAAAGGAAAATAAAAAAGAAAGAAAAGAAAAAAAAATTTGTAACATATGTGTCGTTATGCGGTAAGATCCTGTAACCATAGATTGTACGTCAGCGTGATACTTTTCGAGAAAGATAGAGATTAGAACGAAAAGGGGGAAGGAGAGACGACAATGAACGTAGCAGACAACGAACATACGTTCTGCCAACTTGTGCGAATCTCGAAGATCGACCTGCAGTTTGGGTAACAAGTGCGAGAGAGATACGTAGTAAGACTGGCAGATGCGCAACGCGAATTACACGCGGGATCGTCGAAGACAGGATCACCAGGACAGGATCGCCACGGGGGGTTTCCACATTATGTCCTGGCCACGTAACGCTCGTTAAGGGCTTTCTTAATGGCCACAGAGAGAGAGAGAGAGAGAGAGAGAGACCACCCCCGCCGTATTGCTCGTCTATAGTTTACCGGGGATATTAACTCGAACGAGCAACTTGCTTTCCCCCCTATAGAGTCTGTGCTTCCTAATCCGTATTGTCTAACCTCGATAACCGATACGCGACCGTATTTAACGATCTAATTAGAACGGGAGGATGGTTTCGATTGGACGTCAGTAGTTTACAACAGACGGTTGTATCGATACGGACAATGTTTTTGTAACAATGCGAAATTTTCAATAACGATTTCATTAATATCATTCGATCTCCGTATATCTGTTTCGAGAATCACCGTGATTTTGGTAATACAACGATTACGTACAATTAGGAGGGAAAACATTTTAGAAATGCATCGAAGCGTACGATTCGTTAGAGCCACGTTGGTAGTTGCGTCGGTAAACGATTTAGATTTAGATGGATCCGCAGGTAATACCCCAATGTCCAGATCTACTCGCCACTTGGAAGTTGGTTGCACGCGGAGATTCACGGACTGAGATAACATACTAATTAGTCGCGTTTAATGAACCTCCTCCTCCTCTACCGAGACTTCGATATCGTAGTCGATCGAAAGGTGTACATCAATCGCGACTTTGCCCTGACCTTATCCGAAGAAAAAGCGTCGATTCTTTATTAAATATCCGTGAAATATATCGTTTAAAAAAAATTAACACAATATAATTCTCACGATATAATTAAAATCGATATTAATATTTACATATCGTTTGGACGCGTCCCCCGGGCTTGTAAGAAGTTTATGTATTTTGTAATAACAATTTGTTTGATATTGTCTGATATATGAAATTGCTCTAAGCTAATTATATATATATATATATATATATATATATATATATATATATATGACTCTAACTAACTAAATACTTGTGTATCTGATGGACGATTCAGGCAGGAACTTTACGTTCCTGATAGAGATGGAACGATCCACCATTTCCATTTGAGATAACTATTACTATTGACGAGAAAAATAATAATACAATCAAATATAAACTAATGGAATCTCGTGCCATTTTTTTTTTTTTGTAAAAAGAGTACACGTTGCGAACAAAAATGAGAAAATACATGATACATCATACGATCTATTTATCCGATCGCTTTTACTTCGTATGATTACTATAATTTTACTTTACTGTACATACGTATATAACAAATTATAATATACAAAACCACATAAAGCGCATAGTGTTATTAAAGACTTAATACTGATAAATATCCAACGTCATTCGAAAATCTCTGTCGATTCGAGATACATTAATTTCGAGATAAGTAATAAGATAAATGAAAAATAAAAAAAGAAAAAAAGACAAAGTTATCGTAGTACGATCCTTAGATTAAACAATTTTCTTGCGTGATTAAGAAAATATTTAAAAGAAAAAAAGAACAAAACGAAATTCACTTACCGAAATATTTCTCGATCCATCGCGCGACGTGCATCCTGGCCAAGAACGATGACGAACGATCATGCTTCTTTTGTTCGGGCAAAAAGAAAGATATACAAAATTGTTAGTACCATTGTTATAATGAAATAAATAAAATAAATAAAATAATAATCGCGACCATCGAAGAGACGTTTTCGAAAAGACAATTACTTGTCGCGGAGTATTCTATAACGCGTGGATATTAAATTATAAAAGTAATTGATTTAAACGAATTTAATTGATACCTTCGTACATACATCCGTACCAGCCGAACGACTGTATAAGAATAAAGATCTCTTTCTTGTCCTTGAGAGAGAGAGCGAGAGAGAGGGAGATATCGAATGATCGTACATTTCTTTGTTTTGTTTTCGACCGGAGAATTTCCTGGAAATTTACAGCCGAATACGTATATTTACATGCGACGAATGGTACATATCTCTGTCTTTCTCTCTCTCTATCTCTCTCTCTCTCTCTCTCTCTCTATTAAGCCTCGCAGTGTGTTATTAAAAAGAGATAAACTTACCTGTATGTGTACGAAGAGAAAGTACGTATATAAAAACTTCATACTCGATGCGTAAATACACTGGCTCGTAGAATTCTCGGAAATCTGGAAAATATAAGTACGTATTAATATAGGATATGTGTGTGCTTACAAATACGTGTATGTATGTACGTGTGCGATGAATATCCCATCCATATATACATGTATATATGATCGTATATGAAAATCGATTTTAATACGAGGACATCGATCAATCTCAATTATAAACGCAATATTATTAATCATAGTATCGTTAAAAAGCGACAGAAGTATCGACGTATGGAAAACGAAGCTGCAAAAATTGAAATCAAAAGTACGGTTAAGCAATAGTTCTCCAAGGGAGGGCCGATTATAATTTTCGCGAATATCTTTTTAACGCGACGATGGACGGACTTGCGATCGCGGCCTCTGAAAAATCGTGCGTTCGGCCGTCGATTGATACATTGGAGTAGGATGTACTTTAGGAAAAAATTAATTAATTACCTGTAATTATGCGGAGCGACGAAGTATCGTGCGTTACACTTGTTACCTTATCCAATATGGCGACGAAACCGGCAAGGAACGTAAGTGGACCCCGTAGCTCGTGTACGTAATAGTACATGGCTAGTCAATTGAAGTATTAATTTTAACAATCGAAAATAATAATTAAAAAAAATATATATATATATATATATATATGTATATATAAATTAAATGATACGATCGATTTTGTCGTAGGAAATAATAATAATAACATACAATTAAATAATACGATCGTTTTTGTCGCAGGAAATGATAATAACATACAATTAAATAATACGATCGATTTGTTCCGATCGATTTTTCTCGTATTACCTCGATTAGAATTTCTATCGTATAAATGTATTTTCCAAGAAATCATATGTATAGTAGGTTAGTATGCCAGTAAAGTATCGTAGAATTTATATAGGTTAGCAGTGTCCGAAAATACACATACGCCAAAGTTATCGTAGTCGTTTTATTATTGACCACTACGTTGACCATTTACAGGTATATTATATTCCTTCTTCTCGACGAACGTCAAAACATTTCCGATCGTATATTCGCTTTTATTACCGAATCATGATGGATTGATTACTTTTACAAATGACATATTATTCGATAATTTACAGATGGTATGTCGATAAAATATTATTTTTCCTCGAATAATCACGAGAGAGACGCGAAACGTTCCAGACGGGAGCACAGATAATTTCATCGAATCATTC
>OU964976.1:5802614-5815114 GCA_918808275.2 Dolichovespula sylvestris
TATCGATTGTCCTTCTTTTTCTTTCTTTCTTACTTTCTTACTTACTCTCTTTCTTTCACTTAGCGTTCTTTCAAATCGAAATAAAACTTTCGAAAGATTCGATCAGATCTACATACGTCGGATTTATATACGATCGATCGTGACGCGTCGATCTTAATCGCGTACAATTATAACGCGCGTGATCGAAAGGGAAACAAAATGAAAATGATAATGATAATGAAAATGAAAATGAAAAAATATTTATTTTATATATATTTATATAATATTTATAAAAAATATATTTCGTTATCTCGCCATAAGAAAAAAAGAAAAAGAAGAAGTGTGCAAGCGCTTCTTTCTTCCGATCGGTAGACGGGAATATTTTTCTCTTCTTACGAATACGCCGGTTCCGGATATATTACTCGTTGCCTCGTGTTAAATATAAAAATCCCGGGGTAATATGATTTTGTTACGGTAATCGAGACGAGTAGCCGACGTAATATTCACCAAAGATGAGTATCTCCTGCTCGAGAAGGAGGAGGAGGAGGAGGAGGACTATAATTATATCTTGGATTTTAGAGGCATCGCGAGGGAGCACGTATATATTATTATTAATATATTTAGAGAGAGAGAGAAGGAGAGAGAGAGATAGAGAGAGAGAGAGAGAAGCCATCGTCGTCATAGTCGTCTTTAGTCGACGAGAGAGAGATAGATATATATATATATATAGAGAGAGAGAGAGAGAGAGAGGAGAGAGAGTATAGGTATATATGTACTCTCTCATATGTACGCAAGTACAGAAGACCCGGAGCGATCCGTTGCACAATCGACGCTCGAGGATGGGGGTGGAGCTCAAAGAATCGAAAGAGTCTTCTTATTTGCATATGGAATCGCGCTGTATAATGTGGAACGGTTCTTTCACCATCCACATACACGTATATACTCTTTCCTCTCCTCTCTCTCTCTCTCTCTTTATTTCTTTATTCTTACGCGCATCGTCTTTCTTTTTCTTCTTCTTCTTCTTCTTCTTCTTTTACGTTCCTTATTTTTTTTCGTTTCTATTTTTCTTTCTCATTTAATTTCCTATTATATATATATATATATATATACATATAAAAGAAAAAAAAAATAAAATAAAATAAACTTAAGAAAGGGAAAAAATGAAATTTCTCTTCCGTATTTTAATCAATCCCATTGGCATTGCCAGGATAACGAACGACGTCGAAAATAGAAAGAAATCTAAGAAAGGAAAGAACGTAAAGATCGAACGGTAGAGCCTCGATCCGAGTTTCTACTAAGAGATAAGTGTGAGAGAGGAGCGAGGAGTGACAGATTCATTTTCGGTCCCTCCGTCCAGGACTCTCCCCTCTCCCCTCTCCTCTCTCTTCACTCTCCCAAATCGAGGAAAAGGACGTTGCCATCGAAGGATCGGCATAAAAAAGTCGGCCAAGGGATGATAGAAGGAGAACGTCGTTCGTCTTTGCTTTCGTATTGGTTCTCCGTTGCTTGGACCTCTCTCTCTCTCTCTCTCTCTCTCTCTCTCTCTGGACGTTTTGACGGCTCTCCAATAGAATTTTAGTCCTTCCATGGATTTCTCCTGTGTCCCTTTTCTCATACTTGACGTTACGATCGATTCGCGAAACTTCGATAGCCAAACTTCACGTGCAAATCAACAAATATAATATCCGTCAATTTTTATTAGATCATATTACATATTTACGTTGCAAGATTACGACGACGACGACGACGACGACGACGATGATGATGATGGTTTCCCTTTTCTAAGAAATCTATAAAAAGGGGCAGAAAAATGGGTACCTTTTCGTGGGCAAGAAGAGGGTCCGTTTTTAAGATTCGTACCCTCGATGAGACTGCAGACATATATCCGAACTCCGTCCCATCCCCTCACCCCGCCATCATCATTCCACAAAACTTTCGTTTTGACGTTTTTTCGACATATTTTGACGCATCATTCTTCTTCTTCTTCTTCTTCTTCTTCTTCTTCGAGGATTTTATAATCCCAAGCGGTTGTATACGCCCGAGAGTATATTTCTACCTTTTCCCTTTCTCCCTGCGACCGCAAAAGATGACAGGTTTGGGGCCAGCCCTTACTAGAGTACCGTCTAGTAAGTATTACTAGTTCGATTCTTTCCACTTTCTCTCTCTCTCTCTCTCTTTCTCTCTCTTTTTCTTAATCTTCTTAGAGAACATCAAGATTCTTAATCGAATAGTTTCCTACGAGAGGAAAATCGAAATTAATGTGCGTCACGTTAACTTGATAGATAATTCTCTTGTTTATGAAGCCCTTCCCTTCCGCCCCTCCCCTCCCCTTTTAATCTACCGACTATCTCTATCCTTCGAAATATAGATCATTTGCATAAAGATTTCACACACACACACGCACACACGCACACACATACGGGCGCGAGTGGGTTGGCCATATCGATGCCACATCGATCGAAACTCCTGGCAGCTACTTAGTCATGGGATTCGAGGAACGTTTGGAAGAACGATAGGAACCATAAGAGAAAGAGAAAGAGAGAGAGAGAAAGAAAGGAAGGGAAAAAAAGGAATGAGGAGTTAGAAAGAAAAGACAGAGGAGGGAGGGTGGTAGAGGGAGGAGAGGAAAAAAAAAGGAGAAGAGGCGGGTGAGAAAGGGAAAGAAGATCGTGGAAAGAAGGATTCGAGATCCGAGTGGCCGCAGAAGCACAATGTTCGTCATGCGGACAATGGAATCGGTGGAGTCTCGATTGGTCGACCGAGAGAAGAGAGCCGACTATCGATACTAATCGATATACACTCACGAATGCACAGGGCCAAGCACGAATACGCTGAAACGTTAGGAAACCCATGACGGTGAGACTCGATTAGTCTTGGCATTGTGGCTCCCGTCAATGTCCATGGACCGATGGAGAGACCAATAGAATAAGAGGGAGAGAGACAGACAGACAGACAGACAGAGAGAGAGAGAGAGAGAGAGAGAGAGAGATGCTGAAGTTGAATACGCGTTGTGTGCCAGGCATCACCAGTGAAACAGGGATCGATCTACGTATGTCTGCGTGTGTGTGTACTCTGAGAAACCTGCACAGAAATGCGCGCGTGTCATTGTTAGCCACCTGAGACCCTAAGTGATTCCTGACACGTTGTCCGTGAAAACGCTCCCGGCAGAAATGGAAGATAGTAGGTAGAATGAAAGAGAGAAAGAGAAAGAGAGAGAGAGTGACGTCGATAGCTACTACTACCACTCGTCCGTTTGGATTTGGATCGATGGCTATTACCGAGCTTCTCTCCTTTCTTTCGCCGATCAAAGATCTCCGATTATTTGAAAGCATCTCTAAGTTTAATAAAACCATGACGCGAGAATCCGATCTCGATTGGGGTAAATTTGATTCTTTTAAAGTTGCTCGAGAAATTTTAACCGATTAACATTAAAGTCAATTCGACGAAAAAAAATATACCTACGATAAACATACATACATACGTACATAGATAAATATATGTGTGTGCGCGCGCGTGTAATATATTTGATTCATCCATTCTTATGAGAAAGTTACGAGGGTGAAAAATATCTTTTTTTTTTTTTTCTTCTTCTTCCCCTCTAACGAAGTCAGAAAGAGAGTATAATAAAAACAGGGAAACGAATGCGTGCTTACACCCAAATGCAACCTCAGACCCTAGGGCACCCTTCTTCAGGGTAGGATCGCAAAGGAGCTTCCTTTTTGGAGGTGAACCTTGTAGTTAGAGTCGTGGCAACGCGCGTGGACGTCCCGAGGGAGGAGACGTCGGCGTCGGCGTCGGCGTCGGTGTCGGTGTCAACGGTAGATGGTCCAAAAACGATGGACCAAATAATGTAACCGTACGAAAGAAGAGTGTTTAGGTTCGAACCCGGGGATCAAAAGGGACGACGGAAATGTTTGAAACTAACGATTCGAGAGGGGTGGCTTGGCGAAAAGTACCGTGACAACGTAAAGTTACGCCTGTTTTCTATACGGATTCGTTACGGCCAATATAATGGCTATTTGACGCGTACCACGTCGGCAGGCTTCAACTATCGCCAATGGCCAATAAAATTATTCAAGGTATAGACATTATGATACATGCATACACTCGTCGATTTACGTCGAACTTTTGTCCGTGAAGAAACGCCTCTCTTTCAATCTCGCGATATACAATCCGGTCGTCTATCACGGGCTATTTCAATTATCCGTTACGATCAGACATCGGTTGTCTCTCTCTCTCTCTCTCTCTCTCTCTCTCTCTGATCGACCGTAACCCGGTCGTAACACTTGCGAGAAGGGACAAACGACGACAATCGAGGAGGCGTGTGAACTCTTCCGTAAATTGACCTTATCTTCTCACAATAAAAATCTTTCTGATACGAGAAAAAGAAAGATAAAGAGAGAGAACTCTTACTTGTCGTGTTCGTGATCGAAACAACGATAATCGAGATTATCGAAGTTGAGATATTTTTGTTCTTTTTACATCGTGTAATATTTTCTCGCAATTAAAAATATCACAACAATCGCTACCTCTACCTTTTGCTATACAATCTTATTTCGAAAAAAAACACGCACACATACACACGCACACACACACACACACACACACACATATATATATATATATTCATTTATCTCCTTTTAACTAAAAGACATTGGAGTCACCTGAAGAAATATCCACGAAATTCCGAGAGTCGATCGAAGGGAAAAGGTAAACGACACCATGGCGTTGCCAAAAAAAGAACAAGAAAAAAAAAATAGGACGTAGAAGGAAGAAGGTGTATACCCATAAGATATAATAGCGGAGGTTACGAGGAAAGTATGAGAGTGGGAAGGAAGAGACGATGTTTCCAATGTTGGGGTAGGAAGAAGATTCGGTAAGGTGCCGTATAGCCACGGGGGTGTTGGTCGTACGTGCGTGCGAGCGCGGACGCGCGCGCCAAGTCCACGAAGACGACTCTGCTCCGCGGGTTGTTCCCATGGGCAGCAGGTTGGCCCACCCATGGCTTTTTCACGATGCGCCAGGGAGGGAGGCAGCAGGGTGGTTCAAGAAATGGCACGCCAGGGGCTGACACGTCGTACGGAGAAACGGATAGAGTCCTTCGTTCCTCCTGACAGCGGGACATCTCTCGGCCATACCTATGAGTACCTTTGCCGAGTAAGCGAGCCAAAAAATGGGAGAGAGGTATAGCAAGAGAGAGAGAGAGAGAGAGAGAAGGCATCAACACAACAACAACAACAACAACACACACAAGCTGCCAGATATAAACGTGTAATTCTTTCGTTCTTCGCACTCATTGTTCCCCTAAACTATGGATTGCGCCATTGTCACGAATATCGTGAGAGGACTGGCCAAGTTCGAGCTGAAAGAGCGAGAGAGAGAGAGAGAGAGAGAGAGAGACGTATAAGCGAGAGGACCGAAGGACATTATTTTCAAACGCAGTGTCACCGATACGACGCAACCTGCGTAGCACTCCGCTTCTACTCGTTTACCTCCGTCCATTGTCCACAGGCAACAGGGGCCCCCTCGCGCACTTGACTCCGTCGTCGTCTTCTCTTTTTCTTCTTCTTCTTCTTCGCAACTCTGCTTTTCTTCTTCTTCTTCTTCTTCCTCTTCTTCCTCTTCTTCTCTCGACGAATCGACCGAGCCCTTATGATATTAAGAACTCGTCATCGAGTCTATGGGTAGTTCTTTTCATTTAACAAAGGAAACCTACGGACTCAAACAAATTTCCATGGTCTTTTCTTTTCTTGCACCCTCTCACTCTCTCTCTCTCTCTTTGCTTCTTTTCTCCTTAGAAAAAAAAAAAAAAAGAAGAAAGAAGAAGAAGAAGAAAAGGAATCGGTCAAGGTGTCGATAAGGATTTTCGCACGATCGAAAAGGAACGAACGGGACGTATTCGCGTGTTAGAGAAAGGCCGCGCTCAATTAATGAGAGCCCTAGTCCCTTTAATCCCCGGCCATTTGGCTGGCGAATGACTTTTCATCCCAACCAACCCCCTTTCAACCCCCTAAGCATAATTCGATGCGCGGTCCCCGGTCTTTGGTCGGTTGAACCGCCTAAGTGAGGATGTTATGGCGACCCCTCTAAACAGAGAGAGAGAGAGAGAAAGAGAGAGAGAGAGAGAGAAAGCGTTTTAACCCACGAAGGAGAAACATCGGCGTTCCCCATACTAAAGGCATCAGCCACTTATCTGGCACGCGCATCGGATTGCGTTCCTTATCGCTGCGCTGCACTACTTTCACTACGATCTTCCCTTCCCTTCGTAAATGACACGAACGATGGAAAGTAAACCAAAGCACCAGGAAGAGGGAGAGAGAGAGAGAGAGAGAGAGAGAGAGAGAAAGCGAGAGAATTTATCTCGATTTACGATGGCCCCTTCGATCTCATCGAATCTACTTGACCATATAAAAGAGTAAGGTCGATAACGATTTAGCCACGATCATTTTTTTTTGTCCTTCTTTCTCTCTTTCTTTTTGTTTTTTGTTTTTTGTTTTTTTTTTATATCTAAATTCGTTGATATTACTTTATTGTTCGTTAGATGTATAGGTGTGCGATGATATAAAAAATAAATTCACTATACGTATAAAAAGTTCAGTCATATATTATATCACGAAGAGATTCACTCGTATGGGGGCCTCCTACGTGTGTCAACGTCTTATTCTTATTCTTAGGGGGGGTCTATAGAGGAGAAGCATGGGAATAAAAAAGAAAAAAAAAAAAGAAAAAAGAAAAAAAAGGTTTGTGGACCCAGTCTGCATTATATCTCGACTCCATTATATGGCTGAAGTGTATTAAAATGTTGATAAATAGTTTACGGTCTTCGGACTTGACTCTCTTTCCGTTTCTTAATGCACGACATCGGCCACCGTTCGTCGAATATAACCGAGTAAATTTCTTCCCGAAACGTATAAACGTTTATCCCCACCTTCGAATGGGAAACGATATTTTCATCGGACTGGGAAGAAAAAGAGAGAGAGAGAGAGAGAGAGAGAAAAAAGAAAAAGAGGAAAGAAAAGAAACGAAAAGAGACGAGAAGAAATGGAGGAAAGAAAAAAAAATATGATACTTAAAATCCTTTCTTGAAGGATTCCCTCTGATTCTCACGAGTTCAGGTAGAACGAAAAAAAGACAACATTTTTGACCAAACATGTCCATAAATGTTAGGACCTAACTGTTTCGAAGGGAACTTAATGGGTCTCGGATTTAGATCTTAGGTAAAAACAGAGAAAGAGAAAGAAAGAAGGAGAACGAGAGAGGAAGAGAGAGAGAGAGAGAGAGAGAGAGAGAGAGAGAAAGGTTCATAAGTCAGAGCGGCACGCGATCGTAAGTCAGGATCTTTACGGTGTTCTTGGCTCGGAAAAAGCCGGAAAATTATGCAAAATCTTCTAAGAAGGATGTTTTTCCTTGGTCCGTCGGCGAACGCTTAGTCGACTGACAGTTAAAGTCAGGAACCCTCGATATCATGAATCAGAACACGATCTCTCTCTCTCTCTCTCTTACACACACACACACACATCTAGTGACAAATAAATTATTTCGACTTAACGACAATGTTCCTTTAAAAAGAAAAAAAAAAAAATGTAGTCCAGTACAACTTGCCGGATCAATCTACCTATCAATCTCACTCTCTCTCTCTCTCTCTCTCTTTCTCTTTACTCTCTGTTCATTACCTATCTCGTTTTATTTTTTTTTTTGAGAATTAAAAGTGTTCTGTGTCTCGTCTGCCGGTTATTAGAGCGACTCCGTTAAAAAGAAGAAACTAACAAAAGAAAGAGTAAGAGAGAGAGAGAGAGAAGAGATAAAGAGAAAATAAAAGAAGAAGAAGAAGAAGAAGAAGAAGAAGAACCTCATACGGATCCGCGTTTCCACGAAGTGCCAGCGACCCAGTCGTGTAATACTTGGAAGCGACTGACGATGATCAATGAAATAGTCCGTAGGCGTGTTGGTGGTTGCTGCTCGATCTTCAGAAAGACCAGAGCATGAATACAAGGAGTGAAAGAGAGAGAGAGAGAGAGAAAAAACGAGATGGTCACATATACGCACATACAATTAAACGCTCACACAGCGAAGATTCAGTAGAAAACATATACGATTGCATATACATATATATATATATAAATATATATATATATATACCTTAGCTCGGATCCGGCCACGTATAATTGATAGACTGAGATGCCGGCATAATACTGGATAATTTGTCCAGCTACCCGAACACAATCAGACTTATTGCCGCTGAACGGATGCACCGCATCCGTAATCTTTTATACCTTGCGTAGCGTTCCTCTCCTTCCTCTCTCTCTCTCTCTCTCTCTCTCTCTCTTTTTACTTGGATACACACACGCGAAGATAACCCTTTGGAAAAGTGTCTTGTTACCCGGCGATATTAATCCGGCCCATTAAAAAGTGGACGAATGAAAAATAGGAGCGCAAAAGGAGCATCGCGAGTCTACTTTGGCTACCTGTGTTTGGAACGACGGACGGACGGACAGACGGACGGACTGAAGGACGGTTGCCATGGCATAAAGATCCTCCTCCGTTCTCACACTCAAATTGTCCTCGATCATCCCCCACCCCGTCCCGCCTCCTTCAAGTTATCCACTTCGTCCAATCGTTTCTAATAAAAACGATTTATCCGATTCTTCGATTCGATCGAATACGTACGGATTTGAATGAAGGATTGTTAGAAATGTCCGATGCTTCGTCAAACGCCCGCGCATCGATATATATATATATATATTTCTACGTCGAACAAATGATTCTATATACGTGTCGTCGTTTCACTCTCATATATATGATATATGTGTGTGTATTTTTTGTTTTGTTTTGGTTGGAAATACTCGTCGAGTCGATCGATTTCTCGAATGTCACCGTGCAAACGCAAACGAGTTATTGGTATTGTCCTAAGACGGTCAGAATCCCAGGAAGAGACATCGTGAATGAGCAGTAGGGGTCTCTTTAGGTTATATACTCTAAACCGAATAGTATAGACGACACCTAACAACCGTGCACCTTGTATAATGTTCCCATTCGTCATGAAAGAACCCATATGAAAGAGAAAGAGGAAGAGAGAGAGAGAGAGAGATGGGATCATATGAGTGTACGAATGTATATATATATATATATATATATATATATATATATATATGTATGTATATATAATATAGAATCAGAGAGCAAAAGATATCTCGAAGACGGTTGAAAACGCGTTTGGGGTGGTCTCACGTGGACGTGCCAGTAGGGACATCACGCTGGGAGAGTCGAGAAGTCCCTAATTGAAACGTTTTCTTTCATTTATTATTTCGTAAGCTTGAGATGTCATCTTCTTTACTTGGAAGGATGAACAACGACAAAAGGGGATAGGTAGATGGATAAAAAAAAAAGAAAGAAAGAAAGAAAGAAAGAGAGAGAGAGAGAGAGAGAGAGAGAGAGAGGGAGGGAGAAGGAGAAAAATTATCTCGACGAAATTGGTTCATCTAAAAGTCTCTACCTTTCTCTCCTTCGGGAAAAAAAAATGATTACGATCCTCTCTAACTACCGACGAATAAGTTGGATTTGAAATTTGTCGCATATCGAAGTGTTAAAAAATTCGACATTGAAGCAACTTTTGTCGATCCTTACGTATAATAAGGAACGTTCTCGTTCGTAAGAGTGGACGACAGTAACAACATCAAGTACTTTTCACGAAGTCCGCGCGGAAAATAAAAGAATAAGAAGAGTAAGAAGAAGAAAACGAAGAATAAGTATATAAGTGGTGGAGAGAAGAAGGAGGAGGAGGAAGAAAAAAGAAAGAGAAGGAGAAGAAGAAGAAGAAGCAAGGGAGTCCGGATTGCAGTTAGGCGGATAAGATCTGTTCATCCCCTAAGGGGATATAGGAGGGAGGGAGACATCGCGGTTTCAACGTCACTCCTATCAACCCCTCTCTTCTGGCTTCCTGGGCTGGACGAAAGCCCTTCTCTGCGTCCCTGGGGCTTTTATACGGCGGTCGTTTCGCTTTACTACCGCGATACTCCTTGGTTATACGGGCAGCTCCGAACAAGAGAGAAAAAGAGAGAGAGACAGAGAGACAGAGAGAGAGAGAGAGAGAGAGAGAGAGAGAGGGAGAGTGAGAGGCCTTCCCGCTCCGATTTTTCCTCCGGAATGTCAAGCTCCGCCTCGTCCTCTCTCTCTTTCTCTCTCTCTCTCTCTCTCTATCTCTCTCTCTTTGTCTCTCTGTCTTTGTCTCTCTCTTTCTCTCTGTCACGAGAAACGACTAGTCGTCTCTGGCTAACTGCCGATCGAATGGAAATACGAACGTAACGCGGAACTTGTATATCGGATCAGAAAAAGAAAGAGAAAAAAAAGAGGGAAAAAAAAATGTATAAGAGTCACTTGTGAAACGTAAATTTCATTGCCGTCTCCAGACGAACGAGAATTTTTCATTTCTATAAAAAAGATTCGATAAGTTCCCTCCCTCGCCCTCACTATGATGACCGTCGCTTTATCCAATCGAGATTATCACTCGAACGGGACCAACAATGCAAGAACTACTCGAAAAATGCAGAAACGAAGCTTTTCCCAACGACATTTATATTATTCCTCGTTCACTATGAGAGAGAAAGAAAGACAAGAGCGGATGGTCACCATAAAAATTCTAATTTCGTGAACCACTTCCGTGTATATAAACATATATATATATATGTATATATATCCACCAATGTTCTGCATATCAAATCGCCGAGCATATACGAACTCTCTCTTTTCTTCTTCTATCTCGTATGCTCATCAAATCTTCTTGCTTTTATAACTCTCTCTCTCTTTTTCTTTCTCTCTCTCTCTCTCTCTTTGTTTTTCAACGATACCACCAAAACTGCTACCCCGTTATAATCGCGAACAATTATTCTTCATTGAATAAATTCTGTTAAATATATAAGATCACCGTGATTATACGACTATCAAAGTCTCCTTTTCGTGTATCGTTCCTGCGATTACGTGAAACAGAGAGAGAGGGAGAAAAAGAGAAAAAATAAACGAAAAAAAGGAAGAAGGATATAAAAATAAAAAGAGCAATTAATTTTCATTGAATACATTTTTCTAGAGAGAGAGAGAGAATCAAAAACCATGGTGCGTACCAACCACTGCCCATTTTATCATTTCTACTATTTTACGATAAAAATAAAGAGTGAGTGAGAGAGAGAGAGAGAGAGAGAGAGAGAGAGAGAAAGAAAGAAAAGGAGGTTAAGTTATCATAAAAATTCTAATTTCACGAAGCCTTTTTCGTTGGAACATTTACAACGGTGTAGCGTGTGCATTGGTATGTTATATAGTGAGAGTTTGTGGTCGTGATGGTGGCGTTGGCGTTGGTGTTGGTTGAGAGGATGGGAGGAGGGGAGGGTAGGGGAGGGGCTAGCTCTCCCTTATCGGAACTTTATGGTTTTATACTTTATATTTTGCAGCGCGTACACGGTACACTCGTCCTCCTTTTTTCCTACTGCATTTCCCTCTCTCTCTTTCTATCTCTATCTCTCTGTATCTCTTTCTCTCTCTCTCTCTCTCTCTCTCTCACTCTGTTTCCTTCTCTCCTTTTCTTTCTATATTCGTCTCGCTCAGAATCGTTGTATGCAGGACGTGCACGCGGTCGTTCCTCCCGCCTCTGAGCTCAGAGATATTATGCCATTGGAGTGGTGGTGATGGTGATGGTGATGGTGGTGGTTGTGGTGATGTTGGTGATGGTGGTTGCTCTGCTTCCGAGCAACGCTCCGAGAGATTTTTATTCGAGAAATCCTACGAGAAGCACTCGCTTGTTCTCTGTCCCGGGAGTTGAGTAATTACCTATGCGATTGAGGGATAACATGCTAAGGGAATGTAAACGAGTCGTTGATTTTTTTTTTCTTTCGCTTTCTTTCTCTCTTTCTTTATTTTTTTTCTTTTTTTTTTTTTTTTTTTTTTTACCTTCGGAGGAAGGGAAAAGGAAAAATGTAAGTTGGAAAGAAAGAAGGGACGAAAGGAAAGCGAAAAAATAAACGACAGGAACAGCGACGAAGATAGAAACTGGAAGAACGTTTATATATATATATAAAAAGAAAGAAGAAAAAAAAAAGGAAACTAAAATTCCAATTCCAAATCATTATCGACTACGAGAGTATATCGTAATATCTAAGAAGAATCGAGAATCGTTCGTGCGCAATCGTGGACGATTCGATCTTGCTCCATTTCTAAACGGTTTATGTATGTTGCCTGCGCCTAGGATAGCCAGGTCGGATACTGACTTTCTCTCTAAGGAGAACGTTGGATAAGCAAATGATGTGTGTTTGCCGAAGGGGGAAAGAGAAATCGATCGATCGTGATTCTCGTGCTAAAATCGACGAGAAACGAACGAGGAAGTGAGTATGAATGGGCACGATGCGAAGGATGATCTGTGGGTACTGAATAAACCCGAAGAAAGGATGATTATGATGATTATAATGACAATAACCTATAATAATAATGTTAATGCAAAGACAAGCGGGCTCCTTTCGTATCGGAAACTAGCCTGCCAA
>OU964976.1:5820114-5847614 GCA_918808275.2 Dolichovespula sylvestris
AGTCCCTCCGTTATCGTTCGTTCCCTCTGTACACCCGCACCCCCGAGTACCCGACTGGCTTACTGGCTGGCTGGCTCGCTAGCTGGCTGACTGGCTGGCTTTTCCAACCCTCCTCCCCTAACATCCCTAGAATCCTGACTAGGATCCCGTCACGAGGATATTCCAACTACTCTCCCTCTTTCTCTCTCTCTCTCTCTCTCTCTCTCTCTCTCGCTTTGTTTCTTCTTGGTCCATACAATTTCGTCGCTCACAGGCGACGCAAATTAACGAGATTCCTAGCTTGTTCACGTATATGACGCTCACACCGTTTTGACCGTTCCGAATGAAAAATGCCAACATTTTTCTTCCTATTATCGTAGAGAATGAATAAAGAGGAGGAGAAGACTCTAGCCTCCTCCAACCACCGAGAAAAAGTATCAATTACTTTACCTACGTTCAAGGATCGTATGCGTGAACGTTTTCGAGAGATCCGTTTCCTCAAACTAAGCTCTCTCTCTCTCTCTTTCTCTCTTATGACTAGCTTAGCAGCACAAACGTTAGGACAATAGGAAACGTCCAGTCGTATTATTGGTCGACGTCTGCTAAAGGAGTGTGCGAGGCTAAAATTGAAAGCATCGCTTGATCGACGCGTTGGTGGTCCCTCTCCTTCTCTCTCTCTCTCTCTCGCTCGCTCATTCTCGACGACGGTAGCCTCTGTAAGTTGAAACAATAAGGCTTAACTACTACAACGACGACACACTCGAGTCATCCCTGAAGTGTGCTTTGTGAGGGCACGCGCCCCTGTCATTGCGGGAGCGAAGCTGCGGTAGGTTCGTGGAGCATGGGAAGTTTCTACGTGTGTGTGCCACGCTTCTAAGAGGAGAATTGGGAGAGAGAGAGAGAGAGAGAGAGAGAGAGAGAGAAAGAAAGAAAGAGACGCGCCTGTGCGAACGTATGTCCTATTGTGCCCGATCGTGCCAGAATGCTCGTTACGCTTACACCACCATACCTTGAGTTTCCTGCCCCAGCAACACTTGCTTATTTCTTACAACTTCTTTGCTAACTGTTAACTTTCGCAATTCTAACGATAACAATCTCGTGCAATTATATATGTCTTTGAAGTTATTTTTTATGAATCGAAAAGGATGTTATATTACGATTTCTCATTATTTTCCTTTTTTCTTTCTCATATATATATATATATATATATATATATATATATATATTTTTTTTTTATCGTCGAAAGGATACGCGTACGTATATACTTGGTATTGAAGAAATCGTAAGGACGTGTCGAAAGTACAGCCTCGGTGAGGATCGCCCGATGAGTACAAAGAAGAAAAAAAAAACAGAGAGAGAGAGAGAGAGAGAGAGGGAGGAAGTTGCGTGGGTTCGTACGGTGGTAGGTCCGCGGGTTGCGAACAATCGGCCGGACGGATAAGTTTCGTAACTGATTCGAAGCATATGCGAGACACTCGAAGGCAAAGTGCTCTACGTGCAGCTTGGCATCTGTAGTGCCAGCGCGTGCTCGACAATGCGCACTTGTGCGCCGAGCACTCTACCGAGTGCGTTCTCCAGTTTATATATTATATATTATCGTTACCGCACTTAGATTACATAGGCGCCTCGAAGCATTCGAGCTGCTGCTGCTGCTGCTGCTGCTGCTGCTGCTGTTGCTAATGCTACCGCTACTACCTATTTTTTTAGGACCACACAACGTACGCCACATTAGTTACGTTAACGAGCGAGCAACATGCAATAATCTAGCCGGAAGACCAATTACTCTTTTTCCTTTCGCCCCTCCCCCCCCCCGCTCCCCCCACCGATCATTCTTCCCTTCAACATTTCATTCGTTACGACTAAGTAACGGACGAATACGCAAAAGTATGCACGAATGGGGAAAATAACGATAATCGCGAATATATAACGCTGTGATATAATTGGATGGGGAAAAAAAGGGATCGGATACAAAGTCGAGATTAACGATTCCGAAACGGCGAAGAATCAACGTTGATGAAAGGTACGATTTTGGCAATTAGATATCTCTCTCTCTCTCTCTCTCTCTCTCTCACATACACGCGCGCGCGCGCGTACAACGAGAGAGAGAGAGAGAGAGAGAGAGAGATCGGAAGCGGAGAAAACGCCGTTTCGGATTCATCGCTCGACGAGTATCACTCCGGTCTATCTTCTCCGGGTCATAAATCTCAGACGATACTGCGCGGTTTGCGCAGATTCGAGCCGTCGCACCTCCCTTCGAGCCGTCCCCCCTCCGCCCCTTCCCCTCTTTCAACCTCCAGCAGCAGTAACAGTAGCAGTAACAGCAGCAGCAGCAGCAGCAGTAGCAGTAGCAGCAGTTCACCCCCTTCTCGACCCTCCTCCTCCATGCGTCCGTTAGTGAGTCGAGATTATGCTGCGGCGTGTGTCACAACGCTTGAGGAATTTATGCTTAGGCCGATATCTGGCTGCTCGCGCTTTGCATACTCTCTCTCTCTCTCTCTCTCTCTCTCTCTCTCTCTCTCTCTCGCTCTCTCTCATTCTCATTCTCTCTCGTAACGTTAAGATCGCGTATAGAGATTACCAACAAAATTTATAATGCACCCCCAAGGCGAATAATTGTTGATCGAGTACCCAAAGCATAACTACGTAAATTGGAGAGAGAGAGAGAGAGAGAGAGAGAGAGTAGAGAGAGATCTTCTCTCGTTCTACCTCCGATTACGTTCGTTAGAACATTCAACGAGTTTAACAACAAGATGGCATCATGAACTTTGTTGATTCCATGAAAGGTACAGTTAAACTATGTTACCAACCGGGTTGTGTGTTTGTTCGAGCACGTTAATCGTACAACAGAATTCCGGTCTCGATGAATAAATATATTATATAAAAGGTCCATATATATTATATATATTATATATATATGTATATATATATATATATGTATATGTATCTGGACACTCTCTTCACAGGCAAGACCTTCTCACGCTCTGGCGCACCAAAATGGCGGCATAAAAAATGGAAAGAGTAAAAGGTGGCGGTAGACAGAGGAGAGAGAGAGAGAGAGAGAGAGGAGAGAAGGATGAAAATGGTGCTTGAGAATATTGTCACCGGTCACGAGAGCTCGTCCCGTGTGCGTGCGCGAGGGCGTTCACGATACTCGTCTAAAGGTGAGCCAATGGGAGAACGAGAAACACGTTGCGTGACACGGGACGGAACTTTTTCGTTCTCCGGAGCCACGCTCCACCCGTGCCATGAAACGAGAAAGAAAACCTCTCTACCACTGTCATCGTCGTCCCTCCTTCCTATAATAACGCGAAAACAAAATAGAAAAAAAAAAAGAAATGAAAAAGAGGAGAGAAAAGAGAGAGAGACAGAGAGAGAGAGAGAGGAAAAAATCAAACGTCGGACGTCAAGCTCTAAATTTTGTCACCCAACGTGCGCATCTTTTTCGAAAAGATGCAACCGAGTCTGCTTGGCGTTGCATTTACGTGTACGGAAGGAAGGGCCCATCGTCTCTTGGTTAAATGAATTCTACGATCCTTAGCTGGTCATACAACTTAGGTCTCGATCTTTAAAAGAAAGCACATCGTGGACTCAACGAACGATACGATAGATCACTACACGGCCGAGGGAACTAAGCAGGGTGATCCAAATAAATATCTCAGCGTAGCTCATGAATCACTGATAGGATCACGCCACGAGCACTTTTTACCTTCGTTCTTCCTCCGCCTGCAGGGTCGGGGTCTCATTTGGAAGACTGGGAGTCCTCGTAGTTGATAGGTGTCGCATGATTGAAAGGTTCGCTCCGTGAGCAGATCGTCTATCGAACGATGATTCCATTTCGGATTCTTTTGCAGGGAACGCTTCGAGGAGTCCAGTAAGAGAGAGAGAGAGAGAGAGAGAGAGAGAGAGACAGAAGGATAGAGGTAGCATCCCACCCTGCTTTCTTAAACAGAGAGCAAGATCTTCGAAGAAGATACAAGGGCAAGAGCCGATCTCACGAAGGCCAGGTACGTCTCTTCCACTCTTCTTCTTCTTCTTCTTCTTCTTCTTCTTCGTCTTCTTCGTCTTCTTCGTCTTCTTCGTCTTCATCCTCCTCTCCGCTTCTTTGTCTTTCCTGTCGTTTAGACAGCAGAGATAACGATATTGAGAGATATTGACTCGGACTTTGAGCTTCCCCCAGCCCGAATATTAGAACCCTACCCGATAATCCCTGTTGTACGTTTAGAAAAATAATTCAGATGAAGCACCGTTCGTTCATCTTACTTAACGATCGATCAAATAACCCCAGGTTAGTATCGGAAGGAATATGGTATAAGTAAAAAAAAAAAAAAAAAAAAAAAAAGAAAGAAATAAATAAATAAATAAAGAAACAAAAGAGAAAGAAAAAAGTTGGCAAAAGTTTTTCTCTTAGACCCATGACGAGGAGGAGCGTCATGCGTGTCGTGCGGATGAATAATTAATAGCAACCGATGGAGGATGGAGGGCGACGGCAACTATACGACAGCATCCTTCATGAATGCAGATCTTCGCTCGAGTTAACCCAAAGCCTGTTCGAGCATCGCTATCAGAAACTAATCCGACCATTAGGGTGACTTCGCTTCTAGCAGAGATGACGTTGTCGGCACGGCTTACCTTTTCAGGGGTGGGCGTTCTATATTCTATACTCTCCCTTCTCTCTGTGTCATAAAGCGTCGATACATCAAGCTTTGCATTCCTGATATGGGAACTACGTTGCCGGAGTCGAAAGCCAAGTCCTGGTATTGCACCGGGCCAGAGAAAAGGCCAACCTGCAAAGGTCTATGGGAAACTGACGAAGTTTGTCCAAAGGATCAATGCGCGATCGTTTACGAAGATGAACGACTGGAGCATTGTAACTACGTCGAATCGATCTAACTTCCATACTTTACAGACCGCTCTCGTCCCACCCCACCCCACCCCGTCCACCGTCCACCGGCCCTCCGAATTACCCGTTAACAACGCCATTTCTAACTTTCGCGAACGAAAAACAATGAAGACTCTCTCTCTCTCTCTCTCTCTCTCGCGCGCGTAAGCCCGATCGCGTAAGTCCGTGTATTTCCAATTCTCGAGATTCCTTTTTCTTTTTTGTTTGTTTGTTTGTTTCGACGAGAAGAAATCGTCGGAGAAGATATATTTCTCTCTCCGAAGAAACAAACGAAACAGGCTCTAAAAACAAATAAATACTCGAAGGAAGAGATTCGATTCCCCGTTGACGTCCGATGACTTAGCAGCAATTCTCGGCCGAGTTAGATCTACGCGTTTTGCTGTTCCGTAGCGAAAAAGAGAGAAGACGGGGGAGGAGGAGATGGAGGAGGAGGGTGTAGGGGGCAAATGGGATTCGCGAAGAGGCGGGAAGGGGAGGGTAGTAACGGACGGCAGTAACGTCGGACTTTTGTGCTTGGCAGTGTGTCGGAGGGTGCGACCGGCACGTGCCGATCTCTGTGGGATCATATGGGGAAGGGCGCCAAAATCAAAACTATATCCCCTTCCCTTCCCCTTTTATACGATAGGCGCGTTTGGTCCTGTGCATTTCTCCTCACCCCACCCTCCCTCCTCTCTCTCTCTCTCTCTCTCTCTCTCTCCCTTTCTTTTCCCGGACACTTCAGAATTAAGTCCGTCGCTTTGTCGGCTCTAGTAGTTGCTTGTATACATTACACTTAAAACGATCCTTAGAGAGATCGGTATTATTCATGTGTGATATTCGTGAACGTAATTTTCCTTTGCAACAATGTGTACGAATTTCCATCGCGATGGTGAGAGAGTTCTTGGGTTAAAGAACGGATGAGTCAGGTGCGAGCAGGAAGAAAAGAGAGAGAGAGAGAGAGAGAGAGAGTTCATAGGTGTGTAACATTTAACAATGCGCTTCCAAGCGGGTATACCTTCCAAGTGCGTTCACCTAACACCTCGGCCACTAGCTAGAGCAACGATTTATGTACGAAGGAGTCCGCCCACCTCCTAGTATCTTCATCTCAGCCCGCAGGACGTGCTCGACGAGTCGACTCAAGAGGTAGAAGGGAGAAGGACGATCTTCTTCTACCTTCTACCTTCTTATTCTTCTTCTTTTTCTTCTTCCATTCTCGTGCGCACGAGCACAAGAGTGCTCACGCGCACCTCCCACACGCACACCCATGCGGTCCTTGTCTTACTCGGCTAACCTCTAATTAATAAACGCACCGACCGGAGCTTCTACCTCCGGCGACACGTGTATCTGGTAAGTGTTACTCTCTCTCTCTCTCTCTCTCTCTCTCTTTTTATCTATCTACCTATCTATCTATCTATCTATCTATCTATCTCTCTTTTTCACTTTCTAACTTATGAAAAGTACCGTCGCAACATTTCTCAATCAAATAATCATTCTAAACGGGTTAATGAATTTTTGTTCGAATTCAGATAAGAAAAATTAACCCCAGAGTTAATTCATGTATATTACGACGAAAGAGATAGGATACTCCATACGTTATAAATCAAGTGGCAAAGCATCCCTAACTAAATCGACTTTGCGTAACCAAAACTACAGCGAGAAAGGAGGAGGAGGAGGAGGAGGAGGGGAATATATGTCTAGCGAGCTATAGTAAGGGAAGTCGAAAACGCTTTGCGGTGGTTACCGGTGTGAAATGTTCCCATGGGGGGTCCACAATGACTACAGGGAGAATACGAGAGACAGAGAGAGAGAGAGAGAGAGAGAACGAGGACGTCCCCGATCCTAAAGTCTCCTATCGATGATGGCAGTCGTGGTAATGGTAGTGGTAGTGGTAGTAATGGTAGTGGTGGTGATGGCACCCCTAGCAGAACAATATGTTAGCCGTCTTTCGTTACGCGAGCCACCAAACATCCGATTATACTTATTATCCCGTAAGCGTATCGATCCACCCGCAAAATCTGTATATATATATATATATATATCTCTGTGAGAATCGTCGGAGCACGGCCTCGTAATTATTACGACGTTATCGTGATTAATTAATTAACGTGGTTTTATTTTTCCTCTTTTTTCGCGTATTAATATTTTTATTAACCTCTGTGCGAAGCCGGGAATCACGGGTAAACACGCCTGTCTCGTACTTGCACGTGCTCGTTTACGAAAAGCAATAGAATCCGTACGAATATACGGATAAACGATACACACGGATATTCACTGTTAAAGGAATGGCCGGTCCGTGTTCGTATGTAAATCCTTATAGCGAGGAACAGAGACGTAATCACATAGGGAACGGACTCGTAAATCTTTGGAACCGTGTCATTCGCGAGTTACAACTCAGGATTTAATAACATATCCTTTGGAAGCAACGCACCGACCTAAGCTGTTATTTCGCTATGCAACTTCGGCCCTCGCGGGCCGATCACACTTTCAAAATGTCTTTTCCTCTACGATAGTCGCTCACTGCATCGTTTATGGCTTTCGTAAATTCGTCCGAATTACCCTAACCCTTTTAGAAAATATTCAACGAGATTGCCAAATTGCAAAAAACGGTCGGAGAGATTTAATATAGAGCCGAGTTAAATCGTGTTAACCGGTGGGTGGTGATGAGTGGACGGATTTGTTTAGGATTCGTGAAAAGACCCTTCTCTACGAAACAACCCTCTGAAATTCGTTCGACTAAGGGGTGAGCATCGAACGCCACGCGGATATCTGGGGGGGCTATCGCTGACGCGGAGTCACCCTTGAGTACCAGGATTAAAGATTAAATAACCAGCGTCTCACCGAGGCAGCCAGTTAACCGCCCATTTAGCACCGCCCGCGTCACGATCCTCCCCTCCCCTTATCCTAAAATATCGAAGAACGATTTTCCCTTATCCGGTTGGTTCATTTTTTCTTGTATTTTTTTTATTTTTTTTATTTTTTTTTTTTTTGTTTTTCTCGCGCCGTATTTACGAACCGATAAAGTTATCGTCGAATATCGCGAATAATTGGAAAATTATGAAGATCGCTATCGGCGCTCTTGTCGGTGTAATTAATAACAAAAAAAAAGAAAAAAAAAAAAAAAAAAAAACAGAAAAAAAAAAATAATTTGTCAAAGATACATCGGAACGTACACGCCTCAACGACTGATACAGCTTGCGCTCAGTCCAAAGGTTTATTGGTTATTCAGGGAACGTCGTACGCGAGTATCACCTGCTGCACCTTTTGCCGGATGCATCGAGCATTGACCGAGCGGGAATCTAATTTGTTCGCCGACTAAATTTAACGCCTCTCTCTCTCTCTCTATCTATCTATCTATCTGTCCGAGATCCAATTAACGGAAAGACTACGAAAACAGGAGAAACTGTCGTCTTCGTTGTCGTCGTCGTCGTCTTTGCCATTCACGAATTTTCTCTAATAGAAGACAATAAGATACAACTGATGGTCGTCATACGATATATAAACGACCCATGGAATTCTCGTAATGTATACTGTTATTACTTTAATGGCTTTCGTTGGATAAACCTGCTTCCTTCGGGAAATAGTAATTAGAGGATATAATCTACCTACGAGATCGTACCTGAAACGCTATGCGAAATTAATTTCGCGTCAAGAACTTTATCGTCCTTATCTAAGAACAAAATTATCCTTCTACGTAAAATGACATAAAAGGATTATCTCGCGATGTTACACCACCGATACAGTTCTACGAGTTACAGCAGTTATTATTCGTCATGGGAGAAGAGAACTTGATATACCAATGGGGATCGTGTCCTACAAATTCCATAAATCCAATGCTAACTGTGTAGTCGTATGGTATTGGAATAAGCGGTTAACGTCGGTGAACGGCTCACCGTAGAATTCTCACAGGGATCAGAATGTGAATATTAGTAGAACGTTAAGCGTTGTTCTATGCCGAATGATTCACAGGACTTTTAACAACGAGTCCAACTTGTCGGTATATCGTAGAATAATACGTAGAACCTGCAGGTGTGCAATGTATTTAAAACGAATCAAAAGAGTTCTTTTTTACTTTGAAAAAAAAAAAAAGAAAAAAAACAAACAAACAAATCAATTATTAGCACTGTCGTGGATATGCGCGCGTTCACGGGACCCACTATCACTTAAAGCTTATAAATTCTATCTGATAACACTGTACTCGGTGATATAAGCTTCTATCGCATCATCTCTGACATTGTCTTCCTTCGCTTTAATCACGCTCCAATAAGCTCGGCACGATTTATCAAAGATAAATACTATGTCCTAACGTTCCTCCCCTCTTCCCGCGCCCGCTCGTGCTCTTACGTATCATTTGTAGGATACAACGGTTAATAGTGCAAATACATTAGGGTGAACCCGTCAGAATTCTTCTTTCTATTCGTGGGACATGGGAAATGAACAGGCACATCTCCTGACCGCATTCGCGCCCCATTAACTGGACCGTCACTTTGACACAGACAACTCTTGCCACGCGTGCGCGTTAATAAACTTCTGATCTTTTCTTCCTTCCTTTTTATTTTTTTATTTTTTCTTTTTTTTTTTTTTTTTGGTCGCGACATATTTGATTTATTTATTTTCTTTTTTGTTTTCTTTTACACAAAAATCTTACGAATCTCAAACGCGAGAAACTTTGCCTTCGAGAAGAGAATGATCTCACGTTAACTCGGACGTATCGATGATGTGACTTCGAACGAACGCGTTGGGGGGAATGGGGCTGAGAAGAAAAGGACTACAATCTAACAAATTGATGACTTAATAAATAAGTAACCGTATCCGAACGTAGGAACCCTTCGACGATTTAAAATTTTCAATGGAGCCCCGCGGGGGAAAGGGTGAAACCTTTAAAACGCGGACGCGTGTGAAATATTCCAAGTATACGGGGTTCGTTCGATTGTTGGCAATGACAATATGGTCCAGAAAGAAACGAAAGAAAAAAAAAAGGGTCCGTTTTCCGGACGATCGGTCAAACTCTTGACAAGAGAACCCGATAACGCCGACTTTTTGCTGCCCGCCTCTTACGAATGCCCTGAAGAAGGGGGGGGGGGGAAAGGAAAAGAAAGAAAACAAGAAGAAAAAGGGAGAAAAAAGAAAAAATAAGACGAAGAAAAAAAAAAGAAGATTCGAGTCCAGAATCTAATCGATATTATTATACTGGGTGTCTCGGCCGAAGGGTGGCCGCCTAAATATTTTCTTTGTTTTCTTCTTTTTCTTTTTCTTTTTTTTTTTTACGGACGCGACGAAACCTACGTGGCGTGCATACTTCGAACGTTTGGAAAAGTAAGTTCGTCGCGTTATAAAAAAATAAAAAATAAATAAAAAAAAAAAAAGGAAAGAAAGAAAACGATTTAGGAGAAGCTCCTTCGGCTGAGACAACACCCTTTACATTGATCCGATACTATCGTATCGAAGTCTTCCATTTTTCTTCTTTGAAATCAAGCGACGAAGAATGAACGAGCAAGGAACTACGACAATATGAATAATAAATTATCCATCTATTTTATTATTACAGATATAAACTGGCTGGTATACACGTGTACCATGGTTATATATATATATATATGTTAGAGGGATGCATTGTGTACGAACGAACGAACGAATGAATGAACGAACGAACGTGAACGAAGAATGAAGAAAATTATGCGCGTACGTGTTGCAAGGCGTGTCCTAGGATTTACTTCCGTCACAACGACATGATAGAAATGACAGGAGAGATGCGCCGTTGTACAAAGCTGCGGGACGCTTGTCGAACGACGGCGGGGCCCCCTCTCTTCACCGTTTCAATGCTAACAACAATCGTTTCGAACTACTGACAACTGTAACACCATGAAACGACGAGCGAGATATGCCCCATATGAGAATCTCGTAGGGCCCCTCCCCCTCCCACCCTCCTCCCCGAAAATCCATGTGGGCGTAAGACGACGCGACGATTACGATTAATGCGACGATCACAATTTCTCCAATTCGAAATTTCGAATTCATATACGTCGCTGTACTTTATTTTACGTATTTAGATATTTTCTAATCAAATTATAGTCTCCTCGTTTCTCTCTCTTTTCTCTTTCTTTCTTTTCTTTTTTATTTATTTTTTTTTTTTCTTCTTCTTCTTTTTACTCGGAGAGAAACAGGGCAAATGTCCAAAGGCACAAAAAAAAAAAAAAAGAAAGGTATCATAACGAATCATGAACAGAGGCAATAATTCTAACGTAACAAGATCATATCGTGCTGTGCAACGTTCTAGCTTTAGAGTCACGAAGCAAAATCATATATCGTTGCGAATCTCTCTCTCTCTCTCTCTCTCTCTCTCTCTTTTTATAGGCTAGTCGGAAATTCTAAAAAAAAGTAGTTCGTAACTTTCCCACTACGCCCACCGATCGGTACTTTTTAATGGAGGCAGGGCCCAGCCACTCTCTCTCTCTCTCTCTCTCTCTCTCTCTCTCTCTCTCTCTCTCTCTCTCCTCTCTCGAAAAAAGGGTTGCCTACGAAATTTAAACATCCATCATTTCTCGTCGACGAGTTAACCTCGCAACCCCCTTTTGTCCTCCTTGCTCTCCCTTTATTCTACCTGCCACGCGCCATTATAATGCGAACGGCTGAAACTCGCTTTAAATTTAACTGCTCCCTTAAAACTTAAGCCGTGCTTTACGAGCGTCAACGAACATCTCCTCTCCATCGACGATGGCCGCGTACGCGCGTGTACGATTATTCTTGAACAGGCAGGTAACGTTCGTCTAGATGTATGCGTAATGTAAAAGAGAGTAAGAGAGAGAGAGAGAGAGAGAGAGAGGAGAGATACTTCGAAGGCGCCGTCTGTTTTTACGACCTCTCTATCTCGCTTCTCGCCCTTTTGTTGCACGCCTCGGCGTACTCCGTATCGACGAGGGAATAGTGCACACTATAAAATGGAGATCGTACCCCGGAGCATTTACGGATCTAAAGATAAAATTCGTAATCTGTTACGGGGACGGCTTTTTAAGCGGGCCTTTTGTGTTACTAGGTGAGTCGAGAGAAACTTTAAGAGAAAACGCGCGTGCCGCGAGTCCTATTAAAAGGGACGATCGATTTTGTTACAGAAAATTTTTTACTCGTTAAAAAACGATCGTCGTAGTCGTAGTCGTCGAACGTATCGTTAGAATAAACCTCGAAACGTTTCACCTAATCGAAACGCAATATTGCAACGTTTCACGTGATCGCGCGAAAGAAACAAAAAAGGAAGGAGAAAAAGAGAGAAAAACGTTCCTTTCGAAAAAAAAAAAAAAAAAAAAGAATGATCCAAAAGCGAGTGGAACGAGTAGAGGGAAATAATTCGTAAGAAAAATGATATCCAACCAACGAATAACGGTCGTTTTTACTTTCGGAAAATATTAATATTATTTAATCTTGAGCGATTTGAACGAAGTTTTTTTGAACGAGACCGAGCAAACACCGTAAGATCTCTCGTACGTGTAACACCATACGCAACTGTGGTCTCAAAAGTACCACCACCGACGACCCCTCTCTTCTGGATAAGAGAAGAGCTATATACATACATATAGAGGAGTAAACCATATTACCGACTCATGTGCATCCACGTACTTACGTACGTACATGAGTACGTAAGTACGTACATAAGTACGTATGTATGTAAGGTGGCTAGCTAGCTAGCTGGCTAACATTCCAGTACCGGAGGAGTCCGAGAGTCTCGACCCGGCCCACCTGTTTATCCCGATATGGCATTAGCTATTGCCGGAGAGAACACCGAGAAGAGAGAGAGAGAGAGAGAGAGAGAGAGAGAGAGAGCGTGTGCACGGGCACGATATGATAATGTAAAGACAGCCATCCGGGCAATCGCCTTGGACTTTAGAGCAAGACTTAAACGACGAGGATCGCTTATCCCGCGAACATCCGCTCTAACCACCACCACCCTTCACTTACTTTGTTTCTCATGCTGCTAACCGCCGCGTTACTTTGTATCTCTCCCCTCTCCCACCCACCCAACCCCCCTCCTTCGGATTTCAAGAAAGAAAATCACCCGAGATAGAGAGAGAAAGAGAGAGAGAAGGAAACAACAAATCGTTTGATTTTTTCTAAACCGTTATAAAAAGTCAACCCCTTTTTTAAAAACCCCTATCGACATCCAAATAGATACAACGACATCCTTCGCGATACAATTAATTAAACGCGTTTCGTTCGTTCGTTCGTTCGTTACAAAAAAGAAGACCTTATTTTTCCCATACCTCGAGTACGATCATCTCTAATCGTCTATTTTGATTACAGGCTTATTTCGTACGGACAAAAGTGTCTATCGATATACGAATCGAACGTTGAAAGGTATGAAATGCGAAGGTGACAAGAGCTCTCTCTCTCTCTCTCTCTTGTGAGAGAAATAAAAAAAAAATAAAAAAGTGAAAGGCGCAAAGGAGAAAAGATAAAAAAAAAGTAAAGAAAAGAAAAGAAAAGAAAAATAAACCCCAAAGGATCCATTCTGTTGGAAGAGAAGAGGCACTCTCGCTCGAGTCGAACGGAAGTCCTTAGGAAAATGGTTCGCGGTACCGGGGAGTCGAGTTCCACGTAGTAGCGGAAGCCAACAGATCTCGAGTGCAGTATCCTGCTGATAAAACGGGTGCTGGAAAGGAGATACGGACGAGGCGTATACCTGATAAATACGGCAGATTATGATAATTTTTGGACGTTCGCAAGCCGTTCCGTCTTCGGATTTCAACGAGTACGCGGAGGAGAAACGTATCGCTCGAGATATCATCTCGGCTCTTAGCTCACGCCGCACCGCACCGCACCGCACCGCACCGTACCGCACCGTACCGCAGACACAGCCACAGCCACCGTACTCCTGCTTGCTGCTTTGAGAGTAACTTAAAACTGTAAGAACATAAACTCCGTGGGTGCGTGGGAGTCGGTCTTGAAAGGAGAGTAACGTAATAATAAACCCCCCCACCCCACCCCTTGCCACCCCACCCACCCACCCACCCCCATCCCCGTTTAGTTCTCGAGGTAAGAAAACGCTTAGTTGAAAGATTTTTCATTTATTCTTTTTCTTTTTCTTCTTACTTTTTGTTCTTTTCCTTTTTTTTTTTTTTCTCCCTCGGCCTTCCGCATTCCGCGAGGTAGGAAAAAGAGATACGAGAAAGAAAGAAAAGAAGAGATAGAAAAGGAAGGAAAGTGGGGGAAAAAAAAATGGAAAGAAACGAGGTACAACATTCGAGTTAGAATCGGGCGAGAGAGATCATTTGAATCGTATTTCAACCGTACATATAAATCGTTCCCCATTCGAGAAAGTTCCCATCCGCATGTGGATACGCGCGTTCGTAGACGTTTTTTCTTTTCTTTTTTCCTTTTCTTTTTTACCGCTAAATCACTGGAAGAGCCTCGATATATATATATATATATATATATATATATATATATATATATATATCTTTGGAGACTAGCGCTACGGAGGAACCGCAGCCAAGTTCGCATCATGCATAATAAACGAAAATATCTGTAGCAAAGCTATAGATCTTCACGGAGTCTTGTGTGTTGGTAGCAAGTGGTCGTGAAAACTACTTGTACCAGCTTATGTAGGCCACGAAAGCATGACTCTCCACGGGAATTCATTATCTTACGCAAGACGTGAACGTTTTCACGCATCTCTCTCTCTCTCTCACACACACACACACACACACACACACTCTTTCTCTTTTTTCTCTCTAAATCACTTTCGCAAAACGTTCCGCAGATGTATCAAACTCTCTCTCTATCTCTAAAAAGAAAACTAATGCATATAATGACGTCGTAATTCATCGAGCGTAAAATTAACAAGACGCTTATCGCTGTAATCGTATTAGGAATTTTCTTTTTTTTTTTTTTTTCTTTTTTTCTTCCTTCCTTTACTTTCTTTGCTAATTGCAAGGATTCAAAAAATATTTGAACTTTTCGACCGGACTCGGGCAGATCCGATGGGATATCCGAACGAAACTACTAACCGAAAGGGAATAGTATCGTGAAATCCTTGGATGGGATAAGAAATAAGAGATATATAGAAGTATAATAATAAGACGTGGAAGAAGTTGGAAGACGAGTAAGAGAAGGAGAGAAGAAGAAGGGAATTATCTGAAGCTATCTCGTTTTCTGAGCGATCGTCTTTTCGTTCGGCTAACGCGCGCTTGCGCTCGCGCGCGCGCGCCCGAGAATAAGAGAGAGGGAGAAAGAGAGAGAGAGAGAGAGAGAGAGAGAGAGAGAGAGAGAGTACCGCGCGACGAAACCGGAAATTACGTCTGGGCTTCCATCTCCGGTGTTGTGCCGAGAGAGAGAGAGAGAGAGAGAGAGAGAGAGACTCGGAGAACTCGCCTTGGTGGAATTCGCCGTGAGAAAGCGTTCGCGACGCAAGGAGGATAGACGCCCTCTTCGTTCCTCCACCATCTCCACCTCCATCTCCACCTCCACCTCCACCTTCACCTCCATCTTCATCTTCATCGTCGTCGTCGTCGTCGTCGTCGTCGTCGTCGTCGTCGTCGTAAAGGACGGAGAGTAAGGAGTTATTAAACTTGTAAACCTCCTCCACCTCCTTCTCCTCCACCACCTCCTCATCCTACTACCACTACTAACCGACGCCCGCGTGATACTCCCGTTAAACTTGCTTTCGCCTTCTAATAATAACGTTCACGATGATGATGGAGAAACCACCACTTCGGAGATTCGAGAAGCCACGAGTTTTGTCAGTTTATCGCGTAAATGAATAACGCGATCCGTTTCCATAAAGAACTCACGTACCCCTCCCCTCTACCCTCTCCCCCTCCCGGTTGAACGGTACGTTGATACACCACATAAACGATCAGATAATCCTCGCGTCTCGTGCTATTCGAGAAATTATCGGCTCTCGTTATCCGAGACCACAGTTTTTCGATCGGTTTAATTTGTAACTCGGACACATTTGTGATCCTAACACATATTTCTGGTTCTAATACGATTTTGGTTTACTTTTTTCTTTTTTCGTTCTACGTTTTACCTCGTAAACACCCTCTTACATTTGCCGACGATTTAAGTCTCCTAATTATCGCCCCCCCCCCTCCGCCCTCGCCCTCGTCCCCGTTTATACATCGATCCGTCGATGTACGGTCGAACGTTTCTCGATTAGGATACGAAGAAAAGAAAAGAAAAGAAAAGAAAAGAGAAGAAAAGAAAAGAAGAGAAAGAGAAAAACCAGAAAAATCGTATTCGTACACGGAGCTAATCGTTCTATTTATTTCCTAAGAGGTAGGGACTGGGCGGAGAGGGTGTTAAACAGTTGCACGTTATTGGAATATTACATATACGTACGTAAACACATACATACATACATATATATATATATATATATATATATATATATATATATATATATCGAACACAATGATGATAATATCTATCAAGCACGAACGATGGAAAAACATCGTAATTATCCATGCATTGGCAAAAGTGATATAACGACAAACGGTTGATACAAAATATACGAACGATTGCAACGACGAAAGGAGGGGACTCGTATCCTCCCCCTTCTCCCCCACCCCTACCTCTCTCTCTCTCTCTATCTCCCTCCCTCCCTCCCTCCCCCCCACCCCTCCTTGGCCCCCTGCGTAATAAACCATTTCTACGTGTGTTGCAAGAGATTTAGCAGCAGCGCAAAAGTCATTTCCTAAAGGCAAGGTTCAAGTTACTGTAGCAACAGACCGAGCGAAGCCTCGATGGTAGAGGGTAATAAAGCCATCTTGCTGAGGGAAGCTCGGGAGGGTGTTTTACCTCTTCCACCCTCTCGCAAACCGCCCCCGAGGAGGTGCCCGGATAGCGATCTATACTGCTGGGCACCCCTCTCGACGTTGCCAAGCAACCACTCTCTCTCTCTCTCTCTCTCAACCCCTTCTCTCTATACCAGGGAGAGAGCTCTTCCACCCTACAAAAGAGACAGAGGGAGAGAAAGAGAGAGAGAGAGAGAGAGAGAGAGAGAGAGAGAGAGAGAGAGAGATAGAGAAATCGCAAGAGGATTGGAGAAAGAGAGAAAGAGGGAGATTGCAGTCTTATCTCGCAAGATACCGACGACGGTACCGCCCGTCACCCTCCTCTACCTCCTTCAAGCCTCCTCTCGTTTCATCCTCCTCGTTTTCCTTCTTCTCTCCTACCCTCCTACCCTCTTACCCTCCTTTACCAGTTCTCATTCTGGTCACCGTCTTCCACTCTTCCTCGCAAGTCCTTCCTTCCTTCCTTCCTTCCTTCCTTCCTTCCTTCCGTCCTTCCGTCCTTCCGTCCTTCCGTCCTTGCTTCCTCGCTGTTTCTCGTCCTGTCGAGGATCGAACGCCTCCGACGCCGTAAGGGTTAAGGGCGAGAGGAGAGAAGGGAGAGAAGGGCTCTCAAACGTCCTACGATTTCGACTATCCACCGAATTTTCATCGAATACCGAATTCGTTCTACGTTCTCTTAGATCTCTCAATTTCTCTCATTTCCCTTCGTTCGAAGGAAGAACAATTATAAAAAAAATTAAAGAATATATATATATATATATATATATGTGTGTGTGTATGTATGTATATGTATGTTTATGTACGTATGAATGTAATATACATCATTCGAACACATAAATCGTTTCATAAATCTAAAAGAACGTTTCCGATGGCGACGGAGAGCTCGCGCACGAATAATCTTCGAATCGCCAAGGTGAGGAATATGTATGTATGTAAGGCAGTGAGAAATAGACTGGCCGATCCTATCTTCGGTAGTAAAATTAGCTGCATGACTGCCTAGATAATGTCCGGAAATTCCGAGCTCGCGCGCGCGGAGGCGAGGGCGGGGGCGGGGGCGGGGGCGGGGGCACTCGTTTCAACGATTGGATAGCGCTCTCCTCTTCCTCGAGAACCAGCTATGCAACGTTATTCAATGAGGAGGAAAATCTGGACAATACCGTTCGGTTATTGGAATTTATCGATGGCCCGCTTAATAAGTAGACGACGAAATTTTCCATCTTAAAGAGGGGGGTTTGTTAATAAAAAAAAATTCGATCGCGATCGATTAATGTCGATATCGATGAGAAGATCCGAAACGTGTCAATGAGTTAACGCGATCGCGAGAGGATAGGATTGGATTTATTTGAAAAAAAAGAAGAGAGAGAGAGAGAGAGAGAGAAAAAGTACAAACTAATTTCGAAATGGATTTATATTATATGTCAAAGTTATTTTTACGTAATTTTTTCGTTCCTCGTACGTCGTGTTCAGTTAACATCGCCATCTCGTTTCCCTTTCTCTTTATTCACAAAATTTCATCTCCACCCCTCCCCCGTTCTACTACCCCCCAAATCTTCGCGACTCTCTCCCACCATCTTTCCCGTCCTCGATTCGCCCTCCAGCCGACTCTTTTCGATCTCTCTCTCTCTCTCTCTCTCTCTCTCTCTCTCTCTCGCTTTATTCTTCCCTTCGGGAAGAGAGAGGAGAAAGGACGAAGCTAACTGATAACGATTTGATGTATGGCCCAGTGACGTCACAACTCCACGAGGGAACCAACTCCTATCCCTCCTTCTTCTACTTCTCCTCCTCCTCCTCCTCCTACACCTCATACTCTTCCTCTCACCCTCTTTTCCCTTCCCCAACACCGAGAACATATTACGCAGATCGATAGAGTTACGAACAAAGGAAAATCGAAAGGACCGAAGTTTATCAAAAAAAAATCTAGGAACACCAGTATGATTCATATTTTCCTTCATGAATTATCCATACGCAAGGAGATGAGTCACTTAACTTTCAACGCGCGAATCAATATATACATACACACACACACACACACTTATATATATATATATATGTATATTTAATAATAATCAAATTATCGTCAAAATCTCCAAAAAAAAACAACATCGGTCATTTTATAAATCATTTAAATATCTTCCAACGGTACTCTTTCTCTCTGAATATATATCTTGTCTAATTATTAACTTATAATAAGTTACGTGACTTTAACCCTGATACATCCATACATACATACATACATACATACATACATGCATACATACCTATATATATACATATATATATATATATATATATATATATATATATATATATATATTATCTATCATGTTAATCTAACAAAAGATAAAATCGATTCGATCGTTTATTAATCCCATTAATCGTATTAAAGCCGCGTTCACCGATTATCTCGATATAATTGGATCGCTTAATCTCAGGGGCAGATAACGATGTACCTACCTACCTACCTACCTACCTACCAAGGCAAGTTTCTTGTTTAGCCCGTAGTCCGTTTATACGCGAACAGGATGCCGCCGTCAGTTTGGGGGTGGTGGCTAGAAAGGGAAACAGAGATGGTGGTGGTGGTGGTGGTGGTAACGGTGATGGTGGTGGGAGTTGGCGGGTGATTTAGTAAGATGAAAAGCTGGTCCCCTCACCCCTCACAGTACCACCACCACCACCACCACCACCACCAACATCGCTACCACCCCTTAGCTCTCGACGTTATCTAGCGCAGACAGAGATTGCCTGTTCCTTACAAAACCCTTGCGGAGGGCGACGTATCCGGGATATCTTTCACCGCTTCTCAAGACCTGGAAAAGCCTGGCCCTTCTTAAGAAAAAGAGAGAGAGAGAGAAAGAGAGAGAGAGAGAGAGAAAAGTAGGACTCGAATCAAACCCTTTCTCTCCTCACTTCTCGAAACGTCGAATTTCTTTCTTTCTTTCTTTTTTTTTTTTTACGCGCCGAATTACTTTCCCCCGTCCATCGAATTTTGAAGGGCAACGAACGACGACGCAAAGACGTTCGACTCGCGTCCTAAACATTCTCCCTTTCTTCTCCCGACGGAAGGATGAATCAATCGTTTGTTTGTTTGTTTGTTTGTTTGTTTGTTTGTTTGTTTGTTTGTTTGTTTGTTTTTCGTAATTCCCTATTGAAGGAAGCAAAAAAAAAAAGAAAAGATTCGTCATAAAGTTTTCATTTACCGAATCATTTTAATCGATCCACCCGAAGTTTCCTTTTCTTTTTTTTTTTTACGGTTAGCTACTAGGGAAACAAAATTGTACCTTTTAATCGAATTATAATTTTCTGAGATAAGCGTCCACGTCCGTTCGCAAAATCGATATCGCAAATCCCATCGAGAGATTAACGGGTTTATTTTATCGAAATAAAGAAAGAAAGAAAGAAAGAAAGAAAGAAAGAAAGGAAAGAAAATAGAAAAATATTGACGGAGGGACTCTAGCGCTGTAAAAAGGAGAATACGTACATGTTATTCCGTTCGATGATAGATAATAAATATCGTTTCGATTCGTTTGATTTGATTTGATTTGCGAGAAAAATGTAAAATGAAAAAAGAAAGAAAAGTAAAATAAAGAGAAGAAAAAAAAAAGGTGGGAACGAGAAGTTCATGCTGAGAGTTCAGAAAGAGAGAGAGAGAGAGAGTTCCACTTTGTAAACTCGAGACGCAGGTATTAAATTTTCCCAAACGATCCCGCTAACGAGTGTAAGAATGGAAAAAGTTTCCTAGAAAGAAGAGAAAAGTTAGGAATAGAGGTTGAAATATCAAGGATGAGGTTTCTCTCGACCACGGAATGATAGGAGAGAGAGAGAAAGAATAAAAAGAAGAAGAAGAAGAAGAAGAAGAAGAAGAAGGAGCGAAAGAAAAAGGGGGAAGGATTTGAGAAGAAATTCGAGAGCGAAGGGCCCTCCGGCATTGGTTGGCGGTGGCACGTCATTCTAACGGGAGGAATTAAATTTTTATATCTTTCGTTGAGAGTTTTGAGCGATAGGAGAGAACGAAGCCCGAGGAGAACCATTCGAACGCGATCTCATTCCGAAAATCAAATCTGATATAATCGTCGAGAACGAACAAAATTCAACGAAAAGCAAAAAAAAAAGAAAAGAACTAATATATTGATTTCATACGACGGTCGATGATCACGAAAGTGTTATATATGTATATACGGTCATTTGAGATTCTGTCAAAGGGACGGTATCTCTTAACGTTTTTTCTTGATTCTTAATTCTTAACATCTTTTTTTAATCGCAGACTTAAAAAAAAAAAAAAACAAAGGATTATTTTTGTTTCTATCTCTTTTTATTTTTAGAAGAATAAATAAATAAATATATATATATATATATATATATTTTCTTTTTAATGTTCATTTCATTTTTAAACGATTCAAATCCAAGCGTTAAAAGTGTATCACTCGGAAGACCAAAAAAAAAAAAAATACATATACATATATGTATATATTTATATATTCTCAAGTAATAAAATATTTCATTGATATCTATTTTAAATACTATCGCGAATCTTTCTTCTCTCTCTCTCTCTCTCTCCCTCTCTCTCTCTCTTTCTCTTTGTTTTTCTCTACCTTTAAACTAGACTTCTCGAGAGCAAAAAAACATCTCGAACGTAATCGTGTGATTTCCGACGCGAAACACAGTAAAAGGGATAATAATAAAAAGGACGAAAGGGTTGTTACGGTCGATCTTAAAAAGAGCCCAAGAGCTAACGTGAGACGAAGCAACGGGACAAGGTTGATGATAAAATATAATGAAAAGAACGGTCGGACGATAAAAGAAGTGAAAAGATAAAGCGACGGAGAAAGATACTGAAGTTAACTGATAGGACGACGAAATAGAGAGAAACAGCGCTCGTGTGTGTGTTTCTGTGTGTGCGCGCGCTTGGGCGTAAAGATGCCATAAACCGCGTAATCCCTCGCATAAAAAAGAAAAGAAAAAAAATGAAAAAAAAAAAAAAAAAGAAAAAAGAAAACGTATCTCGTCGATGGAAGTCTTTCGAAGGATAATCAATTTCTTTTTATTTATTTATTTATTTTTTTTTTTTCTAGTTCTTTTTGCGAAACTCAGTAATATTTTTTAATAAGAAACGAAGTACAATGAGCAAGGATAAAAAACGTACGATGGAAGGATCGATGACGATGATAAATATGTAACCACGGATCGATTGACGTACGACGCATCGTCGACGATCTATTACAATCGATTAATATTTATATCGCTTGTAATCGAAACATAAAGAAATTTCAAAGTGTGGGGGAGGAAACGAGGAAAAGAGGGAGCGTTCTTAAAAGATACGCGACAATACGCCCATATATATATATATATATATATCACACGAAAGACTATGGGAGAATTAAACGCGAGATACGAATAAATTCTAAACGTAAAACAACATTGAGAAAACTCTCGCGGAGAGAGAGAGGGGTATCAAAATCTCGAGTATAATGAAGTAAATCGAGATGAGAGTGGGTGGGAGTGGGTGGGAGGATAGAGGGAGGGGCGGCGATCTAGCTAAATCTTAGCGAGTAAAACAAGCTTAAGGAGCGAAATTGGTTTCATCTATCGTCGCTTAACGTCGAGTATGAGAGAGAAAGAGAAAGAGAAAGAGAGAGAGAGAGAGGGTGAGGTTGAGGATGAGAGAGGGAGAGAGAGAGAGAGAGAGAGAGAGAGAAAGGATGAGAAGATGAGAAGAGAGTTTGCCGAGAAGGGAGAAGGATCGATGCAGTAATTTCAAGTCCTGTCTTTCTCTCCTATTCTCCTCCCTTTATCTTATTTCTGAACGTTCGTGAGAGCGCAAGCTCACGAACGAAAGAGAAAGAGAAAGAGAATGAGAAATAGAGCGAGAGAGAGAGAGAGAGAGAGAGAGAGAGAGAGAGAGAGAAAATAGAAGGGTCGAAGAGAGGAGCCATCAGATAGCCTTGGCCTTAATATCCCTCTCAGAGGAGCTGCTGCTCCTAGAGACGAAATCCTAGGACAGCCCTTATAGTCCTCACTCTCTCTCTCTCTCTCTCTCTATTTCTCTTTCTCTCTCTTTCTCTCTTTCCTCCCTTTTACCCAAAGCACGTATACATACGTACGTACGTGTTATTCAACGTCTGCTTATCCACGAACACAAACGTTTTCGCACGCACACGATCTTAGAAAATCGCAAACGCGATACCAGTCTAACGTTATCCTCGCTCAACATCGGAGAAAATCCTTGTGCAATGTCTGCTGGGCACAAAGAAAAGTTTTTTTTCCCTTTTCTCTTCTTTCCTTTCCTTCCCTTCCTTCCTTCCTTCCTTCCTTCCTTCCTTCCTTCTTTCTTTTTTCCCCTTGGATAAAATCGAATTTGTAAGTCCATCCAAGTAAAATTTGCGAATTTCAATTTATAAGCTTGATATTAAAGTACGATTATTATTATTATTATTATTATTATTATTATCATCATTAGAAGTATATCGGTTTTTATTTCTCCTTTGATTCGAACTCGTGAGACTATCTATAAAAAAAAAAAAAAAAGAAAAAGAAAAAGAAGAAGAAAAGAAGGTTGAAGAAAAAAGTAAATCCATATAATCCAATCCATTAACAGTGGGATCGTTTCGATCGAATAAATTGAAAATACAACGCGCATTACAATCGTCTAGTACGGGTTCTCTGTGCCGCTATCGAATTATTACAAAACCGCGATACTTGGGAGAAGCACTCACCTCCTCCTAACGAAACAGATCCGAACGATATCCATATATATATATATATATATATATATAAATATTACGTCGGCGCGTAACGATTAAGCGCGCGTGCACTGGTCTCACGCGACGATTCGCGCGATTAAAAAAGTTACGAGCGAACGCGCTCGGGGATATGGCGGTGATCGTTTCGATAATCAAAATAAATGTGCGCCTCGTTGTAATACGTTTAAAAATGTCTTCTCGTTCGTATTAACTCAACGTACAAATATACCAAAGCAATCGATGTCTCTCCCGAACCACCGTAATTTCTTTCAATTGAATATCAGGAATTGCGAAGTAAGAAGGGTAAAAGAAGAATACGAAAAAGTACGGAGTAAAAAATAAGAAAAAAAAATGAAGAAGGAGAAGGAGAAAGAAGAAGAAGAAGAAGAAGAAGAAGCGCGGCATCGGGAAAAGGAGCTTCTAAATGTTGCCGTAGGACGTTAGTAGAATTCTTTGGCAAAGCCGACTTCCCTCTCTCTCTCTCTCTCTCTCTCTCTCTCTCTTCTCTTCTCTACGTGCGCGCGTTTCGCGTATAGAGCCGATAATCGCATTTTCTCATGAATCCGTAGCCCACGCCTCTTCATTTCGTAGGCGAAACATCCATCAAATTAATCCCTAGCGTAGCTGGCGCGCCGAGCGCATGCAAAGCGATTTGTTTGCGCACGTGATTGCATCCGCGCAAAGCTTTGCCTCTCCTCTCTCTCTCTCTCTCTCTCTCTATATATATATATATATATATATATGTCTGTCTATATACGCGATCGAACGAACGTTGGCTGTGCGTTTCTCTAACGGTAAAATCTCTCCTTCTCTCATATAACGACACACCATCGCTCCTGCGCTCATTCGTTCCGTTTCTTTGTTCCTCCATCAAATTTTTCCTTCCTGTCTTTCTCCCTTTTTTTTTTTCTTTTTTTCTTTCATTCCCTTATTTTTTTCTTACATCCCGCACTCCTGCAAAATCTCTTCGGCAAGACTCGCCGAATAAAATTAACTCGACGTATGCGAACTTTTATCCACACACACATAGGACGCACATCCCCTTTTTCTACTTCGAAAGACAAAACCGAAGAAGGGATATCCTCGCTATCGATTCGATAATCGATTTCTAATATGATTCGCTGGCTCGTTGTATTCGCAAAAACGTACGCGTGTATTAGAGAATGCTGATAAAAAAAATTGTTCGATTGCAATTTGTGACGTAAATTGAACGCACTCGGAGTTTTACTTTTACAACTCTTTCCCGTTTCATCGCGAAGACTCGTTTCCCGAAACTCCCCATTGATCTCTCTCTCTCTCTCTCTCTCTCTCTCTCTCTCTCTCTTTCTCTCTATCTATCTATCTATCTCTTTCATTCCCTCATATTAAGCGAAGCCGAGTAGCAAGCAGTAGAAGGCTGCCAGATGAAGGCAGCTTTGTAGAACGATATCGGTAAGTGGAAATCAGTGGTTGGGTGGCGCCTCCTAACCGCTGCCTCCTCTCCTCTCCTCTCTCTCTCTCTTTCTCATCTCCTCTCATCTCCTCTCTCTCTCTCTCTCTCTCCAGGACGTCGCTTTACGCTCCTGGAATCGCGTCTACGAGCTTACGATGCGAGCGATAGTGGGCCGTTACTGGGAACTTGCTAACTTCATTAAAATATTACCATCAACACCGAGTCCCATTGTTTTCGATCGTACTCCGTGTCTGACGCGTTGTTCCTTTTCTTTCAACGTAGAAACTCCGATCGTTCCTATTTTGTTTCCTCTTTTTTTCTTGCTCTTCTACTTCGTCGTCGTCGTCGTCGTCCTCGTCGTCGTCGTCGTCGTCGTCGTCGTTGTCGTCTCCTTCGTCATCAGCATCCCGTACGCGTTCACAAAGAGAGAGAGAGAGAGAGAGAGAGAGAGAGAGAGAGAGAGAGAGAAGAGTCCACGTTCGACGGTACGGTAAATCCTGACACGGTGAACTCTAACACGTTCGTGTCGTAGCGACAAAAGAACGGAACACCGAACATAGTTACACGTCTACGTCGAGAACTACGCTCGTAATTCTTACACGTCTTGAGTCCGACAAACTCTTTAATGATCGTTCGTCTCTCCTTGGTATAGAAGCACGAGCCCAGCAAGAACGACTTTTTTCGTCCCTTTTGACAGTCCCTGTATAATATATATATATATATATATATATATATATATATATATATATATCGGAGCACGCACCGATTTTTGTCCGGTAATGCATTCTCAGACGTAATAACGCGCCCGTCGATCTTTCTCCGACGAGCCCAACATGTCGGACTGACATATCGCGAGTAGACCTCACTCCTTAAAACTGAACTGAAAAGATTGAAGAAAAATAAAAAAAACAAAACGTACCACGTAAAAGAAATACACGTTCGGGATTGATACGAGGCTTACTCGCGACTCGAATTTTTCATTAATGCCCCAACTAATCCGGCTTGTTAATTTATCGTCCGACGTCATCCATCAAAAAAATTCTACAAAATATATACGTATGTATGTGTATATATATATATATATATATATATATATATATAGAGAGAGAGAGAGAGAGAGAGAGAGAGAAAGAGAGAGTGAAAAAAAAAAGAAGAGAGAGAGAGAGAGAGAGAAAAAAATACTTCGATAAATTTTCCAAGACGTTTTTGTCGTAGATAAAAAGTTTTAACTACTCCGACGTCGGCAGTCAGAGGAATGACAAAGAGCTTTCAAACGATCCGACAATGTCCGCCTGACTGACGCAGGACACGAGCCCGTAAGACTTGTTTTCTTTCGACACCACAAACGACAGCGAACGTTTTAGATGTAACATAGCGGCAAACGGCATCAACGACGTATGAGAACGAAAGAGAGAAAGAGAGAGAGAGAGAATGAGTGAGTGAGAGAGAGAGAGAGAGAGAGAGAGAGAGAGAGAGAGAGAGAGAGAGAGAGAGAGTGAGATCATGGACCACTCACGTCGTACGAGGAAGCGGCTTCTCCTCCGTGCACACTTTTTGCCGCTTGTGTAATTGAGCCTGTCTCGTCCGACTACCGTCCAAATGAATTACGAGGCGCCGTCCGCGTCGTCCTCTTGAATTCCTTCCGTGGAAGCACTTTTACTCTCCACCCTCCACCCACCCCCAACCCCCATCTCTATCTTTTATCAGTTACACCCAAAAAGTATCGTCCAAAAGATGTATCGATTCGACTACTACTACATCTTCCCTTTCGTCCCACAATCGGGGAAAGTAATTGTTAATCATAAAGTTAATCGTTTTTTTTTTTTCAGCTAAATAGACTTCGAGATCAATCGTATCCGGTTTAACGAGAAAGGTTTTTTTTTTCATAGGAAAAATCGATACATCCTCCTCACAAGGAAAATAAAGTTTGATAGTTCGATCCGTACCAAATCTTCGCGCCAATGTTCTTTCATCTAAACGCCATCTTAAGGATTTTAAAGAAGTTAATATCGGTATGTACCGACAGCGGGATGATATTACCGACAGCGGGATGATATTACCGACAGCGGGATGATATTACCGACAGCGGGGTGATATTATCGACAGCGGGATGATATTACCGACAGCTCGATTGTATTACCGACATCGTTGATCACAAAAATAAAACAAACATCACTTTTAGAATTGGTTAATTGCATTGTTACGTTAATCAACGACATTGTACAATACTATGCTATATTGATCGATCGCCATTGATAAATCTATAAAATAAAAACTGTAGTTTATCTTACGATAATCTTATCGCAATGAAGTTTCTCTCCCGAAATTGTCCAATGTTCAAATGACATGAAAAAAAAAAAGAAGAAAAAGAAAGAAAAAAAGTTGCTTATAGAGCGTTCAAATATTTACATTATTTTAATTATTAAGACGTTTTATCGGATATCGGAGAGCTTCGTTTTAAGTTATTACTGTTGGGAGACATAATAAAATAAAAAAAAAAATATATATATATATATAAAACGTCGACTGATATCAAAGTATAATATTACAACGTAAAAGAGTTAAAATAATTCGTAGGAACATCGTCAGAGATAATTAATTAAACACCTCGAATAACAAACTTTATTTACATTCACATCATAATATATCCATAACCGAAACCAAAGCGTATTCAAATATTGGTAAAATAT
>OU964976.1:5852614-5857614 GCA_918808275.2 Dolichovespula sylvestris
GAATCATTAGAAAATCGATGCAAGGAGAACGAAACTTATTGTCATCGCAAATGTTTGGCACACATACGACGCAAGGATGTGCCAAAAGATGATGCAACACATTTTCTAATTGAGTTTCATCTAATTCGTGGTTTTTTTATCCTTATTATTATTATTATTTCTTGTTTTTTTTTTTGGTTTTTTTAATTTTTTCTTCTCCTCCCCCCCCAAACGACCGATTTTGCCGAATGCCGCAGGATATGCCGCAGTTTGCGCGTATCTATATAACTTTTAAATATACGTTCCTGCGTATAGCGTTTGCCACCTAATTCCGTGGGCACGATCAATACGCGCGTATTGCCATTCATCGTACATGAGCATTGAAATTTCAAAATTCGCATCATCCTCCTTGCCTTTCTTCTTTCTTATCTAATATTATACATACATACATACATACATACATACATACATATACATATATATATATATATATATATATATATATATAATAATATTAGATAAATATATATGTGTATATACGTTATGAGCAACTCTTTCTCTCCGTTCCTGAAATATTTGTCCATATGTACACACATACGCTCTCTCTCTCTCTCTCTCACTCTCTCTTTCCAGTAGAAATTGAACGAGCAGCTATAAAATATACAGGGTGTTTCGTAACATATGGGACGCACTTTTTGGTGCGCGGACAAGACAGGATGCATGAAAATAATGGGGGGGAAAAAATGAAGTTCGTATTAACATGTGTCCCATTTGATCTTGACTTAATTGAAATGAAATATTAAAAGAGCGTCTCTCTCTCTCTCTCTCTCTCTCTCTCTCTCTATGCACTGACACATAACCGTGCGTGTGCGTATTCGCGCGTTCTTTTTTCTCGCCGTAAATAATTTTGGTTTTCTTTTTATAAGCGACGAAACAAAACGAAACAAAAGTTCTCTGTACAAACGGTGCGTTCGGGATTATACATTATGAAATTTCACATACAGTCAATAATCGATCGATCGATCATTCGTTCGTTATCGCTATCGAAATAAGATAATCGCACGAGTAAAATCCTTGGTGAGTTCAATCGTTTGGAAAAATGAACTCGCGGTTATAGGTTTATCGTCGAGCAATAATTTTTCTTTCTTTCTTTCTTTATTTTTTTGTTGTTGTTTATTTTTTTTTTTTTTTGTTCGAACGTCCATCGATTCTCATCCTCTTTCTTATCCTCGAACTTGCCAAAGGTCGTACTCGAGGATACCACGCATTGTTTAAGCTCAGACATTATTAGTTGCATAAGTTCTCAATGCTTTTTGATAAAAGGCATAACAAAATGGTTCCATTTTTCCTTTTGCAATCAAAGAGATAGTATCTTGAAAGAGAAAGAAAAAAAATAGAATAAAAAAATAAAACGAAGCAGGCAGATAGAATGCAGGAACACAGTTGTGTCTTTTGCTTTTTCGCACTGTACGCCGCAACAGATTTTTACTAATTATGATATATATATATATATATATATATATATATATATATATATATACCGATAGATTTGTATAATGGGAGAAAATATAAATTGAATTTGCATATAAAACGCATTTCAGCCCCGATTTCCTACATCCTATGTGACAAATAAAAACATCTCTATAATAAGTGATAATAAAGTTCTATGAAAAGAAAAAAAAAAAAAAATAAGTAAACGATTACATGTCGCTGTACAAAAAGAAAAAAAAAACAACAAAAAAGAAAAAAGAAGAAGAAGAAGAAATAAAATATAACAATTCCTTTTCCCTATCTTTCTCTCTCTCTCTCTCTCTCTCTCCTCTCCTTTTTTCTTTTTTCCTTGTCTTTTTTTTTTTTCTTTATATATATATTTTTTTGTCTTTTTTTTCTGTTTAAATACTTTTTTAATCAAAATTATACGCAAATATAAGACTATTATATCATTTTTGTGTGCAACTGAGATTACACCGAAACGGATTTTCTATTTGCCGCTCTGGGTCGTAAAAGTTATTATACGGCAGGTCGATTGAAAGATATAATAAAGGCGATTATTATTATTATTACATATTCTTACTGTTATTTAATGAGAGGTATTAATGGAATTTTGCGCCGTTATCAACTGTACGATTTGACCATGTACGCACACACACACGCGCGCGCGCGCGCGCGCGTTGTATATTATATCTGGTAATAAATCGGTTCTTCGACTTCGATCGTTCGGCATTACGCAGAGAAAGTAAACATTTTCGATAGAATGTTACTATCAAAATCGCCGATTAATCAATCTGAAATTATCGGAGACGCGATATTATTACACCAGACCTCATTGACACGTTTGACGTGAACGTTCACGTAACACGTCGTTGAAAATAAAGAAAAAAAACAAATAAAAGGTAAGGAGAAAAAAGAAAAAAGAAAAAAGAAAAAAGAAAAAGAAAGAAACAAACAAACAAACGAAGAAAGAAAAATATAATACGAACTGTTTCCTCCCCCCCCCCCCTCCAGAAAAACTCGTAAATAAAAAGAGAACGAAAGAAGAAGCGATAATATAACAGTCGTTTTGAAATATGTACGTTTGCGTCGTCGTGTCCTGATAAGAAAAAAAGAAAAGCGTAAAATTTATCGTACGATCAGAACGAAAAAAAAAAAAAAAAAAAAAAAGAAAAGAAAAGAAAAGAAAATTCAATTCGAAGTATCGTCGGGGAAAGATGTTATTATCTATTCAACTGGTGGGTGTGACCTGAGAAACGGTAAACGGCGTCACCTGGTAAAGGAAACATCTATTGCAGACTCTGACGGGCTTGGTATGCCCGTAACGCGGTAAAGGGACATTGTTGCTGCTACAACGACCGCAAAACACTTTACCGCAGTTTCTACAATGATGCCTACGCCGTACGACGGTAAATCCTGCCTGACAAGCCATGCACCTGGGCGCATCGTTGTCCGGCACCCACGCGGGTGCCCTTTCGACGCATTCCTCGCCGCGTTCCATTGCCGGTGAAGCTACAAATAAATTTAACACGATATCAAACGGAATTGCTAAAACGATCGATAATATTGATATATAGAGATACCCCGGTCTAATAAATAAAATCTTGTAAAAAATTGATTTCTACTTTGTTCGTTAGCAGGTGAATTCTCCTCTTCGTCCTCGTAATCCTGCAACGAGTTTTGCCGATCGTGATTGCTGCTCGTGCCTAAAGTGTGATTCGTAACGACGGCCGCCTGATTACCATTGGCCGATACCAAACACTCTTGCTTCGGTTCTTCGTCCTCTACGGTTTGACTACTGTTCATAAGAAAGACGCACTTGAGTATATTACGAAGGTCCGATGCAAAATTCGTTTGTAGTTGATCGGCTACCCCGGCTATACAGACGAACAATCGATGGACGAGATCTTCCGAGGACCTAATGGATCATTTGAAAATCTATTTAGAAAAAGTGTATGTGTATATATATATGTGTGTGTGTGTGTGTATAAAACGTTTCGACGGATATATAATATCATTGATGTAAAAAAGGAGAATAAACGTTATTACCTAAATTTCGCTCTGATCTGATTTCTATTAGCTATCTCCGCGGCTTGCATAGCCAATGCTATCTCCTCGTCGTCCTGACAATCGCTCTGAAACTCGCTCGTTTCCGAACTCGAGTCGCAATAACTCGAACAACTGCTGCTCGAACCAACGGGCTGTTGCTGCTGTTGCCGCTGATCGGTTGTTTTCTTCTGCGATTGCTGTTCCTGATCGAAGGATCTTGTTGTTCCTCCTGTCATCACCGTCGATGAATTAACCAGTCTTGCGGTACGCGGAGGAGGCCTTTGTAAATGATTGTCCCTCGTATTTTCGAGCCTATAACATGTATTCGGTGACGTAACAACGGAGGACGATATAGTTTCCGTAACCAGACCGCTCTTGTCCGTTCTAGGCCCTAAACCGTCGTTCAACAGGTCGTTAGGACTCCTGTTACCAAGCTTCCTCTTCGTTTGTTCGGATCGATAACTCAGTCTTTCATACCTGTCGCGTTTCTCAAAGTCCTTTCGCTTCATACGTGCTATCTGCTCGGACCTAGATCTTCTGTGATCCAAAAGCTTTCTACTTTGGGGGGAACAATTTCTCGTCGACTTCGATACATTGTAATTTCGTTGTCTCGAGCTGTCGCGCGACTCGAAATGTTGTAGCCTTGGGCTCGCGTGCGGACTGTGACTACCAAAATTTGGCATCTGTCTTGTGTTTTGGCTCGGATGCAGGCTAGCACCGAAGTTAGTCAATCGCGGATTCAAACACCTGTCTATCGAGTTTGACCTTGAACTTTCGGTACTCGGGGTCGACTGAACACAGTGATTATTACCACCTCTCGTAACCTGCTGACATTTCTGAAGGCCTTTCTCGTGCTTCCGCTGATGATTGCGCCGTCTCTGTTTATTGTCCTCGCGTACCTTCCTAGCGACGACCTTTTCCTGAGCGTACCTCTCTATCTTGTTTCCCATTTTATCGATGCTCTGCGACGTTGACGGACAATTCTCGCATTTCAGATCGCTCCAAAATTCCTTCCTCGAGGTCGACGCGTCTATATTCAAATTGAGATTTTCCCAATTTTCGGAATAATTCAATTGAAAGCTCGTCTGATTGGAGTCACAGAGCGGCAGGTGGCCATTACCGTAAGCCAAACCAACGAACTCCTCGTTGGTGCCGTCGAAATTCGACGATATCCTTGGAATGTTTTTACCAGAATCGTTGTTTCCCGAACTCAAAGGTGTCACCACGTCTATCGGATGATGATCCAAAGACGCGACGATGCCTTTCGAAGCTCTTATACCGCATACGCAAGAACTTTCAGACATGTTGGAATTCTTTCTTTTCGGTGAGTTTATGTTCGAACAGGAATAGCTGTTATTCTCCTGCGTGTCATCCTCTAAACCACGCTGCTCGTCGTCCTGAATCTCATTGGCGAATGTCTTCTTCTCCTCGGGACTTTTGTCGTACAAGCTCGTGTTCTCCGAGGATATTACCGTGCATAT
>OU964976.1:5860114-5865114 GCA_918808275.2 Dolichovespula sylvestris
GAATGCTACGATACGCGATATAAAAGCAAGCAACTTTTATTTTCCTAACCCTTGTTATTACACCGCGTGATTACTCGCCATTCGAAACCGCCCCTCCCCCGTTCGACTACGTCGATGGCATCGACGGAAAAGGCGATTCGAGCAATATAATTTATAGAACGAATTGCCCTTTGCTCTCTTTCATTCCAAGCATGATTGAAAGTTCGAGATGCAACGCGGCTTCGTTGCAGAAACTTTCGAATGTTTCGCGTTTCTTTCAGACGTACAATAATGTAACGAGAGAGAGAGAGAGAGAGAGGGGGGAAGGGGAGAGAGAGAAAATGAAAAAGAAAAAGTCGGTACGAAAAATCATAACAAGTTATGTTTCCAAGAACAAATATTGAAATAGAAGAAGATATAAGTTGACGTGTCAAAGCATGAAGGAGAGCTCGCGTACCGAGACAGGCTTCTCGACAATCGATTATACTTGCATTCCATTTAAACGAAGGCTCAACGAGAAGAGTAACTCGTTCGATGGATTGACCAGCGTAAAATTCATTTTAAATTGAGATTGAGCTCGTGCTCGTGCTCCAACATTAATCGGAATATCGTGGCTCAAACACGGGCAACAAGACCGTAGGGCTTTTTAATAGTAGACACAACACAACATTCCTGTCGTAATAATTCCTTTTCGATCAATCGAAACGTCTATTTAAGTTCGTCATATTAAAGATCTGAAATAATCGACAAAATTTCACGAACGGGTTTTCACGAGATCGACAAAAAAAAAAAAAAAAAAAGAAAGAAAAGAAAAAAAGCTAAAAAATTATGAACGAACAAGGATAGAAAAATATCGAGACTCCTTTTGCATTCCCATTCGTTCCTTAATTCTAATCGTTTTCACGGGTCTCCCTCTTCTCCCTTTTTTCTAAGGTTTCAAAATAGCAATACCCTGAGAACGAGGCTTAGAAAGCGTGTCGCCAGTTTCTACTCTTTTTACTACGCTAAGCCAGCCAAGGAGATGGTTGTTGGTCGACGCTTTAACTAAAAAGTTTTGTCGTGGATATAATTCATTCGTTTTCTTTCCCCACCCCGCTCCGCCTCTTCTCTTTCGGCGGATTATTCAATTGCGAAGAAGGGAAAAAAGTTTTTCCAAGGAGTTGGAAAAACTCCGTTATGGGACGAATGTTTATTCTTGTTAATATCGTACGGCCAAAAGATTGAAAGTGAGAAAAGAAAAGAAAAGAAAAGAAAAAAAATTACCTCCTTTAGAAATTATTTAAAAATTATTTTTCTACAACGACGGACAGAGAAGAAATAAGTATACCTATTCTTGAAAAAAAAAATTAATAAATAAATAAATAATAATAATAATAATAATAATAATAATAATAAAATAATTATCTTTTATACAATCTAAAAGATTACATTAACGATAATGTATGATAAAATGAAATGTTTTTCCTATTTTTTCTTTTTCTTTTTAATATCCCAAAAATGACACGATTAGATCATTTCCATATAATCACCGGCTCGCATAACGATCCCTCCTCCTCTCGAATAAAATTTGTATACTTTTGTATTATTCTTTCTCGAATAAAACGACGACGTTGACAACGACAACGACTAAGAAATGTATGTTATTGCGACTACATGACTTTACGATAACATTGAAGAAAAAGACGTCTATATACTCCAATACAGTTCCTCTTATGTAACTGTTTAACGGTATTACATTGATTGATTAATTGATCTAATAATGGCTAATGCAAAACATGATTGTAAGTCGTCCATTATTAAATAATATTGTTTGTTTTTTGATTGACGTGATCGAGTTAGAGATATAATGTAAATAAGAAATTTGTCAATATCCATTTGTCTCTGCGTCCCTATAGCAGCTTGCTTCTTCTTTTTCTTCTTCTTCTTCTTCTTCCTCTTCCACCACCATTAATACTTATTTTTCTTTTTATTCTTCCTTTCTTTCTTTTTCTGGCACGCAGCCACCCCTGATGATGACGTCATCGTTTAGATCGATATTACAGTAGATTCTCTTACGATAGCTCTCCTACGTACGTAGAGACAGTATCATAAATTTACACGTTCGTGTCTCGTTTAAAGTATGTTCTTCGAACTATCGTCTTTGTTATTTATGTTCGACTTATGTATATACGTACACATATATATATATATATATATATATATATATATATCTTCGATCGGCCTTTAGACCAAGCTTATTAAGACAAGATTAATTAAATACGTTTTCTGATAAAATTGTGGACATTGACTGTGATCGAAATCGTCATTGGAAATAAAAAGAAAGAAAGGATATAATTATAACGACAATATACATATACATACGAACACACATACACACGCACATATATATATATATATATATATATAGATATCATAGATAAATAAGTCTAAATTAAATAGAGGCGTATCTTAGGGTGGGGGGACGTTGGTAGGGCATGTGCCAATGCCAGGAGAGAGAGTCCGTTAAAAAGACGAAATAATTGATGTCCGTATAATATATTTCGATTAATCAAGTTGTTTTCCTCCAAAATTAAAATCAAGTAGGGAGATGGGTTAGGGGAGGAAGGGAGGATCCATCGCAATAATCTTCCCGCCTCGTTTTAGACGCTGTTTACGTCTTTCTAGATACGTCTAGATACGTTTCTATTATTAACGTTTATATCAATAATTAAACAAAATTCACGAGATAAAACTAGCGAAAAGAAAAGTCGAAATCGAAAACAAACAAAAAAAAAAAGAAGAAGAAGAAGAAAAAGAAAAAATAACAAGAAGTAAAATAAAAAGGGTTAAAAAGCAAACGTCGAGTTTTATCTTCTAACACGATAGAACGCACGACGGACTCGTGTTTCTGTGCTCTCCAAGATTTCTCAATCGATTCGAGTTTTATCAACTTTCTTATCGCACGTTTGCCCGTACGTTAAACACAGCGTTACTCCTTCCAGCCATGTGTTTCATTTGCCTGTCATCACGACGAATCTACTCTCTCTTTCTCTCTCTCTCTCTCTCTCTCTCTCTCTCTCTCTCTCTCTCTCTCTCTCTCTCTCTCTCTCTCTCTCTCTCTCGTCATTTTGCATTCACGCCTGTCAACTATACGTATGTGTACACACGTATGTATGTGTATATATATATATATATATATATATATATATATATATATCGAAATAATAGCAAAGAAAAGTGTCACTCCAATAAATAAAATTAAATATGTATGTTCTTCTACGTTAAAGCTATCGATCATGTAGTTTCGATTCTAATATGTATTATTCGATATGATTAAGCGTTGATAAAACCGACTGTTTACACGCATAACTTCTTTCTTTTTCTTCTTTAATCTTTCTCGGATATAAAAAGAAAAGAAAAGAAAAGAAAAGAAAAGAAAAGAAAAGAAAAGAAAAGAAAAGAAAAGAAAAGAAAAGAAAAGAAAAGAAAAATAGACGACTTGAATAAGTAAAAGACAGGAGCGCACACACACACACACACACACAAACACATATATATATATATGCATGTATGTACGCGTAAATACTCTTGTGTTTTTCAGTAGAGCTCGCAAAATTATCTGATAAGGATTTTAATTGTATTATATCGCGTATCGGATAAGCGCATGTAACGAGACGCTGTCGTACGATAACGCGTGATTCGCTTAACCAAATGGCTCGAATAGAATTCAACGAAATATTTATTCCTCCCTTTTTTGTAGCTTAATGTATTCCGTACGATAAATAAACTCCGAGAGAATTTATTTATTTGCTCGCGAGGAAGTTAAAAAAAGAGAAAAAAAATAAATAAATAAAACAAACTCCACGAGTCGAATCGTTCATTAATATTAATTGTTTCAATCTCGCCGTATAACCTAACCCATTTTATCTCTAAGAAATCATCGTACGTTTCATTATGAACATACAATTAATTTTCTCCGAACCTTTCTATACATTTCGTTTTTACTTTCTTCTGCTGTCAATCTTCTATCTTCCTTTATCTCCCTTTTATCAAAAAACGAATGAAGTTCGAGTTCGAAAGTTCATTACTGATGTCATGTCTCTCATAATCGTACGATATACAATACATATATACATGTATAATAAATAACGTTATACAATATCCATACGTATATAGTGTAAATATGATATTCGTGATATCATCGATACATCACATGCACACACACACACAACGAGATCTTTGTAGTAAACACCGTGTAAAATCACGTTGCCAAAGTTAATTCACGTGCATTTATTTATTCAACGGAAACAACCTACACGTGTAGGTATGCAAAGCAACCACGTTGGCGAGTATTTGCAGCATTCTCTGTACTAGGCGGTTAACGAGAGATAACCGGAAACGATTAGGCTAATTTTCAACGTTGAACGTTACCTCTATATCAAAGAGTAGTAGTTGACCGATTTTTTTTCATCGAACGTTTGTTACCAAAAGGAAAATAAAAATTTCTCTCTTCGAAATTAAACAATTATTCCTCAGAAACGAGAACGATTATTTATAAATCAAATATATCTTTTATCCTGTAAAGCTTGCCAATGAATCAAAATCATTTCTGTTAACTTTTTGAAGATAACATCAGAGATTTTGTTATTGATTATAATTGAGACGATAATACCGGTTAATTATAATTAAACGGAAAAAGAGATTATAGCGGGGTCATTGCAATTTCTGACGGATATATACATACATACATACGTACGTACGTACGTACAAATCGAAGCTGGTAATAAGAACGATGACAATGGTAATAATCTTACTCCATTATGCGAGATTATGTACCCTTCCTCGAATCGCTCGTATCTAGGTCACGAGAAATACCAGAATCACTAACACAACGCACTCTCCTCAACTCGTACGTGTTCTCTCTCTCTCTCTCTCTCTCTCTCTCTCTCTCTCTCTCTCTCTTTCTCTCTGTTACATGCATGTACATTTCTCGGTACAAATGCGTTATAACACGCGAACTAAAAGTCAACGACGATCTTCCC
>OU964976.1:5867614-6035114 GCA_918808275.2 Dolichovespula sylvestris
TATATATATATATATATATACACATATACATACAGAATTATATACATCCCTTCTCTACCGATCCCTCCCCTCTTTCTTGAGTCACCCTTATACGCGCGTCATGGTTACTCGTAAAACGTAGACTGTGACTCTCGTATTCACACTCGTGTTGTGTGTAGTCGAATGCTCACCCCTGCGTCAATCCCCTCTCCTTTTCTCTTTTCCTCATTCATATGCTCATAGCTAGTGATCCACTTAGCGTGACGTACTACCTCCCACCCTAAACTCTCTCTTCTTCTATCTATCCATCTCTTTCTCTCTCTCCCTCTCTCCTTCCTCCCTGTGCGTTGGCTTTTTTAATTAAAGCCTCTCTCACTCACTCACTCACTCACTCACTCACTCTCTTTCTCTCGTATGTCGAGCATGATAATTTACCAGACCGCGAGGAGAATCATCGGAAAATCATTTTTACACGATATATTAGTCACGTTCATAATTGCAATGATAACGCGTGTCAACGCTGTAAATTTAGAAAATGTCTGACAATGCTTACCAACACACAAATAAAATTTTCAAATATTAGATAACGCGATTACGTCGAATATATATGATTCAATTAAAATTCTTCGGTAAAGAATAAAAAAGAAAGAAAGAAAAAAGCCCCGTTCGTCTAATTTCGAGAAGAGAAAAGGAAAAAAAAAATAAAGAAAAGAAAAGAGCGCAGGGATTACTTGTACCGTAATCTACAGTTTCCTGTTCTCGTAACTCCTCGTATTCACGCGTTTTCTATAAAAGGATGATCGCTTTCTTTACAGGATGAAACCACAGACCGCAACCGTTATCGTGAGAGTTATCAGTCCTTTATTTATTTTTTTCTCTTTCTTTTTTCGTTTTCCTCTTTTCTTCCTCTTCTTTTTTACATTTAATAAAAGATTTCGCACAACGATCGTACACCGTCATTGTTCTCGATATAATTAAAAGAAACGAATCAACGAAGGTAACGTACGGAGGACATTTTTGAATTGGCCGCGAGGACGCCGAGTTTGTTGTTTTTTATTTTATTTATTTATTTATTTATTTTTTTTTTTGATTTATCGAAAGAAAGAAAAAGTCAAGGCGAAAATTTCAGGCGCGCGCGCGCGCGCGCGTTCGTTCGAAATAATCGTCAAGTTTTCTCGTCACGTTTGGCAGTTCTATTTTGTATGTTTAACCTGCGCGTACCCTGCGTATTTGTCGGTTTGGAACGCCATAGAAATAGAAAATCTAACGTGTTTACACGAAAGACCGTCGACAAAAGAGAAAAGTTAGCAATCATTCGCACCTAACTCTTTCTCTTCGACGTCGTTCGAAACGCACAAGTTTTTACGAGGAAACGAGGTTCCAAGACACGCTCTACGGTATGAGTGTGTCCTCCCGTATAGCGTTATGTATTAATTACGAGGAAAACACGGCATTTTTAATTGCTGTAAGATAGAGATATATATATTATAAACATAGTTCTACGTATCACGAAATCGGCCGATGACGCGTACGACACGTATGCGAATTTATGATAATTTCGATTGACGCTTGTAATCAAAGAATTTCTTTTTTTTTCTCTTTCTCTCTCTCTCTCGCTCTCTACAAGGATTCTACGTTAATTAAAAACGAGTTAACGTGAATTAGAAATTATCTCCCTCTTATCATTTATTTATATGTCTATCTTTCTCAGACTTGAGGATTGCGCGATAAAAGAATATTTAAATTTGAGAGTCAACATTTTAAAAGGGGCAGAGAGGGGGGAGAAAAAGAATCGTCGAATCTAATCTTTTACGTTGTCGATCGGGTTGATCGTTATGACGTCATATTTAATTTAAGGTAGCGCTATAACGAGTAATGACTAGATATTAAGATGCAATAAGCGGGGAAACAACAAGGAAGGCAACGGCGAATGAGTAAGCGTAACGCAAAAAAGCAGTGCACCAAAACAGGAGGTAAATACGAGGAATTTGACGATTTATAGGCTCTCTCTCTCTCTCTCTCTCTCTCTCTCTCTCTCTCTCTCTCTCTCTCTCTCTCTCTCTCTCTCTCTCTCTCTCGCGCGCGCGTTTCTAAGTATCTCTATGTGTACGAGGGAGAGAGAGAGAGAGAGAGAGAGAGAGAGAGAGAGAGAGAGAGAGAGAGAGAGAGAGAGAGAGAGAAAGAGAAATACCTTGGAGATCTTGTACTCTAGCTAAACTCGTAAATAAATAAAAAAAAAAAAAGAGAGAGATAAATGTGAAGAAAGAAATACGTAGAAGTAGGTAAAGCAACGTGGATGCAAGAAATATGGAGGGGGGAGGGGGGAAGAAGAGAGATCGTCGTCCTTTTGCATGATCGTTTTCAATGAATTATTTTACGGAACGATGTCAGCTGGGATTTCCCGCCGCTGCCACCATCTGCAACATTTATTAGGTTAGACTAAAAACATCACACGGTAAATATCCACTGGAATTCATTTTGTAATATGTATTACCAGTAAAAAAAAAAAAAAAAAAAAAAAATATAAGAAAGAAAAAAGAAATTAAAGCAGCTTCGTCGAGTCATTTAATCAAAGTTTCTCGCAAGCTTGCAATCTCAATTACGATGGATTGTCCATCTGCAACATTTATTAGGTTACACTAACGTCTCTCGGTAAATTACACTGAAATTCATTTTGTAATATGTATTACGAAATAAATAAATAAATAAATAAATAAAAGGAGCTTCGAGTCATCTAAGAAAAGTTTCTCGCAAGTTTGCAATCTTAATTACGATATATTGCATCTTTTGTTTATAAGTTTTATCATCTATTAAATACATATGTATACTTTAACATACATCAAAGTACAAAGTGTTATCTTAAAAGTACGTGATCGTAACGACTTGGCAGAATGACTGGGCAGCTAAGAAGGAACGCATCTCCGTATGACAATTTGGTGTCAACAAAATCCGTTGTTCTCTTCCTAACTTAATCATCTAGAACGAAACGATTGGAAACGTATAGTGAAAGAAGAAAGAAAATAATAAAAGAAAAAAAAAAAGAAAAAGGAGGAGGAGGAGGATCTTCGATTTAGTCTCGTCCTAATAATTACCTAGAATCCTACATCTTTACGGATATAATAAATAAATTAAAAAAAAAAAAAAAAAAAAAAAAAACAACCAAAACGTGTTCTACGAGTAAACGATTAAAATCGACGATATTCTCGAACGTAATAAAAGAAGAAAAAAAAAAAAAAATATATATATATATATATATATATATATATATATATATACTTTGTATCTTTTTTACGGGCAAATTATACCGTACTTCGATGCTGCATATGTATGTATACGTTACAGAAGGTGTAATATTTGCGTATATTCGATGTAGACGGAAATGACATAGGTCGAAAGAGAAAGAGAAAGAGAAAGAGAAAGAGAGAGAAAGACTCGGGGTTCGTTACGATCGTTGCGTTCGAGTTCCCGTTGAAAATGACGAAGAAACCGATCGCAACTTGGTTGGTTCTGCGTTAAGCGGACTCTTTCACCTGCCGCGTAACCTCGACACGGCCGAAGAAATATCGAGTGACAAGAAACACACACACATACACACACACACACACACGCACTCACGCACGCACACGTATATAGACGTTAAAAAGATGCTACGACCATCGCCACCTCCTTCTCCTCCTCCTCCTTCCTCTTTTTCCTCTTCTCTTATTTTCCTCGGGGTTTCTCTCTTCCACCATGTTGTGTAACATCCCGAGTAAAACGTTTTTCCTCAAATTTCTCCGTTCTCGCCCTTTGAGAAACCGACCTTAATTCTATCCTTTCCCTCTTCCTCCCTCTCTATAAATTTCCTGCTTCTCTCTCTCTCTCTCTCTCTCTCTCTCTCTCTCTCTCTCTCTCTCTCTCTTTCTACTTGGCTTAGGGACGTGATCTCGCTCACGTTCGTGATAACGTTAGCGTTCCTCGGATATGTAAACAAAAAGGAGGACACTCCAACCAACCTTTTTACTCTCCAATCTCTTTCTTCTTTTTCTTTTTGTTCCAGAAAGAGAGAGAGAGAGAGAGAGAGAGAGAGAGAGAGAGAGAGAGAGAGAGAGAGAGAAACAGGATATATGGGATTAAAATACGTTTACGAGTCGACAAAATAAAACCAAAAAAAAAAAAAGAAATAACAAGTGAGTAAGAGAGAAGAAAGATATCTCATTGGAGTCGGACAAAGTAAAAGAACGGGTGGTGATGGTGATGGTGGTGGTGATGGTTGTGGAGGTGGTGGGCTTCGACAACGTGAGAAATTTAGTAAAACAGGTGGCAACAGCATGCAGGTGGTGAAGAGAAGAGGAAGAAGAGAACGAGCTGGGATACGTACGGTACGGTACGGTACGGTACGGTTCGGTACGTACATACATAAATACATACGTATATCGGAGAGCGTATACGTTCGATTAATTCTAAAAGAGACATGCAAGTTGCAGAGACAAACGGATGGCCTCTATTTAATATGAACAAGAAGTAGAGATAGAAAAGCAGGGTACAGAGAGAAAAAGAGAGAGGGAGAAAGAGAGAGGCACGTAACGATGCAAGAGAGAAAGACAATGTAAAGGAAGCAGGACACGATGTATATAGAAAGAACTCACCTTAGGCCTGTAAAACCACTTTCTTATGGACTCCATCGCGCATCGAAATCGCGACAATGTCTGCCGTTATCACGGACGAATCGTCGTCGTCGTCGTCGTCGTCCTCTTCTTCTTCTTTGTCGTCGTCGTCGTCGTCACCGTCGTCGTTGCGTATCCTGATTTCAAGTCAATCTCCACAGCGCGCATAGCCAAATTTTTCTCTTTTCAGCTGGCACGAAGGTCGCTGTTGCTGCTGCTACTACTACTGCTACTACTACTACTACTGCTGCTGCTGCTGCTGCTGCTGCTGCTGCTGCTGCTGATGATGTTGATGATGATGATGATGATGATGATGTCGCCGCCGCTGCTAGCTGCTATTAACTGCTACGCGAGTTAGATACGACGAACAGATGCAGAAATACGAGGAGCCTTCCTTTCGCGATACTTCGAACGGCTGAACAACCATCGAACGATCTTTCACTCACTCACTCTCTTTCTTTCTTTCTTTCTTGCTGTCTGTCTTTCTCTCTCTCTCTCTCTCTCTCTCTCTCTCTCTCTCTCTGTCTCTCACCTCCTCCTCTTCGCCTTGCGCACGAGAAACACTCACATATCCGAAAAGAGTAATCGCACGTCCATGAGACCGATGATGACTGACCGCGGAAACACGAAACGCAACTACGCAACTGGTTCGCTGCGCATGCGCCGACGATCGCGCCATCTTTCCCACCGTCAACGACATCTGGTAGAGTTTTCAAGTTGACCCGGGCTATTTGAACGTAGAAAAACAACATCACGTACCAAGGATAATTTATACTCTTAATTGTTATTAATTACTTGAAAGGTCGATAGAAATAATTATAATGATTAGCGATTATAATACTTAATTTTTATTGTCTCCTGACAATATTAACCTTTGAACAAAAGTTCGATATTTAAACTTATAAAAATTATACTAAAACTAAATTGGGCATTGTCATTGTAACTTCATTTGTAACATAATTCTCATTGTGCGAGCAAAGCAGAGGACAAATAATCTCGCATAGTTTGGTTAAATAAATTGTAATATCCAAATAAATAAGGCAACTTTTAACTATTTAATTTCCTACTTTGAAAAATTATTTTCTGATATCGAAGCTCGTAAAGGATGATTGTGTAATCTCTTTTTCGTTCTTAAATATCGCTTTCTCGATAGCTGACTGAGGGCTTCCAGTACATTGCAACCAACGCTTCCTAAAAAATTATTGAAAATATGTTAATAAATGCGAAGCGCTATGAAATGGCTTGAATACGGTCGGCAAGTACATTTCTTCCACTTTTGATTCTTCACCCTCCAGTTGTCCAACTACGGTTCCTTTATCCGTATTCATGCACCAGCCTTTTAAACCTAACTCCTGACTTTTCTTTTGAGTGTACTACATTAACAAATAAAATAAAAATGCTTGTCTTTATACAAAACGAAATAAATAAGTGTCGAATTTAACGTATAACTTTATAAAAAAAAAAAAAAATCAAACATAAATTTATACAAAAATCTGTGATTTTGCATTTTCTCTCTCTCTCTCTCTCTCACTCTATATATATATATATATATATATACACAAATGTTCAATTTAAATCTGCATATATCTGTTCCAGAGATCTTTGAAAAGAGATTCATCGTACCTTTCTGAAGAAGACACCTTAAAATATAAATAAGAAGTTTAATTATTATCCATTATATACGTTGATTAAGCATATTTTTTTTATGACATACCCTGAACCGTTCCAAACACTTCAAAGTCCAATGATAAGATCTTAGACATCGTAATAGTCGTTACAAATTGACGAGAAATCATAAAAACAATTACTACGAATCAAGGAAAGAGCTATCAATTTTTTAAACGTATTAAAAAAATGCTTCCTGTATAATTATCTGTCTTTTTTCTTGCACATAAAATACTGATAATACAGATTATAGTCCTTGTGTAAAATAATGACAGCATTTGGTACTTCCCTTACTTGTTCTGCAGATGGTGTCTCTTTCAACATCTATTTCATGTTGGTAGTTTATGATCGTGCTGGATCGAACTGCTGACAATTTCTCATGGTCAAAATTGAAGTAAATTACAGCAGCTGTTACAGTGTTCATAGTACAGTTAAATAAAATAAATATTATTTATCATGAATGTAAGTTAATAAATTTTATTTTTATGACAAAAAAAAACTTATAATCATATCTTGAATTTTGAAACATTTTGTCTTTCAGGAACAAAACATTCCCATCGATATTAATGTTGCTAGATTGTTGGAATGGCTAATCAGTAGAAGACATTGTAAAAAAGATTGGTATTCAGAAGCTGAAACTATCAGAGAAAAGATAACCGATGCTATAAAAGACATGCCAGTCAGAGATGATGTAGCATGTTTATTGTCTACCATTGGTAATGATGAATCTTTAATGCAATTGTGTTTGTTATCCCTGCAAATTTTTACTTCTATATATATTTTTTACATTTATTCTCATAGACATCAATTATTTTGACTGCCGTAAATTGGTTGAAATTTTAAAGGAAACCGAAGCAAATACAAAAAATATGTTCGGGAGATATGGATCGCAAAGAATGAAGGATTGGCAAGAAATTATGTCTTTGTATGAAAGGGATAATGTGTATCTTGCAGAAGCGGCACAAATGTTGATGAAAATTGTGAAATATGATATACCTAGTCTAAAGAAACAAATTCAGAAATTACAGCAGATACAAAATGTAAGTTATTCTATATTGAATTAAGCATATTATAATTAATATATATATATATATTTCTATTTATAGTATATTTTGACATGCATAATTATATTCTATAGGATTTAGATAAAGAAACAGAGAAACATAAGAAATCTGAGAAAACGGCAAAAGCTGAATTCGATGCCCTCTGTAAACAATTAAATATTTCTGGAAAAAATATCAGAGTTGAATTGGCTGAAACTGCTAAAACCGAATTACCAAAAATTTGTACAAAGATAGCGGAAAAAGCAAAAACTCTCAGTGATATAGTTAATTTTTATGAAGCATATATACAATTTACAAATGGGAAAGAAATTAATGAAGATAGTATGAAATGTTTAAAGTATGTGATAGGTATGTCAACAAAATTTAGAAGTGTATATACTATACGAACGCTTAATCAAATATTAAATTATTTTTATAGCAAAAGGAAATACTACAGCAACAGAATTTCTACAAGAAGATTCATCACAATTGACATCTGACTCTGATTTCAACATCACCGTTGTAGAGGATAGTAATAAGAAACAAGCAGAGGACACTTATGACATAAAAATAGAAAGCAATGATTCTTACGCGGATAACATCACGTGTGAGAGTTCTGATGTAGAGTTGATATGTTTACAAGATGAACTAACAGTAGACTTTCCCACTCCGACTATTCTAGAACATCAAACAATGATAGACTTCATGAATGATTTATTGGAAGTAAGATTAATAACTAATTCAATACACTTAAGTTGTCAAGTATTCTAAAAAGAAAAACTATAAATAAATAAACGTACGTTAATTTCTAGTTGGAAGCATTTTTGAAAATGCGTTTGTATGAATTTCAACAAGAAAGTAAAGAAAATTTGATGACCTTTAGTCACATGCAAGAGGCATCAGAAATTATTCAACTTTCTAATTTACAAAGTGTACAAAGTATGTTAGACAGAATGCAAAATATTATTTCTGACATGTCCGATAGCAAATATGAACATTTATACTCTGTCAGAAATCTTCCAAGGTAAATAATATTTATATAATTTAAATTATATTTTCCTAATGTATTATACTTCTCCTTCGTTTATAAACGAATAATATTTATTTCAGTTATGCGGATACATTAACATTATCTCTAGAACGAAAATTAGCTATAGTTGAGAGGATGTTAAAATATCAAGAAGCTTGTATAGAAAAGAGAAAAGAAGCAGAAGAACGTATGATAAATCTGCAGCCTCTATTGAATCATGCGGTACAAAGAATGAAAGAATTACAAACCGAGGTATTATACGAAATTATTATGATAATGTCTTTGATAAATACAATGTGATATGTAATACTTAAAACCACCTTACGTTTTTACAGATAGAACTAGATATTTCAAAGAAATATCAAAATAGAACCGTGCACATAAGAGGAAGTTCTATTTTGTAATGATCATTAAATTATACGTTGAAGTAAAACTTAGACGGAATAATATACACGCAGTTCGTTCTCCGAACTGTTAACTCGTGAAATAAGAGTAAACTAAAACAAAAATCATATTTTATATTTTTGTAATATAAATTCCTGAGGTAAATGCTGCCGTTAATAGACGTGAAATCTGTAAATACATTATAGAGAACAATTATGCCGCATTATGAAATTTATCTTTGGTTTAGCCATAACCATTTTCTTAATAAGCATTGATACAGTACGTGAAACTACATTATCATGAAAAGATTTTGTACTAGTCTCCAAGGTGATGAAGTACAAACAGCCTTTGTCGTTGGACAAGGATAGCGGCGCAAGCATTCTGCTAATGATCTATCACATTCGCACAAACGTTGTGCACACGATCCCGATCCTCCCCATTTACCATGCTCGACGGCTACAAATCATAAGAATACTATTTACCATGCCACCCACTATAATTTAACTTAGGTATAAACTAATGATATACCTACCACATACAGGTTTGTGACCGTGATAACATCTCCAATAATAGGGTGCAATATATTCCATGAATATAGGACATTCTGTGGCATCGTAACACCAATCATGCATTTTGCAACACCTAAAAGAGTAAATATATTCTTCGTTAGGAAAAACAACGACGCTTTGATCTATATTACAAAATCAAGGATATACCGATCGATTCCATCAATGACATATCCAGATCCTAAGAAGCCACAATAACAACCATATCCCTTATATACCAAAGGATTACATCCTGTGGCGCAAACTACCATATTGTAAAGATGAATGACACCTCTCTTAAATCTTGTATGATTCGTAAGTTCACCACCGCTTTTAATTATGATCATGGATTTGTACATAACAATTATTTAAGTTTAAACGATAAATCGACCTTTGTGTCGTCATTGCAAACAATATATACTTACATCGTTTTGTTGTCGGCTTTCGTAATATTCTTGGCAACATCGTAAAGCGACGATAAATCAAAGTTTAAACTTTTATTCGTATTTATCGAAGATCTCAAATTTTCTAGATCTTCCGTACGTTCCACTCGTTGATTCTCGTCGCGCCAATCAACGATTGGTCCCCCTCTTCTGACGCTTCTTGTATCGTCGCGATGAATTCTACGAATTAAGCCAAGGCTCTTGTTTCTTATTGTATATGGCGTTACATTAGCTGCACATACAAAATTAATTATTATGGAAATATAATAAATATTATAAGATTGTTTATGTATATTCATCGATTGGAAAACGACAGAAATAATGAATAAAAAATATATTTCGTCCGTATTCCATTGTAATTTACTTTCGGCCTCTAACATTTTACGCTTTCGTGACAATCCTATAGAAATATCAAAGGAATCGCATCGCGTGAGTAATTTATTCGAGATCTGTTAAGGTATAAGAGTAAATCGGAGCTCATTCAGTTTGAAATTATACCTCTGTAAAGTTTCTAAATAAAATGCACGCGTGTCGTTTTCCATTGCATTGCCCCTTTTCAAACTTTAATTTAAATTACCTGATACATACATACCTCGAACTTCGCAATAAAAGACGTTAATAAATATAATTAATTTCAAAGTTAAAGGCAAAATACTTTTACGCTTGCAAGCGAATCGCTTTGCTATCGAGCCGAAGGACAGATCAATTTCTGTTAGATCCATCGGATACGTTTTTGTCGTAATTACAAAGAGAGAGACGACGACAATTTCGAAATCGATTCGCGTGTCTCTTCGTGTCATCTACCGATAACTTTGAATTTTTTCGGCATTTCACCATTTACGATTATTATCATAAACTACACGTAAATATTACGTATAAACGTTACACATTGTTCATCGACTCAATTCATCCTTACGAGATCATCATCGTTATTATCGAACAGTAAACTCGTTCGAATTAAAAAACAAAGGATACAACACTTGTACACTTATTCGTACGAATCCCTCGTAAAAGGATAAACACCGATATCATTCTTTTATTTTTTTTATTTTTTCTTCAAATATCTAACACTCGATATGCTATAATACTTCGATCGTATTGAGTACTCGCGCGAGTCCTCGATTCTCTCGAGAGATTATAATTTTTCTATGCGAACCAACAAGTCTACAAAATTCTTCTCTCTACTTGTCTCTTCCCTACTGCAGAGCCGGAGACTTAATGGTGTGATCTGAAAAGGTAGAGATCTATCTACCAGGTGGATGACTTTCTCCTTCCACCAAACTCCTGACGGAGCGTGCACCAATGCGTTGTTAACTTCGACCGTTTCGTACGTCTCCATATATCGGATAAACTTGTTCATCTCCAGCGTACCGAACGGGGAGCGTCTGGTTGATACTTTGAGAAATCTACTGTTACACTTTTCAAGTAAGTTGAAAAAGAAGGAGCTCGGTTCTTCCGCGATGCCCGTTTCATACGTTCATTCTCTTTGACTTCACTCTCTTGACGGGCTCGGGTCAAAGGTAATCTTATATATATTTCTCTCTCTCTCTCTCTCTCTCTCTCTCTCTCTCTCTCTCTCTTTTCTTTCCTTTCCTTCTTATAATAATACCTGGACGTTTCGTTCCAGTAACCCGAAAGATCAGAGTGCGCTTAAAACTAGATGACAAGCTTGTTAAATTAAAAAGATCTCGCGATTTTAGTCGTTACCTTTTTTTTCATTTAGTCTGACTTTCTTCGAGAACAAAGATATTGTCGATTAATTTTTATTTATATATATATTATATATATATATATATATATATATACAACCGTGGAATTTCGTTGAATTAAATAAAAAAAATAATAAAAAAAATAGTTCAATACGCCATTCTCTCATGATACATTTATACGTAACGAAGTACTGGTTCAGGAAACGTATTGTAAATTCCTATCAACCGACCCGATTTGGTCCGCTAATTCATAGGATCTATATTCATCAAGTCAACGTGGGAGAATACAGTATTGTTCCGTGGATAATGAAGAAGATATATTACCATTAGGAAAATAAAATGATACGGATACATTGTGTACGTAACAGATGTAAAAGCATGGTTATTTAAACATGCAAATACGTTTAAACGTATTTCAAACGTGTACTGCCTTTAAAATGAAAGTTTAGGCAAGTGTTAACGGTACATTCTCACGATCAGTAAGCGTAAAGTGTTTTACGCGTACTCGCCAATCTGGGTAATTAGAACGAAGAAACGAAATGTATCGAAAATAATTTTCATTGTTGACGATCGGTGCGAGTAACGTATATAATGTGACATGATTTTTCAGATCTGACACGAGACGACGTCACATTTAAGCTTTATGTTGTTGTTTTAGCTTACCGTCCTTCCAATCTCATAATAATTATTACTGTGACGGATAATAACGTCGCGTCGCTCGGAATGCAATGGTAATTGCAATCGTGGATTACTCCAGGTAACGCGTTATGACGAAAATATAAACATCAAGTTCTGAAAAAAGGCAATTAGTAACAAAACTTTCGAGTTTCCTATCATTTTTCTAATCGTTACGCATAATTATAGTAAACGATGTAGTATTCTTACTTCTTCGTATTAGAATACGAGAAGATTATTTTATTTTGCATTTGTAAATACAAAATTATATATGTATGTATATATATATATATATATATATATATATATATATATATATATATATATATATATGCACGAAATCGTCAATGGCCGACACTTTATACATGGCCTATCTGCGTAACGAGGCGCATCGTACCGCAACTCTACAAGGCACATCGAAATTCCTTACACACTCGGACTCGTATTTTCAACTGTGCAACGACTACATAAGACTATATTCAAATATATTTATCAATTTTATCTTATAGAGATTGTATACCGTGAGAAAGAAAAAAACTAACGTTACGGGCTACCGAAAGATGAGAGAAATTCAAAGCGAACGGGGAGAGAGAAAGAGAGAGAGAGAGAGAGAGAGAGAGAGAGAGACAAAGAATAATAGACGAAATTAAATCTTATGTTACTTGACCTAAACTATATTAATTAAGCCGATATACTTGTATGTATTCGTCTATATAGTAAATTAGAACTAACACAAATACATTATTAAATAGGCTTTAAAATAATCATACATAAATATAACGAATGTAATCTATAAATTAATTATGATTTTGTTGGTAACTATAATTACCAAGCCTAATTACAGATTCCATACCACCGTAAACTATCGTAGTTCCATTGCTGTCCAACGCAACGACTGGTTTATTTACATTGAAACTATCTATTACCTATCGAGAAAGGCAAATAATAAAACGACGTAAATACGAGCTGAAAGAGTTAATAGCTAACCTTTTGTTCCTTTATATTAATAACTTCTACAGCACCGGTACCAGAACCGCTAGCAAGTATATGATCACCATAAGGATCTCCATCAAAGTATTGAACGGTATAAAGGAATTCGCCCTCCAAGGTGGTAGGTCTGTTACGTGGTTTTATTGTCTCGATTAATTTAGTGCTCATCAAATCCCAAATTTGAAGACTTTCACGAACGACCCAAGAACCCGTTAAAATGTGCGATTCCTAAAAAGAAGTAAAAGAATTAAATATATATATATATTTATTGTAATATATATAATTTAATTGAAATATATTAAAATATATATATTTTTATTATAATATATATATAGGAAATTAATCATATATATATATGATCGAAACGCGCTTGTATCATTACTCGTAAATCAATCGCATCGCCACAGATGTGAGGCCCTCTGATCGTTTTAATGGATCCATCACCTTCTCTGATATCCCAAATCTAAAAAAAAAAAAATAATAATAATAATAATAATTCGATGAGACACGCCGCAATTGACTTTGTAACTTTAAAGAGACGTGCACTTTTAGGACTTTATTGGAAATTTACTCTGACTGTATCATCCCAGCCTCCGGTAATAATCACATTCGTATAAATGTGATGAAATCTCGCAGCGAATATTCTCATAGAATGAAATCTCGTGACACTGTGCATCATATTTTCCTCAGTTTTTTGATACGTCAGTATCGGCTAATGAAATTTTTATTATTGAATTGAAACAAAATAAAAAATATATATATATATAAATAAATATAAATTTGATTCACCTTCGCGGTTTCGGAGTCATAAATTCTAACAGCTGCATCTTTGCCACCAGAAACCAAATAATTCCCCTCGGCACTAAGATCTATCGCATTAACTTCGTTCTTCGGTTCTAATTAAGTTTTCTCGTTATAAATATATATGTATATATATTCGCGTTATATATATTCGATAATTGAATATATATATATATATATATATATATATATATATTTATTTATTTATATATAGATATATATCTATATATATACCTAAAATAAATTTGTTAATTTCGTTTGTGTCCGTCGTACATTGAAAAATATTACCGCATGCACCAGACGTATAAAAAACATTCTTTTTTATCGGATGAAATCTGCAGCTCATAATTGGAAACGAAGTTTCCATGCCGGCTCTCAATGTTGTTTTCAATTGCGCAGTTTCACCGCTCCGAATCTACGAATAATAAAATTCAATTTCTTTAATATAACTACTTTATCTATCGAGTGAAATAAAAAATATTTATATATAATATTATATACTTGAATACCGCCAGTTCCAAAACACGCGATTATGATCTCGCCATTCGCAGAGAAACGTGCGCAGTAAAGACCGTTAAAACTGTCAGGGAAACGAACCTAAACATTGAATAGATTTTTTTTTTTTAACTAAGAACAAGATCGAAAGATTTATTTATAAATAAACCTCATGTACGACACGGCAACGATCTTTCGTCGATGAAATGCTCATTCTAGCTTTTTGGAGCCAGGTATAACGTCTTTCTATTTCAGCTTGCGATATTTTTCTCTCGGTTAAATAATCCATTTTCAACATAGTAGCGGGTATTTCTGTTACATTCTTAAATGACAAATCAATAACTTAAAACTATCCTGTTTGTTAATGCCGCGCAATCTCGTAATATAATTCGAATTTTATAGATACTAACGCTTCTTTGATCATCGACATCCGTCGTCACCTCTGTAATTTCTTGAAATTGTTACAATTCATTGTACGTATTATCTCTTTGTTAAAAAAAAAAAAAAAATGAAAAAACCGAAAAAAAGATTTGAATACACGATCGAACATAAATTTAAATTTTTACGAACCAGAATTAGATTGACTTAAATCTTCCTTTTGTCGATGATGACGAGGACGATTCACTCGATGTTTGCTACTTTTTTCAGTTTTGTCCTTATACATTTTTTTTTTTTTTTTTTAATAAAATAAAGAAATTTCGCAATGATATTTGGTAGAAAAATATCTATATATATAAGATTTATAGATCGAGTATTTCGAATTTTTGTTAAACGTGAAGTTATCGTTAAAATGGATTTCGTATCGATTGTAACTCGTCGTCCAGATTTTTCGATTATCGAAAATTGATGTTACAGCGCCATCTCGTAATGAAATATATATATACGTATATGTATACCATCGGTCGATGGTTTCGTAGTAAATAATTGTAAATTTGATGGTAGGGATTGTTTAACTGCATACGGATGACTTTTAAATGTTTTAATACTTTAGTATATTAACTTTAAATTATCTTTTTAGATTATGTAGTATATTATATTAAGATTACTATAAACACTAATATAATCCAAAAAGCTAATATCTTTTATGTCAATATTCTTATATTATCATATTTAAAAATAATGATTTCAATAGTAGCATTATTTAATAAACAAAAACGTTTAATACAAATGGTACCTGACTGCTATGATATGTGTGCAAAATCAAAATCTAATGGCTTAAGCAATTGCAATGGTATTTGTAATATAAATACTTTTCCTCCAACATTTGCTTTACCACCTGGCAGCAGCATGAATATTTTTGACAGATCCACTAAACTATTGCAAAGAGAACGTGCTGTGAATGCTACTGATGTTAAATTGTATGATTATATTAAAGATGAAGTAGGATACAGATTATCAGATAGAATATTTGATATAAAGAGGACTTTTAAAAGAGCCTTAGATTTTGGATGTGGTCGTGGCCATGTCTCAAAGAACATTTTAAAAGAATCTGTAGAAGAATTAATTCTAACGGACATGAGTCAAACTGCATTAAATCAAGCTGAAACCAATGAAGGAATTAAAGTTGAAAGGAAAATTATCGATGAAGAAGAACTAATATATAAACCAGACAGTTTGGATCTAGTCATAAGTTGTTTAAGTCTTCATTGGGTCAATGACCTGCCTGGATGCTTTAAAAGTATTAATAATTGTTTAAAACAGGATGGAGTTTTTATGGCTGCAATATTTGGAGGAGAAACACTATACGAATTAAGGTTAATCGATTAATCTTCTCGTTAGAATAAAGATTATTTTTACATATATTTTGCTTGTTCTTTCCTTAAACTCTGGTATCCTTACTAGAGGTTCTTTACAATTGGCAGAATTAGAAAGAGAAGGAGGAATTTCACCACACATATCTCCCTTTACGGAAATTAGAGATATTGGAGCTTTATTAACACAAGCCAATTTTACTATGATAACTATTGATACAGATGAGATGGTAATAGGATACCCTTCTATGTTTGAACTCATGTGGGATTTGAAAGGTATATACATCTACTCATTAAACAATTCGATATTAAAAGTGCTAATGGTACTTTTGAAAATGATTACTTTACAATATTCTTTTGTTATTTGTTATATTGTTTCAGGAATGGCAGAAAACAATGCGGCAAGAAATCGTAGACTTCATTTAAAGCGTGACACTTTAATGGCAGCTGCTTCTATATACAAAGAGTTGTATGGAAAAACTAGAGAAGATGGAACTCCATATATACCTAGTACATTTCAAATTATTTATCTGTTAGGGTGGAAACCACATCCGTCTCAACCAAAACCTCTTCAAAGAGGTACAGGTCAGGTATCCCTTAAAGACTTGCATAAACTTGACGAAATAATAAAAGATAACAAGCAAGTAAAAATAGATGAAGATAAATGAATTTTAAATATGTATACATATAACAAATGAAATATTTGTTAATATAATAGCATCTGTTTATATTAATAATGTATATAAAACTGTTTAAGCGTTTAAAATACATATACCAGTGTAATTAGGAATGATATATACAGATAATTCGTTTAAAATAAAAAAGATGTATAAGGCATATGTGATAAATACATTATTTTAACAATTACCATTTAAAATACAAGTATCTTTCTTTGTTTCTAATTATTTAATCTATATAAAATACTTCTTATTTTTTTTTTTTTTTTTTTTTTTTTTTAATTTTTTTCCTTATGTACTACTACTCCTTTTTGTATAAGCTCAGGTATTTCTACTGCAAGCCATGGTCCAAGCTATAATTTAGAAAATATAATCAATTAAAAGATGACTCATCTGGTATAATAATATATTACGACATTAAACTATAAATTAATATTTAAAAAACATACACCAAGAGCCATAGCATGAGCAATACCAAATTTTGGTACGTTACGTGCCCATAATGGTTTAAAGTGATCTGTTAAGCAGATTTTTCCACCTCTATACATCTTTGCTGTTTTACCATCCAATTCTGGTAGTGCGATCTCGGGCGCTGTCGCTGGATACGTTACAGGTATCTAACAATTCCGTGATTAAACAGTGTCTATTAATTAAACATTACTGTTCCACTTAAATTTTATAACCACATTATAAGAATATTTAATATACATTAAGGTAAAATGAAATACTAACATCAAATTCAATTTCGAATTCATACTTTAAATAATTTTGCATGTACCAGCATTTTCCAAACCACCTTGTACCTTCCTTATTCGATTCTAACCTAAACCAATCATTGTTCGATTCTTTATTGTTCTTGACATACTGTAATGAAAAAAGAGTGTTTGTATTAGTAATATTATGAATGTTCCAAAAAATATTATTTGAGATAACTAACATATGGAAACTCCCATTCGTAGAAAGTAGAATACATATCATTACCGTAATCAATGCTTGATATTCTTCTTTTAATCGTTGTACCCACAAATTTTTGTCCCTAGGACCAGCTTTTGTTTGTAACGAAGGAATACCACTTAATGTTTTATTTGTCAGTTCATCCTCCATCGTAATTTACAATAAAATAAATCAGTATTACAGTAAAATAATTATCGACGCTATACCACCATATCGATTATTAAGCGCCATCTGGGGAGTGACCTAACAAACTTCCGCGCAAATAAACAAATGTTTTTTTATTACCATCAATCTTAGCATTGAAAACAGATTTTTATTCGTGAATATATAAATTCGTTCTAATATCTTAATTATAGATTTTTTTCGTGAATGTTAGGTGAACAATCTTAATGGCTAAGTGTTCAATTTTAAAAATGTGCGCTTTTTATTTACATAGCAATATCTTTACATATTAAAACAATACATTATTCTTTAATTGCTAAATAATGAAAACTTCGATACGCTGTTATAAGAGCTTTTATAAATAAGTTACGAGGAATACCATTGCATGTGAAATTCATTTATCCACATTATAATACTGTTACCTTTAAAACACAGTTCCTTTAACATGTTGTTTAATAGGTATACGCCATCGTTACAGTATATTATTATTTTATTGAAAAAACAAGATATGTTGTAATCTAAATTACTGTCTTAGTATACAATAACGAATATCATTTAACAATTTTAACTTTATTAGGAAATACTTTCTCGATTGGTTTCACTTCTCCGAATCTAGCTTTTCTCTTCTCTATTCGTGCTTCCAATTCAGCCTAAAAAGAAAAAAAAGATTATTTTTTTAGATGATTAATATTAAAGAAAAACAAGATTATTAAAAATATTCTTGACTATTACCTTATCCATTACACTAGAAACTGACATTCCAAATCTTTCTGCACGTTTCTTTAAGACCTCGTAAGTTGTGTGCTATATACATATACGTATATATAAAATAATATTAAATAATTATTTGTAATACAAAATAGCAATTGAAAATTTTATTTGAAATTAAAACTTACTACAGGAGTTTTCACAGATGCAGCTGATTTGTTATTTTGATTATTAACACTAAATCTTGCTGATCGAGCTTCCTTCTTTGCTGCTTCTGATAATGGTAGTCCAAATTTTTTTGCTCTCATTTCTAATCTCTATCATATATATATATATATAGATATTTACATATACATAAAAAAAATAATAAACATCAATTGTTAAGTTATAATAACGTATCAACATAATTTTGTATTATAGATTCTTACCTCCTTGGTACCAAGCTCTGATAATTTTATAATTTTTTTCTCAGGAGATGCATTTTCTGAAGATTTTGTGTCATTATCATGTTTCTCCACTTCATCCATCTTAACATCTTCAATCACAGGTTTACGATTTAAAACTATTTTTTTTGTATTACCAATATTACTTTCTACAGACAACTTTCTTTTCTCATTGATCTCTTGTGAATCGGGTTTACTTGATAATTCTTCTATTTCTTCATCCTACAAAATTATATATTACAATGAAATTTTCACGTATCGTTTAAAGAACATTTATTACTTACACCAAGAACAGCATCTTCATCCAATATTTCCTCCGCTGTTTCATCCAAAGATAATGCAGAATCTAAAATATAGAATGTAAATGTGCTTACATGTATACCTGTATCTAAGAAGTTATATGTAATATTACTTACCACCATGTATCGCTAATTGAAGCCTTTCAACCAGTTCATTCTTATTTCCTGTTGTAGGAAGTCCTCTTTGTTTTAATTCTACCTTCAGATTGGCAACCTTGTGAAATAGACATATTTATTTATTGATTCATATTATAAATTAATAATTAATGCATTTTATTGACAATAATTATGACGATATAAAATTTTATTTTTAAAAAATAATATTACATTCCGCTGTAATATTATACCTCTTATTCGTAATGTCGTGAATAACAAAATAAATTTTAATATGAAAATTGACACACCTAATAAAAAAATAGGTTAGAATAAGATAAAGTATTAAATATGATTCAATCGGCTTACCTTCATTTTCGAAAGTTCAGTCAATCCTTTTTCGTAAGATGAATCAGCCATGGTGTGTCTCTTTTTTTTTTTTTTTTTTTAATTTAAAAGAATTGTCAAGTAAATTACAAATACGTTATCATCTCACAAAACACATTCACTATACTCAGAAATTAATAAAATAACATAAAAATGTTATGATTATTCATAACAGTTTACAATGAAAGACGTAACTGTTTTCAATGAAATACCGTAATCGATCGATCAAAACTTAACCAAAACTGTGAATAGAGTACTACCACAAGTTGATACGTAAAATAGCATATTTTTACGTTGGTAATATATACATATATTTATATGTGTGCATATAATATAAAAATATTTATTCTAGCCACAATATTTATTATCAAGATTCAATTTATAAAATTTTCAAAATTCTCACATTTTATTTTATGGTTAAGATCTTACTCGATTAAGCGATCATATGAGATATGTATGAAGAACCAATCACATTCGAATTAGTCATAAAACATTTAACGATTGGTTGTTTAAAGAATATTCGTATTTTCGCTATTCGTGATTTTCAAAAGCTGCAAAAATACCTTCTAATTGACTTTTAATTAAAAATTATAAGTAAAATTGTAAAAATATTTAGTATATATGTATTTATTTACACTATATTTCTATTTTATTGTATCGTTTAATACATGTAAACGAATTTTGAATAAGGACCAATCAGAATACGCCAGGTCTATTTCCGGATTTTTGACACTATCTAACGTGTATAAAAGTGGTGTGAAGTTTTGTTCGGCGTGTGCTCGAGGAATATGTTAAAATAATAATTGTTCAAATTAAAACATATAAATCCAATAGAGATTATTAAGTTTCAAAGCTGCTACTTAATATACGTCTATTTAGTTAATTCTTATCGTACGTATTTTGTGTATCATTGTTTTTTCTTAACCTATTAAAGCGGTATTTGATTTCGCAGATGTATCACTTAAGTAAAAAGTCTTTATTAACGTCGAATTAAACGATCTATTAAATTTTGCAGAATATATCATTTATAAAAATGGATATTAAAATGTGGTTCACGATTACTGTAATTCTTAGTATGGTATCCTTTATAACAGCTTTAAAAGAAGGAGAATGCGAAGGTAACTTATTTTTATATATTTCACTTCTATTTACAAATAATACATTATCTTTGGTTACTTATTTTGTATATCTTTTTTTTTTATAGTATGTGTAACTACTGTAAATAAATTTGTTGAATCTTTAACAAATGATATTAAATCTGATCCTAAAAAAATTGAGTCAAAGTTCAAAGAATTTTGTAAAACTACAAAGTCAAAAGAAAACAGATTTGTAAGTATTTCTACCATACAAATAATCTTTATATAAAAACGTACAAGTATGAAAATAATCTTGTTTGTATCTTAGTGCTATTATCTAGGTGGTTTAGAAGAATCTGCAACAGGCATTTTGGGAGAACTTAGTAAACCAGTGTCTTGGTCTATGCCTGCAGATAAAATATGTGAAAAATTAAAGAAAAAGGATCCACAGATATGTGATCTACGATATGGTATTTATATATATATATATATATTTTTTTTTTTTAAATTGTATATTATAAAATATTATTTCATGAAATGTTATTGTGTATTAGAAATAATATTAATTCATAATAATAGTAATCGTGTAATACTCTGCTATTGTTACAGAAAAACAAATAGATCTTAGAACAGTGGATTTGAAAAAGTTAAAAGTAAGAGATTTGAAAAAAATTTTGAATGATTGGGACGAGTCTTGTGAAGGATGTATAGAAAAGACGGACTTTATTAAACGGATTGAAGAACTTAAACCTAAATATTCAAGTAATTCTAAAACAGAGCTTTGAAGGGAGCTCTAAGATATAAATAAGTAATTAAGATATCATAACTCAATTATGCATTATTCTGTTTGGCAGGAAAAATTAATAGCAATATTTAAAATATGTGTACATTTAATATTTATGTATACTTTGATACAATTTCTTTTTGAAAACGTTTGATTTATGAAAGAACATTAGAAATTATTAATTTATATTGTTTAATATTGTATTATTTTTTTTTTTTTTTTAACAATTACTCAGTTTTGTGGTCATCATAAGACATTTTAAGACAAATTAAAAATAACATGTTAATTATTTAATTATTTTTATTTTTCTCTCTCTTTGTTGAGGCTAAAAATGAATATTGACTAAGATTATCAGATGGTGCTTCATTTATATAATATTTATAGATATAATTTTGGAATGTAAATTTTCCAAATTGGAATATTTTATAATATTTCTACTTTTCATTGCCCTTCCTCTAATAGTCTGATACAATAAATATCATCTTCATGTAATGTACACATCACTATATTTAGAATTAAAAGCTATGAAAAGTATAGGATGTGCCAACAGAGGAATTTCCAAGGATCTCAAATTTCATGAAAATTTGATAAACAATAACATAATTAATTCTCTAAATTTGTCATAAACAGGAGCGAAGGGCAATGACAAGATATATAATAGAATACAAATTGCACATTTCTATGTCTATAAAAAAAATTTCGTAATTTTCATATCTAATTGTTCATTGCATTGTACAACATACACAGTAATAGTAAATACTTATATTTGATAAACAACGAAATATTATTTTTGACAAATTTGTATAAACATTTTATTTTTAACACTGGATATCGAAAATCGCTTTGCAGCGATGTACAAAAATTTCCTTACTTTTAATATATTTTTATATGAACTTATGCTCATTTATCATTAATGTTATTTAGCTCACAAATAAATATATACACGTACGTGTGTATGTACATATATGTATATATGTTTACTTTGATAATTATATGAATTTAAACGTTCTTGCTAAAATAATATGGAAAATATACGACCGTTCACGTGTCTTTTTCATATTTTTATATATTTTTTAATTATTACTTCTATATCGCAAATTTATTCTCTATAATTATTTATTGGCACATTGTGGAGGATCGCTCCATTTTCCATCAGATTTGCAAGTAATTGAACCTACCTTTTTACCATTAGGACAGATATAAGCAAGTTGTTCTCTAAACAAATAGGATGGGCCCTGAACAATTATACCGGGTGGTACTACGGGTTTGCCGCAAGATATTTCTAAAAGTATAATAAATAAACGAAGAAGAAACTGTATCTTCCGTAAATACTAAAGTAAAGGTTTGATTTAATATTATTTATGTAGAAGAAAGAATTAATTTTTAGCTTACTAGAACATCTGCCACGCATTTTGGACCATTTTCCATTAGGAAGACATTTTGCAGTTGATTGCCCAAATATTCGATATCCAGGTATGCATTCAAAATTAATTATATCATCAACATTATAATCAGTTTCGTTTTGTTTTAATACTGCATTAAATGGTAGTGTCGGTTTTCTACAAGTCACGTCTGAAAACAACAATATTCTAGATTTATTTATAAAATTAATATATCATTATTTTTAACTTACATTTACACAAAGGCATTGCGGACCATGTGCCATTCGAACGACATTTTAATGTTTCAGTCCCTTCAAGAATATAGTTTCGTTTACAACTAAAGGTAAAAATATTAGTTACATTTTTTAAATCATTCGTATTGATATTGGTAATATTAATGAGTGTAGCACACAATATTCCTTCGCATGTTTCACTTTTCGAATCATGTATCTGTATAAATTTATTATCATATTGTAAAAAATTCACTAATTTCCATTGACCATCCTCGTTGCAAATCCATGTAATATTTAATTTTTCATCGCCAGTAAAATCATTTGAATCACTTGTATTATTTTGACATATCATAAAAATTCTTTTACTATAAGTATCTCCTTCGATGTAAAAGTGAATGTTTCCATAAGAATTATTAACATTTTTATAACTTTCTTCGTTATATTTTTCACTATTGTAATGCACATTATTCAATGCATTGATATTGAGAAATCGTGAAACTAAATGATTAGAAATTGGGCAATTAAGTGGTTCACAGATCTGATTGTCTGGAATCCAAGTTCCTTCATTGCTACATACTCTACTATTTTCACCTATTAATGTATATCCCGAATTGCAAATAACAAAAATTTCTGTATTAGAAATAAAATTCTCTTGTAATTCATTATTATTAAAATGTTGTGCCCAATTTGATTTTTCTGAAACTTGTGGAATCTCCAAGGTCAAATTGCCCTCTATACTTAGAAATATTTTTCCTTCTTTTATTGGGTCTGGCCAAGGACAGTTAACGAGAATGCAATTTGGGAAGTAACTAGTCCACAAACCATTATTAGAACATTGAAGAGCAAACATTGTAGAATTATTATTGTTTTCGAATTTGTAACCAGGGTCACAAAAATATTCAATAGTATCGCCATAAGAGTAGTTTCTGGCAAAAGGATCATTAGTAGAATTTTCTTCGAATTTGTAAGTACTAAATGGTTTTTCATTTCCATCGGTAATTATTTTCATGTAACCATGCTTTATCCTGTAAAAAAAAAAAAAAACGGACAAGAAACTAATCATATAAAAAAAAAATAATTGTTTTACAAAATTTATATACAAATTTACTTCGTCGGCGGTGGACAACTGTAAGGAATGCAAACTGGATTATCATGATTCCATACGCCAGTTTCTAAACATGTTAGATATTTTTCTCCGACCAAACGAAATCCGGAATCACATTTAAATTCGATTTGTTGTCCTGCCTAAATGGAATAACAATAAAAAAAAAAAATTTTTTTCCTTTAATATTAAACATTGCAATCAAAGTAATATATTATACCTGCAAGATTGTAATGTCATCTCTCTCGTTCTCTTCTATTATGTACTCTATATCCCCATTTTCTGGTGCCAGTAAACTTTTACATGTTACTCCTATCACAAGAATGTCGTATACGCGAACGTTTAGTTAAAATTTTCTTAATTGGATAATTCACTAACACAATATACGTAAATTTTATTAAATTTTACCAATACAAAGAGGTGGCAATCCACTCCATTTTCCATTTGATTTGCATACTCGACGTACGCTTCCATGAAGTTCATACCCGCTGATACAAGAATAATAAATTTCATCTCCGAAAAAATACGACCAGCCCCTTATATAGCCCCGTGGAAAATATCCAGGAAAGCCGCATTTTACCTCTGAAAGATTACAAAAGATATTTAAAAAAAAAAAAAAAAAAAAAAAGGAAATAGAACTATAACAACTATCAGTTGTAAATAATTTTGTAAATCTTACTGAGACATTTAGGTATATCAGAGCCTTCCCATTCACCATTTTTAAGACATTTTCTTCTTAGAACTTGTTGTTCTTTACCACCAAATTTAAGCACATATCCAGTATCACAATAATAAGTTGCTTCTAATAAATCTTCTGTAATATTTACGTTACCTTTAAATGGTACAACTGGTAGAGAACAACCACGACAAAATTGGCTATTTATGATCTAAAACAGAAAAAAAAGATCATGATATATTTTTACAATATTAGTAGGAATGTTTAATTTAATGAAGTTATTAGAAAAATATATAATTACCATAATATCTCCGTATATATGTTCCAATATATGAGACCATGTAAAAAGAGTGCCATAGTATTTTTCACATGTTCTGTACAAGTGCATTATATAATCATCTGTAAAAGCCGTATCCCAAATATCTAATAATGTAATATTACCCACGAATGATTCTGATTCAGAAAAACCACCACCCATTCGATCTTGTTCTTGTCCAATAATGAAAGATCCATTACCTAAAGACAAAAATCATCATCATTTTTTATATTAATCATCATTTTTTTATATTAAAAAATCTACCTGGAATAGTTAAGCCCTTTGCCAAGTTTGTACCAGTATCTTTAAGTATTCCATCAAGAAAAATATTCCAAGACCCATTAGTATTCTCCCATGTAATACAAAGAAAATGCCAATAACCATCGTTAACTTTAATGTCGGTTACAACTCCATGCCCATTGATATACAATACAAAACTATATAAAATTTTTTATTAAGCGTTTTAGTTCATATTTCAAAATAATACAGTAATGTTAAGAGATGACTCACCCGTTATAATCCGTTACCGTAAGCGCGTTATCTTCATCGCGTGTTGCATATGAAAGTACAGTGCCATAATTAAAAGTATCTATGGATTGCAACCAGACGGTAATAGTCAACTAAAAAAGAAATTTTATAAAATAGTAAAATATAAGCTTCGTAATATTTGATTTCCTATCAATTTCTTACCTGTGATATATTTTTTATTGGGCCTTTCATCATCACATAATTAGTTGTACTGGATCTCTCAAAATGCATGATATAATCGGATGTCAATTCTTTGTTAGAAAAATATCTCATTTAAGATTTAAAATACGTGGATGCTCGTAATTAATATATATATATCCAAAGCGTAGAGAATTGCAAAATTACTAAATAATTTATTTCGACATAATTTATGAACTTACCAATTTCACAGTTATCTCCTATAAATGATAGTGGACAGATACAAGTATAATTAAATGATATACTTTTACATTGTCCACCATTTTTGCAAGGCGAGCTACTACAGTAATCGATTTTTCTTCTGCAATCTTTTCCAGTATATCCAATCGGACATTCGCATCTATTAAAAATAATAACACATATATATATATTCAAATATCCTAAAACAAAATAAACATTTTCATTGAATAGTTTAATATTCAAACCTGTAGCTATTTCTTGTTGCATTTTTTTCCATGATGTTTATACAAATAGAATTTTCATGACAAGGAAGCCAATCGCATGGTAATAGGTTGCAACGACGTCCTAAAAAGCCAGACATGCAAGAACAATACCACGTTTGATTCACAATGTTACACGTTGATCCCTTTTCGCATGGCATTGAATCACAATAATTTACAGAAGTTTCGCAGAAATCACCTAAAAGTATTTGGATGCTAAGGTATATAGAGAGCCACTTTAAATATATGGAAAATATTTCAAAATTTGTATCCGTAATTACCTTCGAAACCATCTTTACATATACAAACGTAATCATTCTCTGTGCTCACGCACTTTCCATCATTTTGACAAGGATTATGGGTACATTCATCGATATAAACCTAAAAATTAAATTCGAAAATCTTTGTATTTGCAAATTAAAAAAAAAAAAAGATTAATGTTAACTATTTAAAATTAATAATTAAATCTCCTACCTCACAATTCTGCCCAGTATAAGCACTTTTACAAGAACAATAATACGGCATCTTTTTATTAGCTTCGTGTACAATACATAATCCTTCATTTAAGCACGGTGAAGATCTGCATGGATTTTGAAATATTTCACATTGTGTGCCTAAAAAAAAAAGAAAAAAAAAAGAGAGAGAGAAAAAGTATTACTAAAAATGTTTTATAACAATTGGGAAGATTAAAATTTATGTTCTTACCGACATAATAATCACGACATTCACAACTGAAATCTTCATCTTCTTTTTCTAAACACTGACCATCGTTCAAACAAGGTTTCGTATAACAAACATCATTTTTGGTTACATCGAGATTTATGCATTCATTTATATTTATAGAACCACGATTTTGCGTAGTTGTATTCGCGGGACATGGTAGACACGTTATTTCACCATATTTTGGTTGATAAAAGCCATAAGTACAAGATATACAAGGTTCTACGGATATAATAGATCCGTGATGTCTACGTTTGGAATAATATCCTGGCTGACAGACGGCTGAAAAAAAAAGAGAGAGAGAGACGATAGCATTAATTTTTATATGTCAGAACTATTAATGATTTCTATTATTTGCACATTGATTATCTTCTCACATATACACTCTTGTAACGATTTTGTACGCATTCTTCTGGTGTAAGTACGTTCAGGACATTGTTTGCATTTTATAGATCCGCTTACATCCTGATACTCTCCGAAAGGACACGGTCGACATCGTCGCGCGGAAGTATCGTGGAAAGTACCTAAAGGACATTTTACTGAAAAAGAGAAGAAAAAAAAATTGTATAGACTATAATATAGATTGATGATTGGAATACATTAAAATATCACATGGAAATAAGAAAATATATGTTTCTCTCACTGCAGGTATGCTTTCTAGGTATACTGCCGGGCTCACAAAAATCTTTTATCTCTCCAAATACTATGTGCAAATTAAGGGCAAGTTTGGCTATCTCTTGATTGGTCTTATTATTTAATAAATCCAATTCGCCGGAATGTGTCATCGATTGAATCTTCTCTCTTAACTTTTGCAATCCTATTTTTGGATTGTCTGGATTTTCTTTAATTATCCTTCCTATGTAACAATGATTATTATTATATCATATATATCATAAAATGACGAAGATACGTAAACGGCATCGTCCAGCCATACATACCAATGAATTTAAACTTAATTTCGATCTTTTCCCTTTTCCTCTTAACTTTGTCTTCGTCTTCCCTTAAATCCCTTCGAAATCTTACCAAACTCGAATATAAATTTTTCGAAGTAAAAACGTCGTCCTCGCATTCGGGATCAAAGCTGACGAGATTGCATTCAACGTCGTTATTGCAGATATCGATTAGCTTCGACCTTAAGTCTTCGGTAATACGATCGGTTAACTACACACGTCAATGAAATAATAATGAATAAGTCTAACTATAAATTTGTTAAACAAAAAACTTTGATGTGCTCACTTCCCGTAGATTTGTTGAGTTATTACAGAACGATTTAGTATCGCCCTCAAGGGCAATATTTCCTTCTACGTATACAGTTTTTAATTGTTCAGATTCTGCGGGATGATAAGTACAGAGATTAATATAAAAATCGATAGTGCATCTAAATAATAATAGGACGTGGTATAGTACTTACCCAAGCAATCGGACATAACATAATCGTTCAAGGTTCCATTTTCCGTGTTACATTTAAATTGCATATCCTCGTTCATAGGGCCAAGATAGGTTGTCTCCTGCACCAGTTCATAGCCCTCGTTACATATAGTCATGCACTGTGACGTTTCATTCGAATTGTATAAACAATTTATCCGTTTGTTCGAAGGTAACGTAATATTCTTGCATACATCTGAAACCGTTTTTTTTTTTTTTATATATCTAAAACAATGTTCGATAATCGATATAATACGAAAGAGAAATATTTTGTATCATCTTCTTTTACCTTTAACGGTGACGTTTAATACACAATTCGCGATATTTCCATACATATCGATAGCGTTATATACAATTTGTGTTTTACCAATTGGAAACGCGTTATCCTCAAGTCGATGGGTTTGCTCGATTTTGATCGGTAACTTTGAATTGTCGTAAAATCCAGGCTCGTTCCAGGTAACATTGATCGCTCCAGTTTCACGATCAGAAAATATCACTGGAGGATCCATACAATTTTCGACCATCGGTGGTTCCTTATCTTTAAGAACCGATATATTACAATCATGCGAATAAATTCTTTTCGTTATGGAATAACATCGATTCTCTAAGACTTACCGATCACTTTGACCTGAAATTTACATTTAGCTTTATTCCTACTCGCGTCCTGAGCTACGTAAACGATAGTACGAGTACCGATTTTCATCTTTCGTGGTAGAACGAGGTGTGGTTTGCTCCAAACAACAACGGAATCGCTGTCGTTGTCGGTAGCTTCCGGTACGGTCCAGTTAACATAGGCATAATTCTTACCGGGCAAACTCTCGATGGTTATAGAAGGAGGACACGAAATGATTGGTGGGGTACTGTCTAAAGATATAAATAAATAAATATAGAATAAAAACAATAATTAATAATAATAATAATAATAATACCGACCTACGCAACGATTGACGCTGCAACGTTGGGACCAAACACCTGCGCGCCCACCGCAGAGCCTACTCCTTGGTCCTTCCAGCTTGTATCCCTCTTTGCACAGGATAGTACAGTTCATCGCGAAGGATAACTTTTCTGGACCCGTGCAATTAGTAGGGAAGATCATACCGTTAGCCAATTGCTTAAGTGGTTCACATTTAATCGGTTTGCATGTTGTTTCCAGACCATCCCAACGCGAAACGGGCAAACAATTACGAACTTTGCTTCCTCGCAATTGGTAGCCGACGTCGCATCTAAATTGGCAACGCGTATCGATCGGATAAGACGTTAAATCATCCTTCATTCGATCCTGATAGATATCGTCGTGTTGACAACGAACTCGTCCATTTAACGGTGCTCGGAGTGCCGGGCAAGTCTTTACTGTTTAAATACTCTTTCTTTAGCGTTGATTAGACTTTTTTCTTAAATTAGGAAAATGAAAACGATCGTATCGTTAATAGGATAAGTGGTTCAACTTACGTGAACATTGTGGCTCATTACCGGACCAAGTTCCTTCCTTTCCACAAAGTCGAATACTATCGCCGGTCAGTTGAAATCCAATTCTACATCTTATACCACAAGCAGCGTTCACCACGTTGCTACAGGCATTCGCTTTCACCAGATATCCATTTTCTGGTACTTTTAATTTCGGGCACGTTATGACTACAAAAAAAAAAAGAAAGAAAGAAAGAAAAAAGTTCGATGCGAATAACAATGAGAAGGGCTATTTTTCATTTGTTTTCGAGATCATATTATCGTAATTAAATACGCGTCCGCTTAAGTACGCCGATTAAATCTCAAGGATGGATGCACGATCCAACAAGCCCTACGATTTCATCGCCGTGTCTCGGAATTTAACCGAGGAAATTAAAAAAACCCGTGCGATGCAAATGATGTGGTTTCAAACGTACGGCCCTTTGCTGGACGAATACGAGTAAGGAAATGATTCGGATTAAGAACGATGTGTATTTTTTTTTTTTTTTCTTTTTTTTTCTTTTTTATTAATGACCGAAGTATTTTTCTCGGTAATTATTTGATAGAAACGTGAAAGAACAGATGACAGAGTTGTGCGAGAAAAAACAGATCACGGTCGTCGATCGTTCATCCATCAAAGATGAAAGATCCTGCTTACCCACGCCAGAAACTAGCAATTGCGAGGTACGATCGCTTAAAATTGATTTGACGATCGATTTAAACGCTTAATTAATATAAATATAAATATATATTTTTTTCTAGTACGGTTGGCTTGCAACAAAGCCAGAATTTCAATTGGAAAGATACGGACCGTACACGATCGATAAAATTAATCCTATGGAGACTGAAACTTTTTTACAGGGAAACATACCGATGCTTGCGCCTGGAAAAGGCTTAATTCGATAATTAATTCGATAATTAATATATATATATATATATATATATATATTTAATGCATCTCATTTTATGTAACTATACAAAATTCCTTTTATAAAATCGATATATATATATATATATTATATACAGAGTAGACTTACGATTACCTTCACATTTTTTTCCATCGGTGGTGAATCCAAAAGCACAAACACAATCTTCCACTGTAATAGCAGGTACTTTAATAGTGACATGATTAACATCTGGACAAGGTATACAGATGGACGTTGAATCTCCAGAAATATAACCGGAAGCGTACGTACCATTTGGACATGCTGTACATAATTTATAATCAAGAGGCATACGATTAATCGTCGGTGAGATTAGTAGAGACTGCAAAACAAAAAACAAAAAAAAAAAAAAAAGAAGAAGAAATGAAAAAGATATACTCACGCTGACAAGAACCTTTAAAACCAGAGCCAAAGAATCCTACCGGGCAGATACAAGCGTAATGACCGGTCGTTATACCGCACGAACAGATCGCTAAATCGTCGCAACAATTTTTCTCCCTGACTTTGTTCATTTCATTATTGCTCGTACATAAAATATCGCAATCGCTGCCAATCGCCACGGGCACATACTTTCCTGTTTTCAAGTCTAAACAAATTGTCATTATATTTAAATCGATCGTATTCGATCAATCGTAATTTGACAAATTACTATTAAACGATCCTCACCGTGATGTAAAGCACGACGAGCCAACGCTTCGAATTCGGCGAAACTATCCAAAAAGTAACTGTGAGCGTATCCAGGATTACTGGCGATGTCGTGAAGTTCCTTAACATTACCCGTACGTATACCAAAGGTAAATATCATGACGCCGGCATTCTTCAAAAGATCAGCGACAGGACGTGGATCACCGCCGTTGCTGAACCCGTCGGTTATGAGAAATATTACCTTTTTCGCCTGTTCCCGGCCTCTCTCGAGAATAGCCTGTAGCAACGATCATCTTGTTAATTAATCCTTATCTTGGTGATCTGATTAATTTTTGAAAATGTCTTCATCGGTTTTAAATTACTAACGAGTGCTTCGAAGAGCGCACCGCGCGTATACGTTCCGCCACCTGTATAACTGATGTTGTTAAGTTGCCTGTTAAGTAAGTAACATTTGTGATTGTCCCTTCCAGTTTTGGATATTTGATCGACGTTACGATTGATGTTTCTTCTTCCTCCGAACGTGACGATCGCAACTCTCGTGGTCAAGGGTTCTACCGTAAATTCCGATAGTAGTTTTTTTACGAAATTTAGTTCGCTACGAAAGTTGTTTAGACCGATCGAACCGGATCCATCGACGAGGAATACGAGTTCTACCTGGCAAAAGTGAGACAGTAGGTTTGTACACTTCGAAACGGTCAAATTTGAATCATTTGGCTTTTTGTACCTCGTCTGTCTCGTTTCTCAAGCGATCTATATGGATCTTTAAAAGGTGCGACAACAAATCTGCTTTTCGTCGGATCATTTTGTTACTACTCTCGTAACTTTTATCCGGATAGTGATTTTTATTATTATCTTCCTTGCGGTGGTTCCAAGTTGTCGATATTAAATCGATGTCATCGGCGGTACGAATCTTGAAAGTATCGCTCGATCGAAATTCGCTTATGTTGGAGTACTTTGCAAATAGGAATGAAGCTCCGTTGATCAATAGAAGTATTCTCCAATGTGACATTAACATTTTTATTATCCGTATACTCTGATTGTTTCCTTTTTTTTTTTTCTTTTTTTATATCAACAAAAATTATCACTGGAAATGTATTCTGCAATAAGATCAAAAGAAAATAACAAAATGAAAGTATATCGTAGTCGGAAAGAGCACGGTTCGCGATGAAAAACAAACACTGCGTCTAACGCAAATGCTAACTGGCACTATGTAAGTACGCCGGGCAAGCTAACGTCGAATAATCTCAGAGTTTAGAAAACACGAGAACAACGGAGCCTCTGTTCTACACTTAATATAAAAAATGCCTCTATCTACATTTGATGTCTGGACATCTTGTCGCTCCTCGTTCGTCGACGAAAAAGTTTGCTAATATATCAAGCACGCGCTAGCGAAATGAAAAGACAATAATTAATATCTTTCGGAAAACAATAACTAAATATAAACACGGCGATTTTTTTTTAAACGCCATTTATTAAAGATCATTCTTCGTCTATTTCGAATTTTAAATAGTAATTTAATTAAGAAATATATTATAAAAAAAAAGGATTACCTATGCATTACTAGGATTAAAGAATCAGAATCAGGATACAATTAATTTTAACGTTGTACTGCACACATCCCACGCACACACGTGAAGACTGAAATAAAAAGAAAGCATTCCTCTTTATTCTTTTGAATTTTTATAAATAAATAAAAAGTATGTATGAGAAGACAAGGATTTCTTTTTATAAAGGTATATAAATATAATTTAATGATCTATAAAACTGTTGAATAATATTAGAAAGATAGTAAATAGAGAAGTATTTTCATCATTAAAATTATATTCATACTATCGTATTAAAACAAAAAATAAATTCATTCTGCCTCAGTTAAATCATCGGAATCTAAACTGATACTGGTAGTAGTACTACTACTAGAACTATCACTTTCTGAATCAGTATCTGTGTCACTACTATCTGTGGAAGTCGAACTATCTGATGATCTGAAAAAAATTAATGCATTATACATTTTATATTACGATAATATCAATTTTTTCTTTGTTATTTTTATTTAATTATATTTAATAACGATATTTAATTACTCTTACTTGTCACTTTGTGCAACACGAACAGTTAAATTCTGTATATGCTCCGTTATATCATGTACTACATTTTCTATAATAAGGCCTTCTTTTTGAACAGAATATGCCGCTTCTTCTAATTCTAATAATTCCAACTGCATATCTTCTTTCTTTGGATGTATCTTAATAAAAAGAAATAATATTTCCATTAATCTACATAGAATTTTACTATTATATCTAATATAATGTTAAAAGTTTTTATAATAAACTCACGTTATCTAAAATAGGAGTAAGCGATTCTATCAAAGATTCAGGAATACTTTGCAACCAAATTAAGTAATCCTTTATATAAAATTGATTCAACAGATGTCGTGGTTCATAAGAATTATTAAATAATCTATGTATTTCGCAGAAACGTTTTATAATATATTTTTTTCCTGCCGACCAAAAGATACTATTAAATATGATTAAGATATCACTTAGGTCTATATTATACTTTGTTAACAAACCTAACGTTACGACTTGCTTAACATCTTCAAAAACTTTAATTGCCAAGTCCCAGTTCCTTAATATAGGATAACAAAGTGCTCTTCTAATACATGCGTTTATAACTTCATTCATATCAGAAAAATTCTGTAACATCATATAAGGAATTGTAAATAAAAATGGTTGACATCCACATTTTTGGATGATAAGAAACAAAAAAAAAACATACTTGAAACCAACACAAAGTTGAGCTCAGCTTGTTAATTGTCCATCCACTTTCAACTGTATTGTCACCCAATGTTGTTCTATAATTGTAACAACTACCATATAAAATATCAATTAAACCTCTAAGTAACAATGGAATTTTCTCATCATCTATTATATATTCTCTATTTGGAAACGACTTCAATAGGTCGATTTCATCTTCATTAAACATAATGTCTTCTTTTCTTAAATTATACCATTCCGGTATATAAGAAATATACGGCTCAGTACATTCTGCTTCCATAAGATCAGCCATATAATGCTGTTCGTCAAAGTCCTCCAATTCCTTTTTTTCACGAAGAAATTTACGTTCTTGTTCTGGGGTTTTATCAGGCATTGGCAAATCTATAATTTCTTTAATCCATGCTGGCTACAGATTAATCATCGATAAATGTATACTTACAATATATGTTGTTGCATTATCCGTACGTTATTATATATAAATCATATTAGCATACCTCAAAGTTTCCTAAGGTATCGGAGATTCTATTAGCAAATCCATACTTGGGAGAATTTGTAGATAGAATTAAATTATCTAACTGTACCGATTGAGGAATGTACCATTCGTTTGATGCTTCTTTATCACTTTGTTCATTATTATCTTCATCCGAACTCTTATCTATTTTTTCTGAATTTGCGGGATTTCCTATGCATCGAAGAAAGATAAATTTATTAACATTACATTTAATATTATTCTATAAATTAGCTTTATTTAATGACATTACCAATCACTTCAATGTTGGGAACAATTGTACTTTTTGTTTTTGGCGGTGATAATAGCGTAGTTATCATATCTAAATTAGGAAAAAATTCACCTTTGTTTACTTTAGAAAATTTTAAAGTGAAATCACCCTTTTCACAATCATAACGTCCAGAAGATGCATGATTCTCTTCTATTTCTCCTGGTAATATTAGTCTGTAAATGAAATAACATATAGTAAAACAAAAAAATATTAAAAAATAAATGTTATCTTTAACAGAAAAAACTTATTGAATTTTTATATTCTACCTAAGATAATATGGTGTGGCATAAAATCTAAAATCATTTCCTTCAGCGTAAATCTCTACGTCTTTAATATTAGCATACGGTGCATGAATAATAATAGAAACTTCTAAGTCGGTTTGTGTTATTTGAAATCGAGGAGTTAACATTTTTACTACTTTTTTTTTATGCAATAACCTTCTTTTTAAAATACTTCTTATATTAATCTAGCAATTCAATTTTAAAAATAAATCATATTAAAACAAAAAAAAATACGAATTAAGAACATAAAAACGAAATTAATTATACAATAATTATACAATGAAATGTATACATAGGATAACGATTCACACGCGTACGTCAATTCAATTTATCTGATTTTACTATTTTAACTTGTTTTAGGTATAGATACGAAATTTACAGGATATAGGAGTTATTGGATACAAATTTTCGATTTATAACCAATAATAATGTTGAATCGATACTTATAAAAACCAATCGAAACTCGATTAGCTTAACAGCCAATCATATTTAATCTTAAAGTTAACCAATTACGTATAACTATTTTGATATCATATAACGCCATGGGTAGTTCTCTGTTTGTTTGTATAAATGAAAATCGACTATGAAGATCAAAAACTTAAAGCGGTCATCGCATTTACGAAGGTAAGATAGATTTGGTAAGATTTCGATTTAAAATTGCGCAGACGCGTTATGGGTATGTGAGAGAAGAAGAAGATTTTGGGAGGAAACCAAAAGAGACGATTTTACATATTATATTGTGTTTCATTTTTAAAGGAGACTGTAAGAAATGAGCATGGCGAATTTAGGAAAAGTAATTCCGTTAGCGAAAAGTATGTAATGTTTTCGAATAATTATATTACTAAAAAGAATTTGTCCTACACTCACATATTCGGTGCATTATAACTCGACCATTAATTATTATGTAACTGCTAATTGTTGTCAGATTTTGTGAATTTTAAATAGATATACATAGATATATTCTTTAATTTTTGCCTTCTTATAATTTTCGCACGATTTCATTTGATTATAATAAATAACATTAATTGTTTTACATATAAATACAAATGATAAGAGGTTAAGTTGTGCATTCTTAAACGTTAAAAGTAAAATCTTTAAAGTTACAATAGTTAGTTTTAAATGATGAAACTTAATTGCAGATAAGATATTTCATATTATTATTTATTTTTTATAGCTCTTTTAGAACAGGCAAAGCCCAAACTACAAGTTTTTCTAGCTTATGCCAAAGTGGAATTAGTACCACCGAAACCATCAGAATTACCTGCAGTGAAAAAGGGCATTGCAGATGTTATTAATGCTGCTAAATCTGGCCGTTATAAAGAATTAACTGTGCGCGAGGCTTGGCTCAATACTTTAGTTGCATTGGAAGTATATTGTTGGTTTTATATAGGTGAATGTATTGGAAAGCGTCATATTGTTGGATATAAAGTGTAAGCTGCAACTAATTTACCTATATTTAGATAATTATGTATAGATGATGAACAACATCATAAATATATGATCATACAATAGATAATTTGAACTATTTATTTTATTTATCAAGTTTGACATAATATAAATTTATTTGTTATATTATTATTTTATTTATCTATATAATATTTATTTGTTTCTTATACAATAATTGTTGCAAGACTTACACTATTCCAGTAATATATAATCTTTTATAAAAAAAAAAAAAAAAAAAAAAAACAAAAAAATTATTTTTACAATCAAGAGTATCAAACAAATATGTGTTGTTTTGCATATTGCCATATACATATTGCTCCAGTAACATGAACATTTAATGAACGTATGATGCCAACTTGAGGTACTTCCACGCAAACATCAAAAAGGGGTATCAAATTAGCTGGTATACCACTCTTTTCATTTCTGTAAGATTTTTTATCAGTTACATAGAATTATACATGGTAATTTTATTAATACTTACCCTAAAACAAGTATTGTCTTCTTTTTAAATTTCACATTTAAAAGATTTGTGCTGTTAGCAGTTTGTTCAACTCCTACCAAATCCCAACCCATACCTTTTTTTTCTAGGAGATATTCACATAGTTGATAAGGCTTTACCTGTCATTTTACATGAAAATTAATTTTATAGAAAATATACGCATGAATATTTTTAAATAAATACCTCTGTAATATTTATCCATTTATCGGAAGAGACACTGAGATTTTGAAATTCTTTCTCTTTTGTATACTGTAAATTTCCAATAATTAATTCATTAGCACCAAATATTTCACATGTTCTTGCAAGACCTCCTAGATTTGCAGGACGATCAATTAGAGATGCAACAATTATAATGTTTTCATCTGTGATATTAGGTACAGAATGTTGATGTAACATCATCTCGATGCTATTTTCAATAGAACTAACTGATTTAACAGGTGTAATTTTCTTTTGTATATTACATAAGCCATCATCATCTATTTCATTGAAATGTGATGTTTCCTTATTACCTACGAAACATATTTTTTTTTTGTAAATTCTTTGTACAATGATTTTCATAGAACATGTACATGACCACTTTAACTTACATGGACCAGATTTTATCAAGTGCATAGATATTTTAGATTCGGCTAATTTTTTATTTAAATTTTTCAAACATAGAGGATGGTCAATAGTTTCTGTAAAATTTAAATCTTGAAATAAATGAGGTGCAATCCACTCATCTGCATCCATGGCAGACAATCTTGGAATCTCAAAATATATAGTCTAAAAATATTATGAGTATTTATGAATGCAACAAAATTAATAATAGATTAAATATAACATTAAAAAGAAATATAATACATTTTTCAATATAATTGATTACCTGCAAACTATAATCATCTATTGGATGAAAAGCAGAAAAATAAAAATCGTCCTGTATTTTTAATGAATTTTTCATTAAATTTCCCTGTTGTAAACTTTTCAATGTTGCATTATATAATCCCGCATATTCTAATATGATATCATCAAAATTTGAGCATTTTAATAATTCATATAATTTTACCAGAATCACCTATTTTGATATGATAAAAAAGAAAAGCTTTATAATTTCTTATACCTTAATTCTATAATATCAATATGTTTGACTTACCTGATTGTATAAACGCATATTGTAATTTTGGCCTAAACAGCAGCATGCAATATATGGCATGGCCTGTCTAAGAAAATCACATTGAGTTTGTCCAGAAAGAAGTAGAGCTACATGATATATCACACTTGCAATTGAACTTGTACATCCAGGTCGTTTCAAGAGACTCTGTATATAAATCAAGATAGTTAATGATAACAAGTTTTATATGCATTTTCAAGCATTATTTTGTAGTACCTCTTCAAAGAAATCCCATAATTTATTATGTAAATTTGGATATTTTACAAAAATTCTAATCAATAACCACTCTTGCATCAGACGTATACTATGTTGATTACTCTCTAATAAAATTAAATTACATAATATTTCTTGTAACGATGAAATACTTTCCTACAAAAAAAAAAAGAAATGATTACTTGTATTAATTTTCCTTAGTTCGGTGTACAACAGACAGTTATCTCAGAAATGATCTTGTAGAATTTTCTATTTTTTATTACCATATTAAGTACTGGTTCTAATACCAATAATGTTTGTACGAGTCTATGCTTAATTCTATGCAAATGGGAATCTTTAAAATATCTTTTATTTTTATTTTTTTCCAGTTCAGCAAGAACAAAATGCAAAAATGTGGATGCATATTCAGGTTTTTTGGTAATTATTTTGTGAAGTAATATTGTAGCTTGTGCCCTCACAATTGCATCATTATTATAATCACTAAAAACAAAACAAAAAAGAAATGATATATTTTAATATAATAATTAACATTTTTTCTTTTTATTAATATTAGTACATAACCTTACGTGATTGACAAATGGAGTTTATAGAAGTCTTGCAAATTTTTTTCAATATATAAACATGTTTGATTCTCGATCTTTTTATCTCGTCTAATAGCATAACCATGAAGAAGGCATGCTAATAATAATTTGTCAAAATTTATTTTATTATATAATATATTATTTATATCTAATAATTCCATTTGAACCAACAATATTCTTTTTAAATTTGGTATATTGTCACTTTCTTGAATCAATTGAGTTAGGAACTAAAATACAATTTCATTATAAGGATATAATAAATCAAAAGTAATATATTAATATATTATTTCTTACTGGATTTATAATTGTTACAATATTTGGTAAATCCAGAAACTTAGAATTCACTACAATTGCAACAAGATTTTTAACTGCCACTGAGAAAATACCATCCTTTTTATTTAAAAATGTAATTCTCCAACATAATTGAACGGTCGATGTAAAACTTTCTATATCTTCTGAACTTTGTAGCCCATTTTTTTCGATAATTGTTTTTAATATTATTGCCACTGTTGGAATTATCTTAATACCTTCCAGTTGAAGCAAATTTGATATAATGTCATACCATTCTATTTTACACAATTTCATTGAAAATTTTTGAAGATAATTATACATTAATTTTGTCATAAAAAAATAATAATGAGACATAATTTTTCCTTTTTCATTTTCCGTATAACAATATTCATTGTTAAGTACTTGAAATTTGTGCATATTTGCTATGCAGAATTCATACGTTTCTTTTGAAAATAATGCAAGATTTGAGCTTTGGCATAGAAGTAAAACATGTAAGGTAGATAAATATTCAGTACCTTGTACAGAATTTATGTTTAGAAGTAATGGTTTTTGTAAATTCTCTGCATATGTGCACATTGATTCTTTTGAAAATAATAGATCTCTATTATTGAAAAATGTTGTAATAATATTTAAAAATTTGTCCAAATCTTCGTAACATAGTATCATTGTCGCCTTTCTTAGATTTTTTATTATAACTCTCATAGCAGTGTCACCATACAAAAACAACATTTGTGTGATATCATTACAATTTCCAATAATATTGATCTTTAGTAAATATGACATTAATTCAAGTATCTTAATATTTGAGTAAAGATTAGAATATGGTCTCATATCGGATCCTATCAATGAATCTAAGCAAGTTTTTATTGCTTGTATAGCAGGACATGATTTGGAATGAAATATTAATTTTGCATCATATAGGAGAAAGATCATAAGTGCAAATGTTTTAATATTTATTTCAAATTGATTTTCCAGGAGGTATTTTTCTGAGATATGACAAATAAAATTTGAGGCATTATATTTTGTTATTACTTTAGGTAACCATTTAATAATAATTTCCCAAATATTTGAACCTCTTCTCAAAACTTCCTCAGGAGGGAAAGTAGATAGAACATTTGCAAGTAATCCTAAATCATTTACTGAAATTGAAGAATAAGAAATCATTTTTATAATATTAATATGAGATGCAATCCGTAAAATGGGTGAATGTATATTCAAATTTAATGCTATCAGTGTCTGAATAGCATTTAAATCATTGTCTTCCAATTCAATATAACGTTGATTCTCTTCAAAAACGGTACAAAGAATATGTGTCACATAAAACATTGCTACAGGACCCCATTTAATTTGACTAATATGATATAAAAACTTCTTTAAAATAAATTTATTTTTATGTCCGGTTATGCGGGAAAGTAATGCTGTAAGTTCTTTTATTATTTCTGATTCATTATTATCAGATTCTATTTCATATAAAAAGGTGTTATTTAAAACATTTACAAAAAAACCAAGAAACTGTTCATCATACATAATTACATCCATGTTGCAAATATTTAATAATCCATGCTTCACTATATTATTATTCTCATGCTGCAATATTCTTTTAAAAATACAACCTAACCATATAATATTAAAGCAATTGCCACACACTTCATTGCTTTTTATCAACCCAGGTAAATGAGTTAAAGCAGGCAATATCAAATGTTTTTGTTTTTCTTCCAATGCTTCTAACACCAAAAGAAATTTTTCCTTATTATTTTTTACGTCTTTAGAGCAAGTATCGCATATAAAAGGAGTCAATTTATTTTTTTTTAAATGCGAATTTTCAAACTTCATTTCGCTCATAAAATCAATCGTTTTCTTCATTAGGAACAATGCCCACTTCCGATACTGTTGTACAGAAGATTCTAATCCTTCTAAGATTATCCACCAAAATCTATCTTTACAATATAGATCATAATGTAGATCATAAAGAGAATCTTTTTCTAAAGAAAAATAATGATCAGCAAGTATATTGACCGTGGCAAGTAAATCTTCAAGATCTTTTAATTCGTTTAAAAAAAGATTCCAGATGGGAAAAACTACTTTTCTTTTTTCAAATGTACAATGTAATTTTGGTATAAATGATGCCAATGATCTCCATTTTATATCATCTTTCGTAGTTATTAAACATTTTATATCTTCTATATATAAGGGAATAAATTCTTCGTGCTCCTCCTGTTTTCCGTTTTTAAAAAGATAACACTGCAGTTGCAATGTTTCTAGAAAACACTCTAACACTTTCATATACAGCTCTCTCGTTTCATTGCTATTATTAAGATGAAAATTTCTAAACTCTCTGAGATGTGTTAATTTTATTTTAACAGACTGCATATCACAATACAAAACCATTTGTAATAGCAAAATGTCATAAAGAATCGATATCTCAGATATGCTACGCCATTGATTTTGAGGAAATAAAACATTTTCAATATTTTTAAAAGAAAAATCTTCTAAATTCGTATACGCACGTATATTATTAGAATGAAATCTAAGTTGATATTCATAGCATAATATTGTATGAAAAGTTTGGAGCTTCCTCATATCCAAAGTATTTTTAATTATTTCATTATTATACGTTTGTACTAAACGACGTAAATGAACAAATGGATCATCCTTAAACGTAGTATCAATAACTTCCAATATGGATATATTGTTCGTGGAAAATTGCATATACTTTTTATGTAAATCCATATTGAGTAAATATTGAGTGCATAATAATAATTATAGAGAGCCGTAAGAAAGATGAGCGTCGTCGTAATTAACGGAAACGTAGGAATAAATTAGAAGGAAAACAAGTGTAATAATTTGTTTCTATAATATAATAAGTGCAATGCAAACGTGTTTACATCGACCTTTATTTTTCGATGGATTTATTTACTTAACCAATAAAAGTGCACGTGGATATGTCACATGCAGTTGGTGTTGATAGAGAGCTTTTGCACGTCAATGTACGAGATACAGTGTTTTCTTTAATTCAAATAAAAATCTATTAAATGCGTTAAGTTACGACACACGAATGCTGTTGACGAATTTTCAATCACAGTGAATCCGGTTAACCGAATGAGCGAGCGAATGATCTTAAGCGCGTACAATCGAAGAAAGTGAAGGAGAAGCGGTGCTTCTATCCCGGTGCAACGGTTCGAAACGAATGAAGAGAAGTGGCTTCTTGAAAATCATTAGCTGGAGCAAACAAGTGGCCATATCCCGGCGCATAAGTTTGACAGCAATGGCGAAAAGTAAATTTGAATATGTTAAAGAATTCGAACGTGACGATAATTGCTTGCCAAATTGTTGGATTGTGGTTAGAATAGACGGAAGAAATTTTTCGAAATTTACCGACGCGCACCAATTTGCTAAGCCGAATGATGTCGCCGCTTTGGAGTTGATGAATCGTGCTGCTATTACTGTTATGGAAGATTTCAAAGAAATAATATTAGGTTTTGGACAAAGTGACGAATATTCCTTTGTCTTTCGTAAAGACACACAACTTTATAAACGTAGAGGTACGTACGCGATCAGTTTGTTCGGTTATGAAGCGTTTTTTTTTTATGAGTAAACAATTTTACAATTTTCTTAATAATTTCCCATTTGTCTATAACACTAATATTTAATTTTTCAGCGTCCAAACTAATGTCCAATGTCAATTCTTTATTTGCCTCCTCCTACGTATATCATTGGCCTCGATTTTTCAGAGGTAGAGATCTCTACTATCCGCCATCCTTTGATGCGCGCGTTGTCTTATATCCAACCGATAAAAATTTAAGAGATTATTTGGCCTGGCGTCAGGCAGACGTTCATGTGAATAATTTGTATAATACATGTTTTTGGAATCTTGTCCTTAAGGGAAAATTAACTCCAAGCCAGGTATAATTCCTTTATTATAGATATCAATAGCGTATAAAGCATGTTGCGTTCTATGGTATACTCTTTAATTTGTATATCCTTTTAGGCAGAAGAAAAACTTAGAGGTACTTTGGCTTCGCACAAAAATGAATTGCTTTTTCAAGAATTTGGAATAAATTATAACAATGAGCCTGCTATATTTCGGAAAGGGACTACACTTTTACGTAAATTGGTGCCAGATGGTACAGGACGATTAAAACCTGCTGTTGTGCCGTTAGTAGATGATATCATTGGCGATCGTTTTTGGAAAGAAAATCCAGAAGTAATTGGTCTGAAAAGTTTAGCAACTTATCAACCGCCAAATATGGTTAATAACGCTATTAAAAATACAATTTGTACATCAGTGCCTCTTTCTCCTGGTACTCTTAAACACATTAATAATGTTACAGTACCTCCCGTCGTATGTAATACAAATTCAAAGAATGAGGAAACAAATGTTATAAGAAGTAGAGAAATGGATGGTGATCGAATGCAATGTGAAAGTGACCAAATTATTAGAAAATAAGTTGTGTTTTCAATTTTTCTATGACAAAATAACTAAACTAAAAATATTATTTAAATCATGTGCTATCCATTCTTCGATCGTGCAAAAGTGAATTTTGTTATAAAAATGAACAACATATTGCATGTATTGATAATGGGTACGGATGCGAACATATCTTTTGCTCTTTACATCAACATTGTTGACAATGTTACATTGTTACAAGCATTGTGGATATAGCTGAAAACAGAATCATGAAACTTTTGCAAACTTTTCAGTGGATAAAATTAGCTCATAGATTTAAAAAATGAACTGTTTACAGTTACACATTTTTAAATTTATTTCTTGGTAACATGTTAATCGACTTCAATATGTACAGGTACATACAGACATAAACATTTGTATTATATCATGTAGGATGTAGGGTACCTTTATTTTTTATTAATATTATTATAATTATTACGTACTACATAATGATATAAAGCATAACATGGAATAATACTATATGCCACAATGAATTACACTGCATATTGCAATAAAATACACTATGTACACAATGTCATCCACATCATTTCCATTTATATGAAAATTTTGGTGATTTTGGAAGAAAATACATGAAACAATTTAGACAATACATCTTAACCGATGCATCAGTATTACTTTTCTTCTTGGCAGTTTGTTGTACATTATTCTTTATTTTCTACACAGTAATGGGTAACTTTTTCTCTTCTTATATACGTTCATACATTAAATATTTAAATACAACAGGAGCAGGGTTGAAAGAAATTCATTGTTGTATAACATTAATATATATATATGTGTGTGATTTCTGGTAAATTATGTAATTGATTTAAACAAAACAAGATACAATTAAAATATTGGAATGTAATTGTCAATTTTAGCACGATGCTTTTGTGCAACGCATTCAGCTATCCAGACAATGTTACGACATTCTTGTTCTTTAAGTTTTAAATAACTGTAGAATACTCCAAAATGGAATTGTTGAAGGAATGCATGAACATTTAAACGAACCTATAATATATATAGCATTAATATATATAAAAAGGATCATAGAATTAAACAATAAAAAATATTAAATTTATTTCAAGTCGATAGTAAACTTACTTCATGTTCAAAAAATTTATCTTCCAGAGTTTTGTCACCAGGATTATTACCTGCTCCTTCAAATAAAGCACTATATTCCTGTATGAATTATACAAATACAATATTATATTATATAAATTTAAAATATTGAATAATGTAAATATGCAACCATGTCATGATAATATAATGCCAGTTTGGAATGGCAACAAATTATTTTCTCTTACCGCATAATACTCGGCTACAGCCTTAACTTGTTCGTAGTCATCGGCTCTTGCTAATGCAGCCAATCCATCTGGATTTAAACGTCCACAACGTGGATATAATTTTGCACGATCATCTTTACCCAATTCAGTTCCAAATGAATTAATAGTTATAATAATTGCTCTTCTATCAGCTTCAAACTATAATTGGAATTTATACATTATGTTATTGATATTATTTTATGTATTATGAGATTGTAATAATACCGTAGTTATATAGATTTCTTACAGCAAGTATTTCGCACATAGTATCAGCAGTTGTACCGCCAATATCTTTGCAGAATTTATAAAAAGCTTCTAGATAAGCTTTATAAAGTGTGTTTCGAATAATTTCAATATTCATTTCATCTAAATCTTGTTCAGATATACAATCCACAAAGAAAGGTGCTGTAAATGATAAAATCAATATAAAGTTAACGGGTCCTATTGTCAAAATTTCTATACACAAAAAAAAAAGAAGAATGTTATTACCTAATGGTGTATCTACTAGGACAGCATTGTATAATTCAGCTGGTGTAGCAGCTACATGAATTGCTTCCATTTGTTCAAAACTACCGAGAGGGTGACACTTTGGAATTAATTCAGAGATTGGTCTTTGATGTAAAGTACCGGTAATTAATAATATGATATTGTCGATCATGTAACTATATGTGATAAAATCAAGAAACTGTGCCAATGGTTCAACAGAGTGATTGCGCATGTGTTGGAATTCCACAACTAATTTTTCCCTCAACTTGTCGTCGATGACACTCACGGAAAGCGGTGACGGTTCATTTGCTAAAAAGCTTCCATAATCTGTACCAGCCAGATGTAGTTTTAAATCTGTAAATATTCATTGGAAAGGAGGATGGATATATATATACATATAAAAATATTAAATATAATTGAAATATACAAAATTTAATATCTATCAAGTACAATAAAACTTAATTGACTTATCTAGAAAAGCAGTTATCTAACTGTGTAGGTGAATTCTTCCTTATGATTTATTAAGAAATATAATTGCTCTACCTTCGAGTGTCTCGCATTGAACTAAATTGAGATAATCGCTTTGTTGAAGTATTCCACATTTGAAACCACGGCAAAGCCCTTCTAAATATCCACCATCTATATTAAACATACAGCCCTTCATTTTGAAATATATTTTTTTTTATAAGAATATGTATGTCACTCTAAGTCTACGAATTGTCAATATTAAAACTTGAACGCCCAGACTCGCCCTTCTTGGTTGGCGATCATATGACTGGATATCAGGGGAGCCAAACTTATATACGAAAGTAAAAGTTTCATTTATTTTCATTGCCGATAGATGCGCTAATGATAGTATTCTATTCTGCCATCTGGCGACAAAATCTTAGACGAGGTTTACAGGACTAATTAAAATTTGAAATCGTACATTTCTTTATCCAAATTGTAAGAGATATTTTCGTATATAATACCAAGTTAATTACTTTCACTTTTTACGCGGTACTAGAAATATATATTTATTTTCAACTATATTATATTTTTTATACTATATTATTATTTATAAAAGGTAACAGTGCCAAAGGATATATTACATATTAGTGATAATAATACTAAAATATATATATATATATATATATATATATATATATATATATATATATATATATTACTCCGATTAAATAAATGTCACTAAATTAAAATGACATTCATACTAAAATATGAAACAATATATTAGTCATTCATATGCACATAGTATGCAGCCAGTAATTTTATTAAATACGTAAGTATATAAAACACTTACATAGTTTTACATTCTGGTGAAAAAAGTAAGATATATGCATAAATAATTTATCTTGATAGATCAACTAATTCTTAATCTAAAGAAGAGTAAACACCTGCCTATAGAACAGTAAATATTAAGCTTCGAATGATATATTTATATCAATCCCAATTTTTTATACGTAATTCAGGTTCAAGAATAGACCAGTTTGGCGAATGTTTCTCGCTCGATAACCAATTGAAGTCATCTATACAATTCCAATTATTTATTTTTGGATCGAGACCAGCTAAATTAAAATGATTCATTTGATCTTCGTAAGACCAATTGTAAGGTGCTACTCTTATATTTGTACAATCTTCTATAATTGCTCTGCTAGTAACATGGAGGTATATAGTGCAATCTGTAGATGAATGTAATCGAAATTGTTGACATGCAAAAGCAAATACACATTCAACACAGTCGTGAGCAAATACGGACGATGTTACTGGTCCAACTAAGATAGTACATTGTTTCAAATTTATCATATGTAGCGTACTAGGTGTACCATATATTCTTACTGTACATCGAGTTAGATCGGAAAGAAGAATATCATTCTTATTTACGTTTTCAGCATCCAGAACCAACTGTTCATCAGACTTTCCTACCAATATACACGCATTTTCTCCATATTTATTAAATGATTTGTTATTTTGTTTTACCGAACCATTCACAATACCTTCTGATATTTTGAGATCTTTTAATCCGTCCGTTACATCATATGTTTTTTCAGTCGGTTTTTTTACAACTCTTCTATTTTTAAATCCAAACTTTTTCTTAGGTAAAAGTTTCATTTCTAATTCTGATGCTTCATTTTCAAGTAATTGCAAGTTCTCTTGTGCTCTTCTAATGTCATATACTTTTAGATACATTTTAGACTGAGACAGATAATTTTTAAGCATCAGTATTTCTTTGCTTATTTTGTCAAAAGCAACTGAAAGAACTGATGGCGGCGCGCTAGATGCATCATCTAACATGTCTTTAATTTTTTTACACGAGGAGTAAAACGTATCCTTAAAATAACTACTTTGTTCAGATTCCACAGCAAGGGATTGTCGTTCTTCTTTCCGTCTTTCAATGATGTTCTTCCTTTCACGATCTCTCTTATTGATACGTTCTGGCAAGCTGCCTTCGAGAAAATTAGTATTCTCCATCTTGTTGTTATCTGAATGCTATTTGTTGGTATTGTTTATAGTATCTTCAAATAGCACGGAGACAGATTTCATAAGTTTCTCTTCGCTTGATTGTTTTATTTTTCTCAATTGTTTCAGGACTTTACTTTTTTCTTCCGTGGCAGATTTTTTAGGTGAAATCTCATAAGCAAGAATCTATAAATGTATATAATAAATATATTATAAAGATACTCTTAAATCGATAATCATTATTTTTTAATTAAAAATATTTAATCATATTCATTGTAAGATATATTAATGTACATTACCTCTTCTAATTCACGTTGAGTTATTGATAAGGTTTGTATTAGATAATATCCTAAACCTCCACCACCTATTAACAGTAACATAGATTTGAAGAACGCCATGAATACTAAATCTTAATTTTGTTCCCATTTCATCGTGTCAGCTGTCCTGATTGAGGTATCATTTGATACTTTTTCATATATATAATAATAACCATTTAACACAGATGGCAAGTTTTGGCGCAGATAATATCTGAAATCTAAAAGATAAGAAAAAAAAAAAAAAGAAAAGAAAATGTGCAAACATATCGCATATCTAGGAAACGAGTTATTGTCCTAATTAAAAAAAGATATGATAAATGTTTTAAGAAACGTATACTTATATCATCGTGCCATTTAATAAATGTAAAAGTTGAATTATTCACCATGAAAAATACATTAAACTTTCAAAGTAGCTTGAAGGAACTATAGTAGGAAGAAATTTATCAATGAACATTGACTATATCGATTTCGTGAAGTTGTTTAACGTTCGTAGTTATAAAAAAAAGAAGAAAAAAAGAAACAAAACCAAAAAAAAAAAAAGATCAAGTATAAAAATTCGTACGACATGCCATCCATATATGAAAGGCAATTATCGTTAAAGGCAATAACCTGAACTCGAACATATAATTCAGAAAACAAGAATAAGTAAGTTACTTACCTTGCGATCTACTCATACAACTCCAAAGTATTAGTGAACTAGCAAAGAGGACACTCTCAAATAACACAAGCGATTTGGCAATCTTAAGTTTATCAAAGCTACGTCTCTTCGGTTCTCTGTAAAGCATACTAAAAAGGAATGCGATTTCCTAAAGAGGAAATCATCAATACCATGGTGAATAAGAGACAAAATCTTGAGTCGTCTCAATACGAGAACCTATATAGGAAGGGAGGGGGGGGGGGGTATGGAATAATAATAATAGCTATTCGCTAACCGGCTCACCCACGTCTCGATTCTAGATACACTTTCGAGAGATTGAAAACTCGCTCTCCTATCGATATATATTTCTACGTTCGATACTTGATTACCGCGGTGAATTTAATTGATACGCGTTACGTTCTTTCACTCGTATGCATTTTCACGCTACCGGTGGAGGGGTAAGTTAAAAATGCATTTATATGAATTAAAATGTTAGTGTCTAATCCGTAGATATCATAAATTATACTTTCTATACGTATATATATATATATATATATTGTTATATCGTACATTGTTTTTTTTTTTAACGATACATCAAATATAGCACTCTTAACTTCGGTATCTATAATCGTCTTTATCGTCTACGCCTTATATTTTTATCTTTTATTTACTTACGTCGATACAATGAATGCATTTTAACGGCTAGTTTAATTATTTTCTTTTTTTTTTGTTTTTGTTGTTGCGAGAAACACATCTGTAGAAAAAGGAATATTCGTTTTCACATAAAATTCCTATCAATTAACTTGATCTTTATAATCCAAATTTCGATTATTTTTATTTAAAAGTAATAATATTTTACGAATAATATTTTACGAGATATCAATTATAATGGATTTTTTTTGTTTATTTTTTTAAATAGCACAACGATATTATTATCTATTTATTAATCTTACCTTACACTTGAACAAATTAGCAGAAAATAGAATTATTCTTGACAAAAGAAATGTTAATTATGGTATTAGATGTTATATTATGACTATGACTTGAAACTTTTTATGAAACATTGTTTGATTAATTCTAATTTTGTAATTTAATATCAAACATAAAACTACAATATGTTAATAATGTTTTCTTTCTTCCGTGATATATTATTTGAGTTATCATCTTTGATTAGACTATTGTCTTGGAAAATATTTAATTTGTGTTCATTTGATTTAACATATAGATCGAGTGATATTCAAACATTACCGACTTATATCTCATATTACGCGAAACTTCAAAAATTTTATAGTTTACTTGTTATAATGTACAGTGTAAATAATGTTTTGTTGCTCTGGCCCTGTTAGGCCATGTCATTGCAAACAGCTGTATTAATCTTTGTATGACAGGTAAATGTGTACACACACATATATATATATATATGCATGTACGATACATTTAAAATTTATCTGCATTTAAAATATAATCTATTTTTATATATATTTCATATGTTATGGAATATATGAAATAAGTTATGCCCCATAACACATAAAATAAGTTACATTATGAAGGCTAATTATTACTCTAACATAATGTACATTAAAACAGAATAGTTTAATCATTGTTATAAGAAAGCAGAAACGCGCAACAAATTGTGAAATTGGAATTTTATATAATTTATACTTAGAAAAATAACTTCATACTCTTAAAGCAATTCTATCTCACATTAGTGTAATATAAAACATTCTACAATATGCATCTATTATCTCTAACAAAATTACAAATCAAAAGAAGTACATAGTAACTGTAGAATTTTTAACGTACTTTGATTAATACAAACTACATTATATTTTTTTAAAGTAAGAGGCCTTTTCAACATATAAAAATCTGTTATATTAGAAGAATTCAAAATCTACAAAAATTATATATGATTTTTTTTTCTTTCTTTTTTTTTCCTTTTTGATATTTGTTAATAAATCATGTAATAGTTTTAGAACAATGCGTACATCTCATATATGGGACATGGTAACAAGAGTACTAACAGCTTTTTATTGGTTCCAATGGATGGTGTTTTTCAAATACATTACTGTAATAATGCATATATAATAATCTGTAATAACAGCTATTAGTACTCTTTTAGAGTTAAGTACACATGAAGTAATTATGATAATGATATTTTTATAAATGAAAACAAAATTTTCTCTCAGTAAGAGTCATTGTTGCACATCAATGTTCTGGTTTGTTTTTTCTCTTCTTTTTTTTTTATATATAATAAAACAGTATACATTTATTACTTTATTTACATATCGGATAACAAACTAAAATGTAACTCTTGCTTAAAAATTGACAAAAAAGAGAATAACGTAATCGACAAATACTAAATATCATTCGTTTCCTTATCGTTGATTTATTTCATCACATAATAATATTAAACATTGTAGTATACTCTTTTTATTTTTTTTTTATGAAGAAAAAAAAAAAAAAGAAAAATTACATTGAGAAAGTTAAACGATTGACAGTATATTTAAACGTTAATAACTATTAATTGCTTTGAAAACATGTTGCATTAAATATAGTTATGTATAAAACTTCTTCCGTTATAAAATAAAAAGCTGAAAAATTATAGATAGTAATAGATTAATAATCCGTACTTTGGAAGTATATATAACTGAATAAAATTTATATATTAAACAGAGATGTCTGTAGAGATAATATATTTTCAATTATCAAATAATAATGGCATTAATATTTCTCAGTATTTTATCTATTAAGAATATTAAATCGTAAAGCAAACATGTAGTATATCTTCTATATACAAGTTACTTCTCTCTACAATCTTCATTATTGCTTTTTATAATATCGTGAGGAAAAGTACAAAAGACAGACCATGTACAGATGGTTTGCTGTTGATATAATAATCTATTTAAAGTTATACATATTAGGCTGCATATGAAGAAGCCATTGTAAAACATCACGTGAATGCTTAAGTTAAATCGAAAGGTTACTTATAAATGAGTGGAACTTTTGTACAATTTTATAGACATTATACTTCATCATAATGTAAACTGTATGAAACGTATTATATATGCTATTATAAATTATGATAAAGTGCTGGAAATATTTAATTAGTTTATAAAGTGCTAAGGCACCAGAGGTAAATGCAAATGATAATCGTGATTAATATATTTTTCTAATAGTACTATATGGGAGCATTAACTACAGATATTTCTTTTGTATTTTTTTCTTCCTTTCTTTTTTTTTTTTTTTTTTTTTTTTTTTTTTTTTTTTTTTTTTTTTTTTTTTTTTTTTATAATATTTACTATGAAAGTAAGCACTTTTATACATACACTTCGGGATTATTAGATCTTTTCACTTTCTGTGTGCAAAATTAAATTTATTCGTTTTTTTTTTCTTTTTTTCTTGCTTTTTCTTTTTAAGTAGCATGTATATATAGTAAAGTATGTTAGCGATCTTTTTTTTGCATGCAAAGCAAAGTTAAGATGCAAGGGACATTATGAGCAGCATTCACAGATAGATATTCAAGGCTTGGACATACATTGAAATATCTTCTGATTTATGCTTATATCACTTTTTAACAGATATCAGATTCATTGATATTGATACCTTATTATAGAAAAATAAAGATTTTAACAATTCGTCCCATAACTGCCATTAAAAGTTCTTACTGATTAGATACATTTAATATGGATTAAAAGTTGGGATTTTTTTCCTTTCTCTCTCTCTTTTTTTTTTTTTTTTTTTTTTAAATACAGCAAAATATTTTTTTCTTTTCTTCTCTTTTTTTTTTAAAATATTAAAACCAAATGGGTATGTTTATAAAAATGATTTTTTATAGGATATGAGGTCATGCATAAAATGTTCGTCGTGCCTTGGATATATTTAATACATGAAAATTGAAATTTGAATCGAGTTTTTATTCTGAAAATGTGGCAGTTAAAAGACAAACATACAAACGTAATTATACAATGTTTACTTATACACTTGATTTTGTGTATTAAAATCATAGAGATAAACTTGTAAAATTCTTTTTTCATCTTTGCACTCCAAGTTCCTTTCTATTCAACAAAATTATAATTATAAAACCTGTATTTATTTCTTTCTTTTTTTTTGTTTGTTTTTTTTTTGGCTTTTTTTTGTTTGTTTTTATTGCATGGCAATATACAAAGTTCGAAATTCTTTTCTCTTATTTTCTGCGTTTACTATATTTAATCATCTAGTAACCTTTCAAGATTAACAGCATATCACATGAAGCATTCTCGTTCGATATAAGTTCGATATAAGTTCAAGTTCGGTTTGTATGCCAGAAACATAGATCTTGTCTTTTCCACTGATGAAATACAAAACGAGTTAGAGATTCACTACACGTACGACTGTTATTTACAATGTGTTTTATTAGCATGATTAAACAGATTTCACATAATCCTTGTCAATCAAAACAGTGTGACCAAATGGTTTGCCCTCCTCGTAATTTCTTTATTCATGCATATAAACCTTCACCCTTACACTAATTCTAAGACGGAATTTCTTTAGTTTCTATACTGCCATAACATATTATATTTATTATTTTTTTTCTTTTCTTTTTTTCTCTTTTTTTTTTTTTTTTTTCTTTTTTATTATGCTCCTCTTTATTTTCAAGTATTACCTCGTACGAATAAATCACACAGCTCAATGTGAGATATAGTAGTGAGACGGATTATATATTAATATAAAATCCGTAAATCAACCGAAAAGAAACGTACACATAAGTTCCCAAATTTTTTTTACATATCTGATTAGCATTTTATTGGTTAGCAGATATTGCTAACGTCCATATCCCCCATTTACCTCCACATTTAATTGATGGTCTATAAATTGATGATAGCGAGGCACAGAGGGATATAATTGCAATGGGCAGGAAAAAGTCAGCATGACATTCAGTAAAACAGTCTTTTGAACACCATGAAGTCATGGGAATTTTGATGTGCTGTAATTCGCTACGATACCATTTCGTGCCAGCCACTGCTATTTGAGGATGCACTTTCTAGCGATGCTACAATATAACGATAATAAAATCGTATGCTATGAAATAATGTAAGATCTTAAATTAAAGGAAAATATCACGTTGAAGTATATACGTGGCGTATATTACACGTACTTAGTTGTAACTATTAAATTAAATCCGTATAAAGCTTACCAGTCTTATCGTTATCAGCTTTTTCGGGAGAGGAAGACCTTGGTCCCCATATCCTTACTGTACAATCATCGGATACAGATGCCATCATTTGATGATAAACAGGATTCCACGAAACGCAATTAACCGTTCGACTGTGTCCTGTTAAAGTCGCTATGGGGAGCTCTCGCTTGATATGCCATACGTACACTTTATTGTCTATGATAATAGAGATAAAAATAATCATAAGATGAAAGCTACATCAATTTAGTGTAATTATAGAAGCAATTTACTCGACATACCTTCGCTACCAGACGCAATAAAATCTTGATTGATACCACCAAAACAGCTATGAATTGTAAAATGTCCTTGGGTAACACCTTGAAAGCGCCTTACTAAGCAACGATCTTGTAAATCCCATAAATGTACTCCTTGATTAGCCACATTAAGTAAAGCAAGTCTATCCGCTTTGTTTACACTAAAGGACATGACAGGGTGATCCTCTTGTAATCTATAGGCGATTAAATAAAAAGAAGAAAAAAAAAAAGATAGTAATCAATTGCATTTAATCGTAACCGCAATGAGAAAAATTAAATGATAAAATAGATTCGTTCGACGTACATTGTAAAATCACATAATTCGTCAAAATTATATCCTCGAATTCGATGATGAGAATCAGCTGCTAAAACAGTTTTTCCATCGCTTCTACACCATAAGCATTTAACTCTAACGCCTTCCCATGAATCCGAGACATTACCGTCCATATCCTGGATTGATATAACAAAGATCTTATAGAAAAACGGTGTAACGACATAACGCACAATATTAAACAATTGAATTCAGTGATTCACATAATTTTTCTATAACTTTATTAAATTGTAACTTACGCATTGATAGAACTGACCACGAAGTCCTCCGGCAACAAACTTATTTGAATCTCGATGCCAGGCACAGGCCGTCAGAGAATCATCGGTACTCTGCGTTAATTTAACACGTAATTCACAGTCAGGCGTGTCCACACACCAAAGCCATAGTTCTGGACAATCTTCAGGACCGCAAGCAATAAGATGGCTACTATCCGGACTCCAAGCTATAAGCGCAACACCATACGTATGCCCTTCCAACGTTTTTCTGTGCGTTACTCTTAACGTTTCCTACGGATCACGAGGTATAACATTATAATAAGCTTTTCCAAGTACTAGAGCTTATTTATTAATAGTATACTCTTACAGGATCGACATCCCAAATAATCACAGTCATATCTTTAGAACCTGTGGCTAATTTAAGACCATCAGGAGAGAATTTGCAATACCAAACTTCGTCGCAATGATCATTCAGCAATTGTACAGTATGGCACGGAAATTGTTCTTTGCTACAACTGTGGTCCACGAGCAGTGACACATTTTCCAAGCTTGTCTAATTAATGGAAATAATAAACATAAAAGACGAATAAGAAAGAAAATGCAAAGTAAGTAGTTGCGAGGAGTAGATCGGTTAATAAATACACTCAGTAAATTCTATTACTTTTAAATACCTGCATATGTGTTACATGGTACGTGCACTGCTGATTTTGCATTTCCACTGCTTGACAAAGCAATGAATGAAGCCGACGCGGTGGGAGCATAATGGAAGGTGGAAGATACCTCTGCAATCTATCCATAAGTGCTGCTCTGGAAGCTGAACCTTTGCCATCCCAGCCTGCACGTGTCTGTCAACAAGTGTCTATTTGCTAATGATCAAATTTTCAGTTGCATGTTAGTTTTGTGAATTTTCTACATATCCATTCAAACTCGAATTCTCAAAGAATTTTCTATTAAGAATATTGTGATTATTATTATGGAGAATGTAAAAAATAACAATGCGTTAAAGTAACAATTTTAATTTATATAGTGGATATGATTTAATGATGTAAGTGCAGTACCTGTAACTCATCACGTCCGCTACACATCATAAATGCTGACAATTGATGAACACGGCCTGTATTATGGCCTAGAGGTGTCAATTCATTGCGTAAGACCTGTAAAGCTTCTAGAACTAAGCCTTCCTCCAAATACTCCAGATATTTTTGCTCTAAGAGTAGGAATTTCATTTCCTATAAACACGAATGAAGATGTAATATAATATCGGATAAGAAATTAGATATTTATAGGAAAAAAATTTCAATGATAAAATCTTTACCACCAAGCTCTGACTTGCACCATTTAAAAAGGACTTTAGTTCATTAAGGTCATGGTCTGCTTTGTTCCAATCTCCATCCATAACATGCTGTCTAAACTTTGCAGCCGCTGGATGGTCCAACCGACAGCCTGATTCTTGCATAAGTAGGTCTGCCGTGCGGCTGAAGAAAAAAGAAAAGTTTCGTTTGTTTGTTTATTATTATTATCAAATTGTAAGTAATATTATTGACAATTAGAAGAATTAATGGAAATGCATTAACGTAAATGACACATATTACATTGAGAGTTCAAAGAAGGAACATATAATATTCCATGTTTTAGGGAAAAACTTATATTTTGCTAGAAATTTATTTCATATAGATAGTACCAACACATTCATTCTGAGCAACATCATTACGAAGTAAATATAACTAGCAGATACTAGTGACTATATTTCATGATTCTAAAAATAACTTTCTCTTGCCAAGTAGCATGTATGGTAGAATAGTTTCTCCTGATAAATGCGCACACAAAGGAAACAAAAGAAACGTCAAAATAGATTCAATCGTAAGTTATTTTTTAATGCATCGAACAATAAAGATTAAATCAAAAGTGGGCATTTAGAGGAAATAACTTTTTATAAGAAAGTACAACGAATTAGAAAAGAAACAATACGTACTCCAGCCCGACAGTTTTCAAATGTTGTCCGATGAGTCTCACAATGTCCTGATTAGTTTTGTCCATTATTTTTGGAGGTCCTAAACTTGGATTAGTTTCCCCATTCACACCATTGATGTCATTATCGGATTCCGGTATCACATTGCCATTAGCTTGTGGTCCCCCAGTGTCAGCCGTAGCTCCGTTCTGTTGCAGCCCAGAAGAAACTCCACCGTTCGAGGCCTGCTGCTGCATTACGCTGTTATGCACACGGAAATGTTACCGTGGTTGCAATACTTGTCCGGAATACTAACGCATATGCGTACTAAGCGTAACATTTTTATCTTGACACACGTAATAATCTTCTCTCTCTATCTTTTTTGTTTTCTATTTTTGATTATATTTATTTACTGATTTTTGTTTGTTTGTTTGTGTGCGATTAAATTCGAAAACCGTATGAGTTTGCATTAAAGAGAGAGAGAATCAATAAGAATTCGACGGAAGAATTTGGATAAATAAGAAAACCGCTCGGGGATACAGCGCATACGAAAGGAATCCGACGTCGATACGTCTTGAGATTCTGGAAGGAAGAAGATACACGTGAGAGGGTCGTTGAGTTAACGTACGAAGAGGGGTATGTCCTCTCCGCGTTTCCGACTACGCGTCCGCGAACTGTGTCGTCTGCCAAATAAAGAACCTGCGTTGCGTTACCGATAGTTCTCCATCTCTGGATTGGAGTGGTGCTCGTCCGCTGGTCGTAGAGTAGCCGGGAGAGAACTACGGGACCTTTTGCGCGGTGGCGGAGCGAGTCCACCGTCGTCCGACTCGCCGCTCGAGGCCAGGCTTATGCGCGTACCGCCCCGTTTTTCACACGATTATTGTCCCTCTCGAGTTCGTTGGTGGGGCTGTGGCTGGGGCTGAAGCACGCACGCAGCCACGATTACGTTGCACGGGAAAGTTCTTCTCGCCTCCCCCCTTTCTTCTTTTTTTTTTTTTTTGTAATTTCCCCCCTTACGTATTGAAAATTCACACGCGCGCTTACTTCTTTCTTTACCTACGAACAAGACGCTCCCCCGAACAAAGCAAATGAATCGACGAAAAAACAGGATTCTTGTACGCCTGCCAATACGGATGATACGAACAATGACTGCTACACAGCTGATACTTGTTTAGATCGTCGTTTACGTCACACTATGGCCTTCTTCGCAGATAGCCTAACGGATTCTCCTGCCCCCTGCCGTTCGTTCCAACAAATTATTCTTCCTCTGAAATTGTGACGCTGAATTTTGCCGTAACCGTCATAGGATGTCGCCACCTATTCGCATCCTCGTGGATAAGCGATAAACCGTTCTAAGGGAGGTTAGTTCTCTGTGACGGGTTAAGCAGCGCGCAAATTCGTTTCGTACGTGACGACGATAACGTTATAACGAATTGTAAATTAATATAGAACCGGAACGCGTCATTTGTATCTAATTTCTCGACACACAATCCCGCGTTCCTTTCGGATTCGAGGAAACTGATATATTATATAGCTTCGCGAACTTTTCTCGACGAACGTCTTGTAAACGTTTGAAATCGATGTTGAACGTTGAACTCTTTCGAATGATTCGAATGTTTATTGCGAGTTAAGAGACGAGAAAAAGACGCGTCGAGTTGAAGGGGTTCGCGGAAGATAAATACGCGGTTTAAAATTCGAAAGATGAATCGGCTGAGATCGGGCAGTCGAGCGGTGCTTGTTCGGTGTTCCTCGGAGAACCGAGTCGAGCAGGACGTACGCCGGCAACCGGCAGTCGTTCGCCGGCCTCCGTGGCGTACACATCATCGTTGTTTATTACTTTTAATTCGCGTATCGTTCTTTTCCCTCGTATCACTTTGATCCTCTCACCTATATATACATATACATATATCTCCCCTTTACTCTTTCTCTCGTTAATAGACGTCTCTTTATCTCCTCGTATTTCTCTCGGGGTTCGCGATTTTTTTTCTTCCTACGTGTACGTACGCACACGTTGCGCCTAATAACCACGCGCAATTTTTTTTTCTTTTTCGCGAAGAAAGGAGGCAAAGGCGACCGATCCGCCCACGCCGTAAGTATCTCTTTTCAGACAGACAGACAGACAGACAGACAGACAGACAGAGAGAGAGACGAACGGAGACGGAGCAAGAGAGAGAGAGAGAGAGAGAGAGAGAGACAGACAGACAGAGAGAAAGAAAGAAAGAAAGAAAGAAAAAAAAAGGAACAAGTTTTATTGGATATAACATACGTTCCATTAATGCGAACGTCGTCCGCGTAGCGCATTTTTCGTTCGCTCGGTGCACCACGCACCTACGTACGTGTGAGAGCAAGCGCGCGCGCACGCACGCACGCGCCCACGACGACGACGACGACGACGACGACGACGACGACGACACTCCAGTGGACACGATCGAAGAAGATACTTCGATTGTCAACGATTGTTAGTACGTAAAAAATCATATCTACGGAAGTAAACGGTTTTTGGTGTTCATCATTGTGTTATGTGTCTCGATCGAATAATAATCGAAAGATCCTTCTTTCCTCGCGAGTGTTTATCTACTCTACTGACAACGACGACCACCTGTCGCGCGAGCAACACACGCACGCGCCGCTCAGTGTCACATTTGGATTAATCGGATTACGCGGGAACGTGCAAGTGGACATGTTTTTCACCACGAGATAGATCCTCGCAATATAACAAGGTACCGCCATAAGTTTGATAAAATTTTGAAAACCATTAATTTGCGAATTTAACGTAAGGTATACGACGGGTGTTAACCCTTCGATCAAATCGTGTAGATACGAGGATAAAATATATTCTTTCTTTCTTTTTTTTTTTTTATATATATATCATTCCTATAACGCTTAGAATATATCCTTCGCTTGTTGTTTTCCATCTCTCTCTCTCTCTCTCTCTCTCTCTCTCTCTCTCTCTCTCTCTCTCTCTCTCTCTCTCTTTCTACGATAATATCGTCAATACTTTTCGTACCATTCGCGTCGTATTTTTAATTAATCAACGTGGTCGACGATCATTATCTTTCAATGAACGAACGGAACGAGCAGAAATTAAAATTAAAAGGAACGCTTGGAATTTTAATGGACACGTTATTATAGAACGAGGAGGAGGAGGAGGAGGTTAGAGGACTCCGGTGGTATTTCAAATCGATAACATTGATATCTTATAACATTCGACTGCGGTTCCGGATAAGCTTTGACAGAAACTTTTTAAAGGCATATATATATATATATATAAAGAAAAAAACAACATCGGGATACCGAATTTACGATTAACCCCTATCTCCAAATGGCTTATAAATCTTGAATAAGGAATGCGAGTTTCTGTAGTATACGAGCACATATATATATAGTGTATATATATATATATATATATATATATATATATATATATATCGTAGTTTGTAAATAACGAAATAACCACGTTACCATGAATGGGTCTTTGCCTTTCGAAAGGCGCGCCGCGTATTAAAGAATTTCTTTCTTTCTTTCTTTATTTATTTATTTATTTCTTTCTTTCTCTTCGAGTGTACGCACGCGTACGCGTAGGAGCAAACGGAGAGGGTTCCTCTACGTCGTGCAGCAGAATCGAATGAGCCGTGTCAGTAGAAAACGGCTAGGAGAGAGAGCGCGAGAGAGAGAGAGAGAGAGAGAGAGAAAGAGAGAGGAAAGGAAAGAGGAGGTGGGCGCATACCAGTGCATACCAAAGAGAATGCGCATGCGCAAACCTTTCCCTCTACTTCCCCCCGACCCCCTCCCCTCCCCTCCCCTTGCGATCTCCCGCGCGATTTGCCCGCGTCTTTTGCAGCGCGCACTCGCTACTCTCTTCGAATCATTGACTCTCTTACTACTTACTTTTCATTCTATTCATAAGATCATCTTGCTCTTCTTCCTTTCTTTTTCTTCTTCTTCTTCTTCGTTTTTTTTTTTCTTCTTTTTGTTTTGTTTGCTTCCCCTAAGGCTCTCGTTACAAGTCTACAAGTTTTCTTTTTTTTATTAATTTTTTTTTTCTCTTTTATTTGAAAAAAGAAAAAGGCACGGCTATCGTGCCACGAGACTAATACATAGATATTTAGGATTTGAAATCACGCGCGTTCCTTTATATAATATATTTCTCTTTCTTCTTCCTCCTCTTCCTCTTTCTCCTCTTCATTCTTCTCTTTCTTCTTCTTCACCCCCTTGCGAGACGTTCCTCTTATTTCACGCAGTTGCATCCCTCACGTGCATGTTCACGCTCGCTTTCTTGTATTTCGCATACACTCGCTTCTAAGCTTTCACGAAGGCCTCTCGTGTTTGCACCGTGTAAATATGATCGGTTCTTGTTCAAAATGTTCCTCGTCCTCGTAGGCCTTTTAACGACGCGTTGTACCGGTACAAATAATCAATCCCGCTCTTGGAAACACCGTGGCGAAAAAAAGAAAAACAAAATTACTTTTTGGACGCGTTCAACGAGGGAGGAATTTGGCGGCGATATTGAATACAAGATGAAAATATATTAAAAGATCGTCGAGAAGTCGGTCGGTCGGTCGGTCGGTCGGTCTTCTTTTTTCTTTTCCTTTTCCTTTTCTTTTTTTTTTTTTTTCTTTTTCTTTTTAGTGTTCAAGACCCGTTGCCTCGGATTGTCTAGTCAGGAAAGAGAGAGAGAGAAAGAACTCGTCGGGAGGGTCGAAATATATTTGGAGAGGATGCGAGAGGACGATTATAATTCTTGGGTCGATGTTGCCCAGAACGAAGGAATTTCGAGGGCCGACTCGAAGGAAAGGAAAGAAAAAAAAAAAAGAAAGACAAAAGGGCGATCTCTCTCTCTCTCTCTCTCTTTCTCTCTCTCTTCCTCTTTTCGATTGTCGTAACTCCTGAGATTTTTATGTACCATCATCCAAGGCGTATATCTCCCCGAATACTTATCTTACGTACGTTCGATCTCGTATCCATCTAAACGATTATTTAAATTATATTTTTAACGCTTAAGAACGCGTGCCGTTATAGAAATTAGAAATTTAGCGATGGAATAACCTCCCTCGATCGTTTTACACGTACGTACAACACCGTCATTGACATTTCCTCGTACAAAGTCGACGTTCTTCTACTACTTTTATTTCTTCTTGAACGTAGATAGATAAAGAGAGAGAGAGAATGAGAGAATGAGTGAGATAGATAGAGAGAGAGAGAGAGAGAGAGAGAGAGAGAGAGAGAGAGAGAGAGTCAACGTAAGAGATATATACCGTAGAAAGCAATTTATGGCAAAGGGTTTGCGGTCTTCCGACCTTCATATTTACGTTTGCAGCGCAGCTGGACTTTAACCGCACGAAAGCGGTTCTTCCTCGGGTTAGCCCTGAATTCGCTTGCTTCCCGATCGAACGAACGTTTTGCACGCCGCTATCATCCTCTATGCGATTTGTATCCTATGATTCTTTTTAACCTTCCTTTCTCTTTTTTTTTTTTTCTTTTTCATCGGTATTCGTTTCTCTCTCTCTCTCTCTCTCTCTCTCTCTCTCTCTCTCTCACTCTTCTTCTTCCTCCTTCGAGATAACGACTTCCAACGTCAAATTCCGAGTCAAAAAGTATTGGAAAAGTCGATTGGAACTTCCTTCATTTCGGAGAAGTACTCTCGTTGTACGTATTTATCTTTTCTGAAATGAAAACGGTTGGTGGGTGGGTGGGTGGGTGGGTGGTAGGAGAGGCAGGGGGAGGATTAAGGGGAAGAAAAAAAGAAAAGAATAAAACAAAAGAAAAAAAAGAGGAAGCAAGAGAGGAGGAGGCTTCGGGTGCCTTACGATCGGTCGACGTTAGAACCGTTGTTTGGGTTGGTTCGTTTTCGTTCTCGTTGCGAGCTAGTCTTCGGGAGCGGGAGAGAGAGAGAGAGAGAGAGAGAGAGAGAGAGAGAGAGAGAGAGAGAGAGAGAGAGAGAGAGAGAGAGAGAAAATTAAAAGAAGAAACTCGCTGGCAAAGTAAGTACCGAGATCGTGGCCCGTGAACGGGTGTGAACGCTCGCGTACGTGCCAGAAACGAATAATGAAGCCGTGCTGCTGGTACGATCCACGATAAAACCCCGCGATGCCCGCGACGTTGGAACGCCACTCACGTATAAATCTTTTACCTTGTACCCGATTTGCGAGCGCCGCGCTGCGCCGCGCCGGTTCGACGGACATCGCCGTCTCTACGAGACGAGTTGCCCCGAGACAACGATCCATTTTGCAAAACCCTTTTTCCCTAAACCGTCCCCCACCCCCCCTGTCCCTTGGTTACCCTCCTATCCTCTCCCCTCCACCTCCTCCCCCAATAAGAAACAAAGATCGTCACGGTCTAGTCGTCGTCGTCGTCGTTGTAGTTGTAGTTGTAGTCCCAAAGAAACGATCTTTTTTTTTCTTCTTCTTCTTCTTCTTCTTCTTCTTCTTTTTCTTCTTCTTTTTCTGCTTCTGCTTCTGCTTCTTCGGTTCCGCGCTTCTTTTTCTTTCTTTACGGACACCGATATCGTCCGACGACGACGACGACGACGACGACGATTAAACTCGTCGATTAAAAACAACTCGTCGCTCAAATCCCTCGCACAATTAATTCGCTCGCAAGCTCGCGTTGCCTCGTATAAGTGATGCGAAAAGAAAAGAAAAGAATAGGAAAAAATATGGAAAAGCTCGGAGCAGCGCGAAGCTTTCGGAGGCAATGGAGAAATAATCGAATTTAAGAGAGCAACGCTAACGGTTCGCGATCCTCTACGATCGCATCGTAACGTATATAACTGTACGCGCACGTGACACAACGCATTCACCGCTTTGTGTCACACTCCTTCGTTCGTTCCTTCGTTCGTTCGTTCGTTCGTTCGTTCATTCCTCCCTCCCTCCCTCCCTCCTCATCCTCCTCCTTCTCCTTCTTTCGCTTAGTTCTCCTTATCGTTAAACTCTTTTAAATAGATATTATTTTTTCTTTCTTTTTTTTTTTTTTTTTTGTTTTTTTTCATTCGTAACGACGAAAGGGGTGCGTGCGCGGCCGCGTAGCGATCGATTTTACTTCAACGTGAAACTCCTCTAACACGCGTGACGCCTCTATGTCGTATACTACTACTACTACTACTACTACTATTACTATTACTTCGCAATACGAATCACACACGTACGATATATATATATATATAAATATAATCGGTTCAATCGAGTTTGTGCCAAACGATCAAACTAGTTCCCCGATAGTGTAGTCGCATAGCACTCCCCTTCGTGGTCTCTCTCGCTTTCTCGCTTCTCTCGTATGTAACGTCGGTGCCATGTAACGTTACGTTCTCGTACGACATACTCCAGATCCTTGATACTTACTTGTCTTACTCCAGAAGCCGAATACCCTCCTCCTCCCACCCCCTCAAAACAAAATCAGTATCCCATTTCTTTCACATTCCCGTTCCCGTTCCTGGGTTTGGTCTTCTTTTTTTCTTTTTCTTTTTTCTTTTTTATTATCGAGTTCTTTCTCCTCCTTCCTCGTAAGATAATGTAAAAGTAAGTAAGTAAGCGCGTACGTAATTTATCCTCTCTACGGGACAAAGCGAATATCACGAAGAAAATTCAGTTACACACGGTGAAAGTACCTGACTGTTAGCCGAGAGTACGTACGGCTTCTGCGAGTTCACGCACACGCCTGATAACCGCGATGCTGTTCTACGCGATAAGTAGTGGTACCGCGTTATTACGTAGGTACGATCGCAACGCGGAAGACTACGATTTGTTATTTCTATACGAAATATCGAACGACGAATGAGAATCGTATCGTTCGGGTAATCGCCGACGATTCCCTCGTCTCGAAGTTTTCGACTCGTTTCCCATTATATTGTTTTTCTTTTCTTTTTTTTTCTTTTTTTTTTATTTTTAATCGTTAAGAATAACGATACGGAACGCGATCAAAGCTAAATGAAAATATAACCAAAAGCCATAGTTATAGTTATATATATATATATATTTGCTTTTCGTAAATATTTTTCTCAAATTTAGGCTTTTAACGAACTCGAAAGACTTTTCTCTCTCTCTCTCTCTCTCTCTCTCTTTCTCTACTCGATCCCAGCCCCTGCGCCCCTCCATCTCCCCCGTCGAGTTTCCACGTTGAACATCGTCGAACGGCTCGAATTCCTCGAACTTAATCCGAGCCTGAGTGCACTCTACCGCGGTATGCACTCGGAATGCAGCTCTCAAAGTGGGCTGCTCTTAGTTATCACCGCGCATCGTGGAACATGGCTACTTGGTGAAAGTAGCTCCACCTTCGCAACGCGCGCGAGCGTATGTGGTGGATGCTCGCCAGGATTCCGCGCATACACGAGACCTCGTAACGTTCTCTCAAAAGAGAGAGAGAGAGAGAGAGAGAGAGATGATCAGGATGATGAGAGCCTACCGAACCGTTGATCTTACCCAGCATCGTACCTTACCACCTATACAACTCGATGATAGTGGAACGAAAAAAATTGCAATTTTCACACGTCGACCTGGTTAACTTATTTATAAGGTCAACTAGTAGCGCGATGTACATCACATGCACACGCGCATATATATATATATATATATGCATATACGTATGCGTGTACTCGATTATTTTACAATGATTAATTTATGAGAAAAAAAAAAAAAGAAATTAAAATAGTCAATATACCACGACGATAACCTTGAGATGATTTTAATTCGGTCGATACATTGTTTTTTTTTTTTTTTTTTTTTTTTTTTTTTTTTTTTTTTAATACGATTAATGATCAATTAATTAACATGGATGTTTATATCCACGTATACATATGTATTGAATGGAAAAAGATGTTAAACGTCATTCCATTATTTATAGGAATAGAGCTCAAGAATTCTTATTAGTTAGAGGGGAGAGAGAGAGGAGTGAGAAGGGGTTGGGGAGGGGAGATATGACGCGAATGACTCGACTGCGATGTAATCGGCCGTAACTGGCGTATAATTAACATTTTTATAGATACCCGCTCGGTTACTCCACAACGACTCGAAAGTCCTCGAGAGTACAATTTGATCGCTCGTGTGGTATTTGTTAAATAGAAAAAAAAAAGAAAAGAAAAAAGAAAAAAGGTTAGTATCGGTCGATAAGACGCGACACGAGATATATCGATGCACATATATATATATATATATATTCCGCACGAGACCGCGATACCGATGCGCGTTTTCAAGATTCAAGGGCGTGTAAAATACGTTACACAGTAGAATCGCGTCATTTGTCACTGGTCACGCGAGTCTCTCTCTCTCTCTCTCTCTCTCTCTCTCTCTCTCTCTCTCGAGTTCTCCGATTCAGTTTACTTTCGAACTAGTCAATCGACGATAATACAGATATCGCTTGGTTATAATCGAAGGAATAAAAATGCACGAGACGAAGGCAAACAAACAAACAACAAACAAACGAACGAAACAAAAGAAAGAAAAAACAAAGAAGAAAGAAAGAAAGGTGGGAAATAGCAATCGTGCGAGATTACATCGATATCGTATTTAAGAGGTCAAGGATAACGAGGATAACTGTGAGAGAGAAGGACGGGACAGGACGGGACGGGGCAGGACAGGACGATGACGATCAAAAGTTAAACGTTTGTTACCTTCTTTTCGAAAATCGAACTTGCCCTAATATTTTTTTACGTTTTCGGGTACGGGTTCCGGACCGGGCCGGACCGGCGAACGAAAACGAGAAAACGAGTTTACGTAAAAAGAAATCGTCGTACAACTTTCGCTACTTTTCTCGTGTATGAAGTTTAAAGGAGGACCCTTGCGATTGGATATACACGCGCGTGTATATATCCGATGCTATTTCGAACGGGATATGGCTGGGAGCAGCTAGATGAAAGGAGGAGGAGGAGGAGGAGGAGGAGGAGGCCTTCTCTGGTCTCCGTTATATCCCAACTAGTTGTTCTTGCTCTTGCTCTTAATGCCGTTGTCGCAGGGGTCTTCGATAATTCGATAATACAAATTAAATCGATTCTCTTAATCTCCGGCGCGCTCGACTTAACCCAACTAATCCACCCTTCTTCCTACGCGATTCTCTACGTTCGTTCCTTTGCGTTACGAAATAATATATATATATATATAAAATGAAATATAAACTTGACCCGTGGTATAAAGTCGTACACTACATATATATATATATATATATTACTCGAATCTACGTTTCGTACGCGTACGTAGGGACACATGTAACGTCGAAAATTCAATTCAACGTTTGATTTCGATCATCACGCGAGAAAGAACATGAACCGTGCACGCTTTGGCGCGCGGGGTGAGCGTGATGCTGAAGGGGAGAGAAGGGGAGGGCGAGAGGGATGCTTGCGTGCGAACGTTCGAGGCTAACATAAGCATTATAATCACATTAGAATTCCATTAAAAGATCTTCTTTTTTTCTTTTCCTTCTTTTTCCTCCTCCTCCTCTTCTTCTTCTTCTGCTTCTACTACTACTACTTCTCCTTCTTCTTCTTCTTCTTCTTCTTCTCCTTCTTCTTCTTGTTCTTCTTTTTCTTTTTCTTCTTTCACGCTAACGCGAGCCAGAACGCGGTACGTGGCACTGACTCGATTCTCGCACGCTCCGTAACTTAATTTCTCATCGTATCTCCATGAAATTTATCATTCCTAGAAGAATATTTTTATCGTGGTTTGTTATAAGAAGGAATACGAGTAGGAGGAGGAGGAGGAGGAAGAGGAGGAGAGGGCTTAGATATGTATAAAAAAAAAAAAAAAAAAAAAAAAATCCAATCGCTTGACAAAAATCATAGGTTTTGATACGCGTGCATGTATCCGTGTATGTATGCATATATGTACGTATGTATGTATGTACGTATGTATGTATGTACGTACGTACGTATGTATGTATGTATGTACGTGTGTCTGTGTGTTCGAAGTAAAATTTAGTCTCTTTTCATCGGCGGCGATCAAATTTTTCTGCCACTTACAACTCGAACGAATCCGCGCTTGCCGTCCTCACTCAGGAGAAAGTGTATGTATGTACGCACAGCAGGAGGAGGAGGAGGAGGAGGAGGAGGAGGAGGAGGAGGAGGAGGAGGAAACGTAGAAATACGTGAGGAAACGAGACACCGATGAAGACTCTAGAGTTCGTAAACGTGCGCCCGCGAGCATAGTGTGTGTGTTTGTGTATAGGAATCTGCAGTGGATCCACGAGACTTCAGAATGAAGAGGATCGCTAAAAAGAGAGATAGAGATAGAAAGAGAGAGAGAGAGAGAGAGGGAGAGAGAGAAAAGAATCGAAGGATGAACGAGTAGAAATGGCAGAGATGGGGAAGAAGAAGAAGAAGAAGAAGAAGAAGAAGAAGATAAAAAAAAGAGGTACAAAGGGGAGAATCGTCGAGAGAGATGGTAGAGTAAAAGAAGAGGAAAGAGACTGACGATGATTACTACGAAGGAAAAGTGGACGAAGAGGAGATGAAAGAGAGGACGAAGAGGAGGAGGAGGAGGAGGAGGAGGAAGATGAAAAAGAAAAAGAAAAATAAAAATAAAAAAAAAAAGGGAATAAAATAGTAAGAGAAGGAAGATGCAGGCAATTTCTCTCTCTCTCTCTCTCTCTCTTTCTCTCTTTCTTTCCTTCTTTCTCGTACACACAACTGGCTCGCGCATTCTTCCGTCTCTTTCTATCACATTGCGAGATCCCCAGCTTTCTCTCTCTCTCTCTCCTTCTCTCTCTCTCTCTCTCTCTCTCTCTCTCTCTCTCTCTCTCTCTCTCTCCCCAGAGTCGCCCCACCTCTTCCGCTGTCCGGCCAATTCCTCGTATTATACCAGGTTGCGGTGTGGAATGCGGGCGTCCTTCGTTCGCTTCGAGCAGCATCCAAGCGATGAGCCCCTCTAGCGTTATCCTTCGTCGGACCTTCGCATGCGCACCTTTAGGGCTCGGTAAAATTAACCTGGAATACTCGACCGAGATGCTGACCGGGAACCCATCTCCTTGGGTTCTTAACCTGCTACGGATTCGTTAAAAGCGGATTTCACTCCTGACTTTTACGCGTCTCGCACGAAATACACCCTAACCCTGTTAGACTATCCTCATCATCATCGTCGTCATCGTCGTCATCGTCGTCGTCATCGTCGTCGTCGTCGTCGTCGTCATCATCATCTTATTCTCATAAATTTACGGATGGCGCGTAAGAATGTTCAACTTATTTTAACCACGTTCTTCCACGTACGTACTTTTATAGGTTTTCTCTTTTTCCTCTCCTCCCCTCCTCCCCGCCTCCTCGATCCATCCGTCAGAGAAACGATTAATTTTCGTTTCGTTTCGTCTCGATGATCTCCTCGATTGACCTAATTTTTAATTCGAATAATACTCTATTAATATATCGTTTAGAAAATGATCTCTCGAAAATGGGAGGGACCGCGGGACAAAAATTCCTTACCTAATCGATATTAGTAACGTCGACAAACTTTTTTCGTTAACATTAAAAGTTGGATCCTTTTAAGAGCAACTTCCTTCGTTGGAAAAATCTCGCTTAGCGATCCGAAGATGGGAAATTAAAATTGTGCCACGAACGCAGAACGAATAACGTTGTCGAAACGACGACGAAGAGAATTCGATCTATGATGGCGTTTTATCACTGACTGAATGACTGACTGACTGATCGACGAGGAGAAACGTTCAACGGTGCTTCGAACGATTTTTATATATATATATATATATATATATATATATATATATATATATATATATATAGGGATCCAGCGGATTTGTACTAATATGAAATTTGCGTTGTAAGTACAGGGGAGGGGAGGGGAGGGGGTTGAGTCACGTAATCCGTTACAATAATCCGTAACGTCCTTACTCCCCCTTAGGTACCTCCTTTAGAGGTTTACGAAAAAAAAAAAAAAAAGAAAAAAATGTATAAAATGACGATTTACGCCCATCCCACAAAAAAAAGGCCGACGCCTTATAACGCTCGGGGTTATCTCCGGTAAATTTTTTACTCGTTTGTATATCATTGATCGTTCGCAAATAATTCCATTCGAAAACATATTCTTGACCGGTTAACGATATATATATATATATATATATATATATATATATATATATAACATATTTGTTCGCTTGTAACGCGCGTCTTACGTGACTCAGCTTTTATCGATACTACGCACGGTGTATGCAAAAATGTCGAGGCCAACGATTTAAAAAAAAAAAAAAAAAAAAAAAAAAAAAGAAACAAAAAAAAAATCTTATGGTATTATTCGTGAAAACAGGATGGGACGGAGGCGTCGTTTCGAAAATCAATCTCCGTAGATAATCATAAAAGGATATTAAATATTCAAGACGGAGTGATTACACACATCATGACCCACCAAAGTATATATATATATATATATAAGACTATAATATTTCAAAACGAAATAAAGGCGAATGGTAAAAAATATATCGATTGTCCGTTTCTTTTTTTTCGTTCTTTCTCTCTCTCTCTCTCTCTCTCTCTCTCTCTCTCTCTTTCTTCTTTTTTTTCTTTTTTCTTTTTATAGGAACGTACGAGGGTACCGATAGCGGAAGATTTGGAGAACGAGAGAGAGAATCTAAGGTGAGTTAGAGGATAAAGAGAAGGGAAAGATGAAGGATGAAGAAGAGGAAGGGAAAGAAGAAGAAAAAGAATAAGAAAGAGGAGGAGGGATGAGAGAAAGAGAGAGAGAGAGAGGAAGCTAAGAATATTTGTGTTTACTATGCGTGTATACCAACGTGTATACCACCGGCTATGCGCTCGATGAGAGCGCAGGAGGCATTCCCGTATGCTCGCTCGCTCGCTCGCTTGCACTAGCGAGCCTGAATGAACAAACAGGGACTTTATTATAATGACGTTACGCGTGCATTTTACCTCGATGCTCGTTAACTATATATAACTACGTCGTGCCGCGTGGAAACGAAAAGGTCTCCCCCTCCTCCTTTTGCATTATCCCAACTATATATATACATATATATATATTTTATCAAAAAAAAAAAAAAAAAAAAAAAAAAGGATCTAATTTTTCGACTTAGACCCTTTGAAGTACCTACACAAGCATTATAGCTTTCCCCGTTCGATTAATAATACTCTATATAACGGTGTTCCTTCCTCCTCCCCAACCCTCCCTCATCCCTTCCGTTTACCTCTCGTCATTCTTCTCCGAGCTTTCATAAAGCAGTGACCTCAGGTTTTACTTTTACTCTCTTATTAACGTACCGACCATGTCAAGGTACTCGAGAAACACCGAAGATGAGTAAGGACTCATTTCCGAGACACGTTTTCACCGGCGCGCGCGTTCTCTCCTCTTTCGAAGATAAAAATAAATTCCAGGGCGCCGGCCTAGTGGTAAGTCATTGCGAATGATACAAAATTTACGATATCGCTGTAAAAGTTACGAGAGGAGTGTGCCGCGATGAAATTCTCTCTCCCCCTCCCCCTCCCACCCCCCCCCCTCTCTCTCTCTCTCTCTCCCTGGAAGCGATATCCAAAATCGATAGGAGAATGCGTATCGTTTCTTCAAATTTCTTTTTCTTTCTCCCAGCGTCATTCCTCGTTTGAAAATATCATCTATAACGAAATAATTGTCCGAAAGCGACCGAAGATGAAAAGGAGGAAAAAGAAAAATAAAAGGAAGAAGAAAAGAAGAAGAATTCCTCCCTCTTCTTTTCCCTCCGGCGTATTGTGTAACGATAACGGAGGTAAACACCGGGGGGACCGTGCGGATACGTTGAACGTTTACCGAAACGTTCGCAAATCTCGATGGAATGCCGTCGGACTGGTGTTACCGTGCTCGCTTGGCAGTGTGTGTGTGTGTGCGTGCGTGCGTGTGTGTGTGCGTGTGTGTGTGCGCTCGCTCGAGCACCTTCACCCTCGCCCTCGTCTCTCGTACCGTCCTAAGGTGACACGAGGAGAGGAGCCCGAACACAACCACGGTGAATATCATCGTGTGGCTTACGCGGTGCTTACATAAGACGATAAACGTGTCCGAAGATCGACCGGAAAATCTCTTCTCCAACGACGAAGATGATCCCCTTCCATCCTTATATCGTTATTTCGGTTCTCTCTTTTTTTTTTTTTTTTTTTTGGTTTTTTATTTCTTTTTTTGTTTCTTTTTTTTTTTCTTTTTATTTTTACTCCTTAAGGAACGACTACGAATCACATCTCGTCGTAACGAATTTCCCCTCGTGCGTTCCCCTCTTATGGACGACCACTCTCGAGGCAATTATCGGTGTGAACAAATTCGAATCCATTAAAATTTCTTCCCCCTCCTTGAAAGCGATTCTTGTAAGCCAGCTAACCGTCCAACCGATGAGTAAACTACTGAGAAATCCGAGAGGACAGTACCACATGTAGGACAATCGGTAGAGATAAAAGTAAGATTTTTCGTCCTTAATCCTGAAACAATGTTTTAAGTAGAATGAAAATTCAGTTACACGAGTACTTGGATATTATCGTTTCAAGGTTCTTTATCGTTCATCGAATTTAATTATTGAACTTGTGAATGCACTTACTCATCGAATGTCTCAGACTTCATTAAATTCCTATAGGACGTGGTATAATTGCTGCTACAACCAATTGTGGATACAGGCAATTTTGGAATTGGCGCTTTTGGTTGACCGAAACCAATCCAAAATGAAAACGCCAGACCAAGGATTAATCCCGTGATAGCACCCTTTTGATTTCCCGTTTGGCTGAACATACCCAAAGTAAATATACCCAGTAGAGGTCCCCCGACTACACCGAATATCGTTAGAGCAGCCTGAAGGAGTCCACCCAAGAATTGAGCCAAGAAGGCTACACCCAGACACATTGATCCAACAACGACCGCTAAAACTTTGCTAGCAACGATGGATCGCCTCGATGACATTTCTTTGCCATTGCTGAAAAAAAAAAGAATAAAAAGAAAAAAAAAAGAAAAACAAAATGTCACGAGAAGAACGTAACGTTACAGTCGGCGAAATTGTTCGTTCCTAAATACCTTTTGTATCGATACAAAGGCTTTATGTAGTCCTCGAGAATGACCGCGGATAACGAATTGACCGTGGCCGATATCGTACTGAGTCCTGCGCTAAAAATCCCAGCAATAAAAAGTCCAGGTACCCCAGGATACTTCGACAGCGTGTCCATTACATAAAGCGGCATCAGTTGGTCGTTCGAGGTGATCCTTCCCGAGTTCAAGGGATCACATTCACGATACTTTGTATATATCGACAAGCCAGCAAAGCAAATGGTCAATGACATGATAGACGCCATCGGCCAACTCCACCAAAGAGCCCGTTTGGCCGCTCCCAGATTCCTGAAAGGTACATTCGCAGGAGATAGCTATTCTTACTAAGTCGCGACACGTAGATTTAGAGATCAGATATAAGAAAGATATCGGAATGATTTTTTTTTTTTTCCCCACGTAATAAGGAAGAATCCATATGGGTACTTACCGGACTGTTAGCATTCTTTGAACTTGAACTTGATTGACACCGTACAAGGAAAGATAGGTGAAAAAACCACCAAACGTTAGACTCCACCAAGTATGTCGTACCGTTGGATCGGGAGAAATGCTGTATGTCGAAATAGAGCAAAAAAAAAATTAATAGACTTTTGATGGTAGCGAGAAAGATATATATATATAAGTGTGTGTGTGTGTGTGTGTGTTTTGGATAATATGTACGATAAATATTACTTATTAAATTCCAATCGTGATCCCTCAGCCGATATCTCCCAAATTTGTGCAAGGCCACCTACGTCAATCGCCGCTGTCACTATCACTGTGATAATGGCTGTAATCATGAGGGCACTTTGGAATACGTCGGTAATAATAACCGCCTTGATACCACCGATCGCCGAGTAGAATGTACAGACCAATCCGATGCCGATCACGCTCAAACTCCTCGAGATATCCGTCGTGGCTTCCAACGCGAGTGCCGGCGCGTAGAGCACGACGCCGGTGTACAAAAGAAGTTGAAGGAAAAAGGCGACGCTGGCTAACAACCTTGTCGGCGTACCGAAACGTTTCTGAAGATACTGCAAGTGATCTCACTTTTAGATACGCCAATAATTGTAAGAACGAAAGGAACAAAGCGGATCAAACGAGCAATCGTTTTCACGTTTTGTCCTAATCTTTTATTTATTTATTTATTTATTTATTTGCTTAGAATCTCAACACGTATATATATATATATATATATATATATATATATATATATATATACACACACACAAAAATTCAAACACACGGCATGATCCGTAACGGTTGCTTCTCCTTTCACGTGAAATAAGCGTGAAAATGATTCTCCTCGGGTATGTACTCACTTCGAAAGCGCTGGTGGCGTTGAGCTTGAAGAAGACGGGCAAGTAAAAGTAGACAACGAACGCGGTGGCAATGCCGTAGGAAATGTTTATCACCATGTACTGAGAACCGTAAACGTAAATTTCCGAACTGACCCCCAGTAGACTGACCGCCGACAAGTATGAAGCCATCAAGCCAATTGCCACCGGTATGACGCTCATAGATTTGTTCGCTACGAAGTACTCCTGCGTAAAAGATACATTCTCTCTTATGTAATAATACAATTTTTTTGTCTACGATCTTAATTAATTCCTATTAATTGTTTCTCTTTCCTTTTTTTTTCTTTTTTACCTCCGTCGATTTTTGTCGTCCACCGGTGAGCCAATAGTAAACGCCGATACCAGAACTAATGAGAAGCATCACCACGATCACTATGTAATCCACCATCACTAATTTCGCCGCTGCCATTATCGACGGCTTGAAAGATACAAGATTTTATTAAATTTTTTTTTCAAACGATCGCTGGTCTCAAGACAATGATTATCACACTAAAATAACCAAAGAAAATTTATTTAAAGCCGCATTCTCTTTCAATCCTTTTGGACGAGCCATCGATCATTGCTCGTAACACTCGGCAAACGACGAATTCTCGATAATCGATCAGTTCGAAAGCGTCACCGTTATTACTACAACGAGGCCGTCACTGCCAATGAAGAACTAACGCAGTGTTGAGCGTACATTTTCAAAAATGTGTAGGAATATCGCTTATCAGTATAATAACGTGAGAGTGGTGTTTATTCAAGGAGCTGTCAAAGATACGCACCTTTTAATCTAATGTGTAGCGTGTTCATTAATTTAATACTTACAAACGAGCATCGGACTTGTCTCTCACCTATACGTTCTTTCAGATTTATTTCAATTAAGATTGCAAAAACATGACCGATAATACCGATTCTATATTTCTCGATGAAAAGATAAAGGAAAATTAAGACACCTAATCAAATCACGAGAGTCCCCCCCCCCCCACACATACTCGTATTATTCGCACGAAATACCTTTCATGCGTATCGGTTATTAAAAAATTGTTTGATAGAAGGCCACGATAAGAGAACGAGCGAGAGAAATAAAAGTTTGATAAGCCACGCACGCTATTTTCGCTTGTGCATTATCATTGTGGGCTTGAGCTTTGAGTTAGACCTTCCGGATCCAGTTTTTAAGACGTATGATAAGAACAATAAGCGATGTGCATTGGTGTGCATATAAACGGTGGCGTGGTACGTGCGTGCGCGTGTGCGTGTGCGTGTGCGTGTGCGTGCTCGCGCGCGCGTACGTTGCGTGTGCGTGTGCGTGTACACATGTATATATACATATTCACTGCGGTTTTCTTTTTGAGCGAGCGAGCATGGGGTCGGTGATCGCGAAGAGAATGCTGTAGGGACGCAGGTTGAACGGCTGCGAAATGCGTCGCTGAGAGGTTCGATGAGGCAAGAGAGGAGAAAAGAGAGAAAGAGAGGAGGCCAGAGAGGAGAGACCGGCTTTTATAATGGCGAAGCAGCTATGCGGGTAACCGAGTAAAAGTATGAACGTGCAGCGGGCCAAATGGTGGTGGTGGTGGTGGTGGTGGTGGTGGTGGTGGTGGTGGTGGTGGTGGTGTATCCAAAGGAACGGGGTGATCGTAAAGTGGGAATGGGGGAAGGGAGATGGAAAATATCGGATTTACTTTCGTGCGGGTTCATCCTTCTTCTTTTTCTTCTTCTTCTTCTTCTTCGATAATGAATTCCGATCATTGATCTAGAGAACCCGATAAATTTGACGAGACCATTGCCCACTTACTTTTCCTTTCTCAGGGTAGTAGATAAGCGATATATGTGTATATATATATATATGTATATATATACACACACGAGGATACGCGAATGAGCGTGTTAATAAGGACATTGGGTACGTTTTTTTTTTTTTTTTTTGGGTTTCAGTGCGGACGCTGGACGTAGCGGCGACGAAATGAAGCATGCAGCATGCGTGGTAGCGGTGTCACGGCTGCGCGGTCTTGCCTTCAACCTCTGGTGTCCGCCAGCCGCTACCTCGCTGTACACGCCCTCCCTGGTGATCCTCTTTACTTCGTCGTCGAGGTAAGATGAAAGGAGCGATATTAATTATTAACGTGATATAGAACGCAAAGATCACGAAAGAGACCCATAACTCTTTGTCTCTCTCTCTCTCTCTCTCTCTCTCCCTTTCTCTCTCTCTCTCTCTCTCTCTCTTTCTCTCTCTGTCTCTCTCTCTTAAGTCAAACATCCAATGAGAAATTTGTATGTGTTTGGTAACAGGACTTGACGATAATATATAGGTACAAAGGATACTTAATAAGCATATGAATAGGGATTACTTCCTGTTACGAAGAATATATTGATTTTACCACGGACAATCTTTAAGACGAAAAAAAAAGAAGAAAACGAAAAAAAAAAAAGAAAGAAAAGAAAGAAAGAAAAAAAGGATAGAAGCCGCGAGTATCATATTGTAAGGTATAAATTGTTCGCGATAAATCGCCTGGGATCTTGAACGAGATTATTCCCAGCACTTAGGACAAGAAGACCGTGTACGCGATACCAATGTTTCCTCCTTCCAAGTCGTACGCTCGTAGTTCTCATACGATAAGATCTACCTAATTATAACGAGAGACTCGTTTGTAAAGAAGAACGAATTTAGATTCATACTACTTTTAGAGGAAGTTCTTTTTCCCTTTCTCGATCAGCCATCCTCTTGCTAAGTTCATTTTTATCGACCTCTCGCATATTATCTCCGAATTATTGTCAACGATCGATCGAGTTTTCGAAAAAAAAAAAAAAAAAGAAAAAAAAAGAGAAAATATTCGAGGGCCAACGACGAAGTCCTTGGAACGAAATTAAACTCGGCATTCACCAATTTTAAGCGTAGATCATCGAATAGAAACGATCCTTTTTTTTTTTTTTTTTTTTTTTAATGCCCGGGGGTTATTCGTCGGGGAGGATCGGCCGTTGGCGTTCGGAACGCTCGGAGGAATTCGAAATATTCGATAAGAGACGATAAATCGTCCTCCTACCTTGGCGCGCGCGCGCGCACTCGCATTCCACGGTCAACGTTTACGAGACGCTCTACCCATCCGGAACGAGGGAACTTTGAAATGCATCTCGTCCCTTTAGAATTTTCTCGCTTTTCTTTCTTTCTTTCTTTCTTTCGACGACCAACAACGACAGAAAAAGAAAAAGATGTTCCCTCGGTTCTCTTCCATTTTCGACGTTCAATTCGACTTTAATGTATATATATATATATATATATATATATATCTCATTTCTTTTTACCCCCACCCCCCACCTCACCCACCTCATCTCTCTCTTTCACGTATTTTAACAAACTTGCTCGTTTTGTCTTTATTATAGGCTAAGTCAAGAGTGAAGGAGGTATACGCGCAGACATGTATGCTTCTCGGTCAGCAGGGCATGCGAGACTGCGAACTCTTCGGGCTGGCCATATTATCCGGTGAGTAACTTTCGCTCTTGGGGCCAACGAGAACGCAAAATAATGACCTCTTAGCGCATTTTTACGACTATCGCGTCATCTTCGAACTTTGCCCGGCCTTGCTTCGATCCCGCGTTCGTTCGTCCTTATAACACGTCGTTTTCGAGCCCGCGGATAGTGGACCCGATCGAAGGTGTCATCGATAACGTCGTACCTACCTCTCTCTCTTTCTCTCTCTCTTTCTCTCTCAGAGAGAGAAAGAGAGATTGCGTAGTAGATAGTACGTATAATGGCACAAAGTCATCACGGCCGCATACAAAGTATCGAAACAAGTACGATATACGTGGAAGCAAAACTTTTTTGGCCATTTTGACGAGCGCACGATGCTGCTATTCCCTTCCCTCCTCTTCCTTCGAAACTCTCCTCTCTCTCTCTCTCTCTCTCTCTCTCTCTCTCTCTCTCTTCCTCCCTCTCTTTCTCCAATAAAATTTCAATGCAAAAGACGCAGAGAGAGAGAGAGAGAGAGAGAGTGTGCAACGCTTTCGTCGACGCGTATGGAACGCAAGTAAAGATTCTAAGGGAGTGGGATATATAAAAAAAATTTGGTTAATCTCGTGGTCTTTATGCATACCAAGATATATCCTCTCTTCCTCCCTTCGTCGCGTCTATCGTCACCCGCCGCCACCCTCTGCCCTGCCTCCCTCCCTTTCTCTCTCTCTCTCTTTCTCTCACTCACTCTCTCTCTCTCTCTCTCTCTCTCACTCTACCAAGAGCAGCGAGACGAGCCGGTTCGACTGGTATCCCCCTCCCTCCCACCCCAGACCCCACCACCACCACCACCACCACCACCACCACCACCACCAGCTGGACCCTTCTTGGACTTTGCGGAGCCCTGCAAACCAAACCCCTCTCTCTCTCTCTCTCCATTCTACATTCCAGCGGTACCCCATCACGGTGAGGCACAGCGCTGGGCTGGCAGGTTCTCTAAGGCGCGCGAGCCATACCACGGACTCGAGCGAGAGGGGGAGGGAGGGGATGGGCGGCGGGGGAGGAGGAGGAGGGGGAGGAGGAAAAAAGAAAAGAAGAAGGAAATATCTACTTTTTGCTTCCCCATTTCCTTACCCCTTTTTCACAAGGACTAGAGAGGATCATCGTCGGTAAACTCGTACGGTCCTTTCACTTCAAATTCATATCCAGCATTGACCTCCCCCCCCCCCTCCCCCTCCCCCTCCCCCTCCCCCCGCCAATCGATCTCGATCGATACGATTCGGAAGAAGAACATTCCGTCCTTCTCGAACTACTCGTAAGCGTTCACGCGCGTACTCTACACCCCTTTCCTAACCTCTAAAAATCCTGTCGAGCCGCTCCCCCCCCCCCCCTCCTTACGAAATTGTCGTCCGCGCACTTTCGAGAATAATTCTCGCGTACCATTATTCGTCGTTATTGTTTCAACGAGCAAACGAATGGACAGAGGACGTAAGGCCAAAAGGTGCGCCGACGACGATCGGTTTGATTTCTCGTTTATCCTCTTCTTTCTTTTTTTCTTTTTTTCTTTCTTTCTTTTTCACTCGCATCGACTTAATTGGGACGATCACGCGAGTAATAATAAAACGCGAACGACGGGGTGGCCCGGCAGTTATCGTTTATACTTTACAAGGGCTATCGTCGTGTCTCCCTCTCTCTCTCTCTCTCTCTCTCTCTCTCTCTCTCTGTTTCTCTGTTTCTCTGTCTGTCTGTCTGTCTGTCCGTCTGACTGTCTTGAAAGAAAAAAAAAAACGAAGATAATCCTAGAGGAGAGATGGATCAATGAATCCAAAGTGATTTTTAAGATCGATTCGAAGTTCGTACGATATAAAGGAGGAAGGGAAGGAGGGAAGAACGGAATAAAAATTGAAAACAGAAAGAAAAAAGTAATATATATATATATATACACACGCATATAAAAATAAAAAGTGCAAAGAAGAGTGGCAGCATGGGGAGGAATGGTGGAAAAGAGTAGGTTGAAGAATAGATGGAAGGAGAAATCGAGAGAGAGAGAGAGAGAGAGAGAGAGAGAGAGAGAGAGAGAGAGAAGGGAGGGAGGAGGAGGAGGAGAGTCAGGTACAAAGAATAGAAAGAGAGAAGCAACGCGATAAATGAGGGAGATAATAGGCTGCCTTAAGAAAGAGGATGCAAAAAACAGAGGTAGTGGAGAGCGACCAGAAAGAGAAAGAGGGAAAGGGACAGAGAGAGAGATAGAGAGAGGGAGAGAGAGAGAGAAAGAGAGAGAAAAAGTAAGATAGGCGGGAAGAAGGGCTCGAGAAGGAGAGAAAGAGAAAGAGAGAGAGAGAGAGAGTGTGTGTATGTGTGTGAGAGAGAGAGAGAGAACGATCCCCGGGTAAGACGGTAGCACGGTGATTTGTATAGGGCCTCTCGTATTCCACCTCCCGCCCTCGCGTCTCCACCGCGCGGCGTCTCCGAGCCCAGGAATGTGGAAGGAGGACTCTCTCTCTCTCTCTCTCTCTCATTCTCTCAGAGGAGGAGAAGGAGGAGGATGAGGAAGAGGAGGAGGAGGAGGACGAGGACGAGAATCGTCAGCGTAGAACGGCGGCTGCGGCCTTACGGAGGTAAAGGGAGGAAGGGTATGTGTGTGTGAGAGAGAGAGAGAGAGAGAGAGAGGGGCCCCATAACGCGTTTGCTTGTAGCTTTAGAGTAAGAAGGAAAGAGAGAAAAGATATCGGAGGGCCCCAGCAGGTCCAGCGGATATACACCTCGTCGGAGCCAAGCCTCCTCCTCCTCCTCCTCCTCCTCCTCCTCCTTCTTCTTCTTCTTCTCCTTCAAACGAACGAACGAGAACCTCTCTCTCTCTCTCTCTCTCTCTGTGTGTTACGAACAACCTCAACGTCCTTCTCTCCCCTCCCTCCCTCCCTCCCTTTCTTTCTTTCTTTCTTTCTTTCTTTCTTTCTTTCTTTCTTCCTTTTTCTCCTCCCTCCGCCCCATCCCCGTTTGGATTTTTTACTTTATTTTTTCTTTTCTTTTCTCTTACTTCCTTTTTCTCCTTCCCTTTCTCTCCCTTTTTCTTTCACTCCTTCCTTCCTTCAATCTTCCAAACCTTTCCACCTCCTCCTCCTCCTCCTTCTCCTCGTCTTCGTCCTCCCCCCCCCTCTCTCTCTTCCTCCTTTTCGTTATTCCTTTTCTTCCTCCTTTTTCTTTCGTTCGTATAACAGTCGTCCTTTCTCCGTCGAAAATCTCATAAACGGGCACCTCTTGCGTCAATTGCCAAACGTCACTGGGCAAGAGTGTCCCTTCATTGAGATCCCCCTTTAGGGAAGATCGTCCGGAGCGAGGTGGGGTGGGATGGGGTGGAGTGGGGGAAAAATCTATATATATATATATATATATATATATATATAACGCGTATCTTTTTCTTTTATTTTTTTCTTTTCTTTTCTTTTTTTTTTTTTTTTTTTTTAACTCAGCCATCCAAAATGTCTTTTTCTCTTCTCTTCGAGACTTAAATACTGAAAATTCTTATTTTAAATGCAAAGGGTGAACGTATAAGTGAGGCAACGAATTCAAGGTGGCGTGAATCTTAAGAATTAAATTTAAGAATCAACGAAACGCGAATAGATGAACGTACGAAGGATTAAAAGGCGTTTGGCGTTAGAAGTAAAGGAACGAACGCGAGCGAGGGAAAGAAATCGTTTGGCTATTTTCTGTCGTTCGGTGAGGGGTGGGGAGGGGGGAGGGGGGTTCCAATCCTCTCGCGTACGAATTCCAGCCTTTTCGCGGTGAATTTTTGCGCACACGTGAGTCTTGCTCCGTGTGGTAAGTCAGAGAGAAAGAGTATACCCGTCGAGGGAGGAGAGAGAGAGAGAGAGAGAGAGAGAGAGATGGAGGGAGGGAGGGAGGGAGAGGGAAGCTTTATCGAGGTGGGGAGAACAGGACCGTCGGACTCGAAAAATCACTCCCGACAAAAAGTACCGTCCACGCAAATACTTATGCTCGGCCAAGAAGGACACGCGTGCTCTTTCATATCAAAGATAGCCTCGGTTGATCAACAATCGATATAAAACTAATCAAATCGTTCTGTTTAAAAAAAAAAACGCATGTGTGTGTATATATATATATATATATATATATATATACACGCACACGCGTATGCACATACATATATATATATATATATATATATTTATTTATTTATTTAATTATTTATTTATTTATACAGCTCCAACGTGACGGTAAAAGGAAAAAAAATATATGGAAAAAATATAAAAATATGTATATATATATATATATATATATATATATATATATATATATATATATAATAGGATATAAAGAGGGTAAGAGAAAGCGATGAAGAAAGAGGAAGGACGAAGAAGGGAAGAAACGTGCGATTTCAGTGGATACGATCGATCCCCATGAACTCGAATGGGTGGATGCACGAGGGATAGTGTTAGTCCTCGGGCAACATTCTCCAGTAATGGCCGGGCTGTACCTCGAGTAACACAGGTGCCCCCTTCGTCTCGAGAAGAGGAAGACCTTAAGAGAAGAAGAATAACTCGATTCCGACTACCTCTCTCTCTCTCTCTCTCTCTCTCTCTCTCTCTCTCTCTCTCCCTCCCCTCTTTCTCCTCCTGAATTCTCTCTCGAAGAGCTAATTATTGCTTCGAGCATGTCGTTCGGCTGATTATAGAAATCGAGACGGCTTCCTGCGGTGAATCTTTCGAAGCGAACCCAACAACGCCACAGTTTAACTCCTACCCCTAATCTTCTCTAACCTTACATGTTAGATATAACCTTTTTTTTCTTTTCGCCGTGAATCTTCGTCCTCGTTTTTTATTTTTTTTTTTATTTTTTTTTGGGGGGGGAGGAGGGCAGGGAGATAGGGGTTGACAAATCAACGTGCATCCAGATAATTTGTAAAATTAATTAATAATCGTTAAATCGACGATCAGTCTTTTATCCTTTGGCCCTTCGTCGATCGTCGATCATCGCCGACGATCGTCATCGTCTCTAAGGGTGACGAAATTTTAGCAACGGATCGTTGTAAGAAAAAAAGCGTCTCGTTCTACCTCGAGTGCGTCCACGGCCCCCATGTGGCCAGGACAAGTTTCGGGAAGTCTACTCTCATTCAAGAACATCTCTCAAAGCGAGATTGGAGTTCTTTCATTGTTTCTGCTCGTTTAGGGAGTTGCATTGGTATTTCGGCCCGATCTGGTCGTGGCAAAGAAAAAAACGATTGGGAATAAAAGGAGGAGAATGGATACCCTCCTCTCTCTCTCTCTCTCTCTCAGGATGGTAGAGAACCATATCGGGACAGGCGCAAGCTCTCTCTCGAGCGCGTGACTCGTACAGGTTCATGTGGGTCAGCCAAGAAGGCATCGGAGTGTGTTCCCCGTTGCTATATATAATAGATCTCTGCTCTAACTCGTACCGTAATCATCCTATCATTCTCTCCTCTTTCCCTTTTGACATAGAGATTACGCTCGAACGAATTAAACACCGAGTAGTCGGTATTATTCGTAGCGCGTCTCGTCTCATCTCGTCTCGTCTCGGTACGGCGAGGGAATAATTGCGAACAAAACAAAAATCCGACCTGTTTCTATCGGAAGGATCGAAGAAAATAATCCGTTACATATATGTAACTTTTGATAACAACCAGTAATAATAATAATAATAATAATAATAATGATAATAGTGTACATCGTATCGCGCTTGATAAATCGTTAAGATCATTGAAATGTTGTTACAGATGGCGAATACCTTTTCGTGGACCCCGATAATAAATTGAGCAAGTACGCGCCGAAGAATTGGCGAAATTCGCACACTTACGTAAGTGAACATTTATCGTCCCCCAGAGGTGTCGATGGCCGATTAAAAAAAAAAAAAAAAAAAAAAAGAAAGAAAAAAACCATCGAAACGTATCCGCTTTATTTATTTATTTTTTGTTTTTTTCCCCATAATACTCTCGGAAATCTTCGTCAATCGTACCGAACATGAATCGCGTGTACCAAAAGTCCATCTCGATTAGGATGATAAAATTGGCATGATGATTTTAGTAGCGACTGTACTCTCGGAAGCATCCCGCGAGCGCGAGCGCGAGCGCGCGCGCGCGCGCTGCTGATGCCAAGAGAGGGAACGGGTGTCGGAGAGGGCGGCTCCAAAGAAGGGCGAGAGAGTAGCTCTCGGTTGGGCGCCGAAGGGAAGAAGAAGAAGAAGAAGAAGAAGAAGAAGAAGAAGGGGGGGGGCCTTGGACAGCCTCACGAACGGGAGCGGAGGACACGGAGACGGAAAAGGACCGGAGTAGAAGGACCGAAGTAGAGAAAGGGAAAGAAAGAGGGCTCGAGGGGGTTAGGTAGAGAAAGGGGAAAAATATGTACGATGATGCTGGGATTAATATTTATAGTTGCTAAAATATGCCAAGGGCTCTCTCTCTTTCTCGCTCGGCTATAATTTCCTACGATTCGTAGGCCCTTCTTCGTCCTCGTCTCTAGGTCCTCCCCGAAGAAGAAAAAAAAAAAAAAAGAGAGAAAGAAAAATACAACGGTAGTCCCCCTTTCTATGTTCAATTTTCGACTACCGATTATATTCGCTACCGTGTCTGCCTTCCGACTTCTTTCTTTATTCGGTCCCCGACTCGTCCTATATATAGGCTTTCGACAACGCCATCGACTTGAAAAGACTTTCGAACGTCTCTTTCTTTATTTCTTCAAAGCCAAAAACTGCTTCAGTTCTTTTTGGATTTCGGTTTCAGGGCTTGGACAGCAGCGGGAGACCCGCTTTTATACTGTACTTTCGTGTTCGTTATTACGTCGATACGCCGTTGCTGTTAAGGTAAGACAACGATTATGTACGTATGTTCGATGATAGGAAGGAATCTAAATAATGATAGAATGTCTTTTGTAAACGATTAAGGATGGGTTTCGTTTCCGAAGCAATTTGAAGTGAGAGAGAAGAGTATCCGTTCGCTTTTTTCTTTTTTTTTTCTTTTTTTTTTTTTTTATCCGTCCAGCTTGATATATTTTGTTTAAGCGATGAAACTACGCGACATCACTACTACCTGCAGCTACGGGACAACGTCGTTAGACATGGCGGCGGAGTGGAGAGCCTTCATCCTCACCATCCCCTTCACGAACCTTCGATCGTTACGCCATTGCTCACGCTCGCTGGGCTCGCCCTCCAGGCCGACCTTGGCGATTACTCCGAAGAACGACACAGACCGCACGCTGGATCCGTCGGCTATTGCAAGCCCACGGATTATCTTCCTCCTCACGTACGACCCATTTGTACTTACTCTTCTTTCTTTCTTTCCTTCTTTCTTTCTCTCTTTCTTTCCTTTTTCTTATTTCCTTGTAATATTTTGCGAACGTTAAGTAGTAGTAGGAGAAATCTACTATGATGATGATGATTGGTCGTCCATCATCACTTTTCAAATGAGAATGATTAGCAAATATTATAAATTGGATTAAGACCTAAACTCGGTCTCTTCTACGACGAGGAAGAAAGTCAGGTTTTTTAAAATCTTTTTCTTTTTTTTTTTCTTTTTTTCGATTTCTCTTCAGATGTGCCTCGAGTCGAGCGTGCTCGCCGTCCTCGCAGCTCAGCACAGAGATAATCGTGGCCTCTCGAGGGAGGAGGCAGAACTCCAATACATCCGGGAGGCGTTGTTGTTGGAGGCGCCGCTCAACGCTCACCTATATCGGTTGCGAAGAAGCAAAAACGAGGCTGGCCCAGGAAGGATACTCCTCGCGATTTGCGCTCGCGGTGTGCGAGTCTACGCCGAGGAGGAGACACCGCGTATCTTTGCCTGGAACAATATCGGCAAGCTGTGCTTCGACGTACGTAGAATAAACAAAATGATCCGTTCGCTTTTGTGTCCTTCGGGGGAGGGGAGAAAAAAGAAGAGAAAAAAAAAAGAAAAAAAGAAAGAAAAACACGAATAAATTCTCCTTCATAGTTGTCTATCATTGTTCTTATTAACAGCGAAAGAAGTTCGAAATACGTGCGGTCGATCAACCGGACAAACTCACTCTCTACAGCGGTTGCGACGACAAGAGCAAGTTACTCTTGGGATTGTGCCGAGACACCCATCAGTTTTCCATGGCTATAGCACCCAGAGTAAATGAAGCGAAAAGAAGAGAAGAGGAAGGTACCCCTACGTCATAATATTTTTATGATTGTTGGAACGATGATTTCAATTTTCTTCCATCGTTTATCACGTATAATGATTCATTGGATTATTTTTTCTTTTTCTTTTTTTTTTTTCCTCAGAGAGAAAAGTGTTGAGAGATTGTTACATGTATCCTGCCCGTTGCAAATTGAGCTTAACGACGCGTGGAGCACGTGGCGATCAACGAATATCCGTTATCTCGAGCACCTCGTCAAATACAACCTCTGGTATAGTCAGCGATCGAGTTCACAGCGAAGATGAACCAGATACGGCGCCAGCTTCGACCGAATGCTTGCCTCGCCTCACCGAAAATAGTTCTCATCCGAGTATTCAAACTGGAATACCCAATGGTAGCGAAACGAACACAGGTGATCGTTCAGTACCATCCCCGCCAATGTCTATCGTTGATGGTAGGTTTCGACTCGTCCGGACAATACCGATTACACCATACATATTTACTACGTGGAAACAAAAAAAAAGAAAGAAAAAAAAAAAGATGAAAGAAAGAAAGCAACATTTACCTTGGAACTTTATTTCCAGAAGTAGATGGTGCCGAAACTACGCCTTCGTCGGCATTACGACTCGTCTCGAGTACAAACACTGTGGCTGATGGTTCTCAGTGCAGCAGTAGTTGTAGTACAGTGGTCGTTGCTAATGCGCCTAATAATGGAGTTCAAAGAATGCGCCGGGCTTCGGCTACGTCGAGTTTGGAGCTCGGTTATTCTCATACGGCTCAGAATTCGGCTGTCTCTTCCGAAAGTGCTAGTTTCCCGGGTGCTATCTACGACAGATGCAGAAAGACTGGTAAATATACAGGTAAAAATGTGATACCGACGTGTCAATGGATATAAAAAAAAAAAAAAAAGAAAGAAAGAAAAAGAAAATTAATAACACTATGAATTTTGAAATGAACTGACCTATCTAGGTACAGACATCGCCAGTGAAACGAGCGGCGTATACACCTTGAGAAGTAGCGAGATGCAGGACGAAAGAATCGGCGATCTTTATTCGCCGACCAGTGGTACTAATGAATCCTCCGCGGCCAGCGACGTTTGCGCGTTGAGTTCCGTTCAATCCACCACAGACGAGGCTTCCGTCACTTCGGGATTTTACACGATTCATAGCGGTTTAAGATCTGAAACGAGCGATATTTATACGGACGATATCGGAACGGAAGATCAAGAGCCGATTTACAGTCTTTGCAAAGGCGACGAAGAGGTTGATAACGTAGTAGTGTCGCTCGATGGGAAACTCGAAGAATCTAGATCACGAAGCAACAGTATAATAAGCACGGGAAGTTTTAGGGGAGACGGTAGTGATCCTTCGAACGTTGGACCATTGTTATCCGCCGACGAACTTTCCGACTTAATAGTGGGACGTTATCCACCTCGCAAAACCATCAGTAACTCGATGGATTCCGATTGTGACTATGTCACCATGCCACCTCCACCTCCACCACCTAGAACCGACAGTGACAGACAGCTTCCACCTCCTCCCCCTTACCCGGTAACGATGGATTATTCGTCTCTACACTCGCCAAGATCCAAAATACCGAACGTCGAGCGAGAACCGCCACCGCCACCGCCTCCTTACAACGCCAGTCGAGCCGATTTCACGGGTTTAACTTTAAGAATGCCTATGATACCGCCTCCTACGCCACCGAGAAACGACGCTATAACGCCAAGGGAACCACCGCCCCCGCCCCCGCCTTATCCCGAGATGTCTGACGGCAACAGCAGGCAGGAAACGATTTCTACTCTCTACCCTGCGACGGTCGACGAGGACCTAGTTTCTCGAATCGCTTCGTCGAAAATGAACGCAGTTATCACCGGGAGCCATCAAAATCTTTCGTGTAACGCTGGCATTAACGAGGTACCGCTGATCATTCCAAAGGCTCCGCCTAGAATACAACCGCCTACATATCCGGGCGATAAGATGAAACCTACACCAGTGCACGCGCCTGTCGCTGCTCTCGTCGTCGGTCCTAACAACTATTTGGATGTTCACGCCTCTCGCGGTGGCCCGGTATTGTTACCCTACTTAGGTTCGCCGCCGCCGCCACCGCCACCTCCACCTCCACCTCCGCCACCATCTCCTCCTCCTCCGCCAATGCTACACCCCAGACAACCACCGCCTCCGCCACCCAGTTTAGCCACCGTTTACACCAGCCAAGTGGCTAGATCGCAGATAGAACAGTACAAACAACAGCTCTACTCGGACGTCGATTACGTGATGTTCCCGTTGAAGGATCCGGCTGTATCGAAACAGGAATACATCGACGCAAAACAGGGATCCTTACTAGCGGCCATGGCTGCTTATCCACCTCCCCCTTATCCCTCGTTCAACAACAAATCTGCCATCATGTATCGTAGTACTCCCTACCTCCCTGGCTCCTCATTCTCATCGCCTACGAAGTACGCTTCCAATCAAAATCTTAGCACCAGCGACAACGGTTCGAACAGTTACTTACTTCACAACAGCCTGAGCAGCCCTTACGCCGCAAGTACTAGCTCCTTGTACAGCGGTGTCACGTGTTCCTCGTCGACTGGCAGTCAGAGTCTAAGGAGAGAACTACCGACGCTCGCTCATCCTCACACCCTGCACGCGTTCTCTAGAACAAAGAGCGACGAGAATATCTTGAAATGTTTCGATTCTCCGACGGGAACGAAGATGAAATCTTTACCGCATGCCAAGCAACATCGTAGATTGCCACCACCGCCGCCACCACCGCCGTACGAGATACAAGTAAGATTTAATTATACTGTCTATTTTACCCTTTAACCGCTTACCACAATTATCGGTGTTTCATCGATCGACTTCTTTCTTTTTCTCTGTCTTTATCTCTCTCTCTCTCTCTCTCTCTCTTTCTCTCTCTCTCTCTCTCTCTCTCTCTCTCTCTCTCTTTCTCTCTCTCTCTCTCTCAGAGTCTCGATAAAAATCAACCGTTACCATCGTGCCCCGAGAACGTAGCGCTGAAAAAAATAATGAAGCCGTCGACCGAAGAGGATACCGAGGGTGGTAAAGAAGACGGTATGTTGGACATACGAACTTTGCGAGAGAAGAGCCGGAACTTGGATCTACCATTGATATCCGCACTGTGCAACGATCGCTATTTGTTGAAGCAAACTAAAGCATTCGTGATGCCGAAACATCCAAGCGAATCGAACTCGTCCGCCCTTGGTAAGGGCACCAACAGAAACGGCAACGGTATGGGATCATCGAATAGAAATAAATATCCTGTAAGTGGATTATCAACGACACAAATAACGAAGCCACCGAGGAAGTCGTCGACGAGTACTCACAAACATCCGGCCGAACCCAAGGGAAACGCGTATAAGGTTAATGCTACGTTATCCGGGAAGAAAGATTCCGCAAAAACGTCGTCTCCTCACTCGTAAATTATTAATTAACCCATATATCGCGATGGATATCGATATCTTATCCGTGGGCGTTTAGAGTTTAAAAGATCTTATAAAGAACGAATGATCGATGTACCTTTTTTGTCGTGTGTTGCCTCCTCCTCCTCCTCCTCCTCCTCTTCCTACTCCTCCTTCTCCTAATCCTCCACCTCCGTGTTATCGTTTATAAGTTTTTACGTGAACCACAGTGACATCCTGGAATTCACGAAAGGCCGATATTAAATTAATAATCCCAACGCTCAGGGTGCCAAACCTCGATGTGTACCTCGTTGACGTTTCTTCACTCGGTTAATCCTAAAAGCGAAGAGATATTTTCTATCTACGCTATATTACCTAATTTTTAGAATTTTACATACAACCAGTACAAGGCCTCGTCATTATTGTACATTACTCGTTACGATCTTATTTCTCTCTCTCTCTCTCTCTCTCTCTCTCTCTCTCTCTCTCTCCCTCTCCCTCTCCCTCTCTTTCTCTACCTCTCTCTACACACTAAACTCACTCAAATTCGATGTATTCTTCGGACTTCGAATGAGTGCTAATACGGTACCAATGTCCTATACTTTTTTATGTATTTTTTTTTTTTTTTATTTTTTTATTTTTTACGTTATAAGGAGGTTATGAAGGACTGATGATATTAAGCTCGTGAACTTCGTCAAAACGTACATCCTCTTCTATGCGCTTTGACAATAAAAAAATAAATTGTACTTTTGCTTATGGATATATATACGTCGTCGAGTATACGATACTCGATGAGATCGCTTCATTTTACCCGTTTACCGAAACGATTAAAAATTTTACGTACGACATTCGTCAAACGAATTTGCACGGATCACCGAAGTGATGATCAATGTGTACAAAGTGCAAACACTATAAATATTTATTTCGAGGAAAAGATCGTTGCGTGCGTCATTAGGTATTGTCAATAAGTATTTCTGCTTTCTTTATAAAGAAAAAAAAAAAAAAGAAACACTAGGTACTCGTAATAAAACTTACTTTAATTAAACCGATTAAACGACGTGTTTGTAATGGATTTCTTTGGACTCTATTCGGTTCTATTAACGAACGTGACGATAAAATAAAACGTCATATAGTTTTTTTTTTATTCCTCTTTGTCCTTTTTTTTATATTCGCTTAGGGTAAGAATTTCCATTCGATATCGTTTGCAAAGATTTTGAGAACGATAATCTTAAAATACTATATTACGAGGAATCCCGAACATAACCTAACAGTGCAACGCTTTAATCGAAACGACGTTACGTTCATAGACAAATCATTATTCCGAGGAGTCCAAGGGAAACCTTCATTTTTGCGGTACCTTTTTTTCTTCTTCTTCATATCTCTTTTAAGTATTATATTTATTTTCACAATTTGATACACTTTCGTTTTGCTATGTCAATCGATACTCGCTTTATGATATTTCTCTCTCACTCTCACTCTCTCTCTCTCTCTCTCTCTCTCTCTCTCTCTACCTCTACCTCTGTCCTTCTGTCTGTCTCTCTCTCTCTCTCTCTCTCTCTCTCCCTCCCTCTCTCTGTCTCTGTCTCTGTCTCTCTCTTGTTAAAATATTTGTAAGAGACGATACGTCTTGCGTAATAACGATTGCGTTAATCGTTAATGAATTTTTGAACATTCCTAAATGTTAATTATAACACCTAGGAAAACATACGAAATTGTGAAGATCTAGACAGGCAGTAAGTTTTCGATAAATAAAATGTATAATTATAAGTTTTTTGAATATAAGAGGAGTAATAGATTTTTCTTATTTTTCTTTTCTTTTTTTGCAATGTCATCTTTAAACGTCAACCGTATAATATCGGTTATCCTGCCTATCGCGTGGATCCTACAAAACGGTTACGGACGGTTAATATTAATAATTACACATCCAAATGTTAAAAGGATATAAAACGAAAGTCGTACGGTAAACGTAACGATGAAAATCCCTTTGTAAGCAACATCGAACAAAATTAGCATCGCCCAACGTAAAACGTTTCAACTAATATATATATATATATATCGAAATATAACGTTGTCTTCTCCGACGATAACTAATCGTTCCTTTTACTTTGAGAACCAATAACGCCATCTAACAAAATTAAAGGCACCGGATAAAACACGACAAAAATTATTGATTATGCAGCGTCGATAATATTTATTTTTATAATATCCTCGTACATTTTACTTGTTTACAAATGCATGATCCTCTAATTACTTCTTAACTCCGAACTTGTAGCATACGTTGTGCAGATATAATTCTCCCGGTCTCACGATACTATTTGGAAAGTTTGCCTGTAACATAAACGCACTTGATGAAGCCTAAATCTTTATTGATTATATAAAAAAAAAAAAAAAAAAAAAAAAAAAAAGAAAAAGAAAAAGAAACTACTACTAACGTGATTGACGGCGTCGGGATAGTTTTGCGTTTCCAAACATAGAGCACCGTGTCGGAAATAACGTTTCCCATTTTTTCCAAGTATACCGGTGGCGTTATTGGCGGGCAAAGAATTGGCCGTGTACAATTGTACGCCCAATTGATTCGAGTGGACCGTCATGTATCTACCCGAACTCGCGTGTTCGACCTCGGCGACGAATCGATTTTTATCGGCTTTATGATTTTTCTCGGGCAAACAAAAATTGTAATCGTAACCACCGCCGGGTACTTTGTCGATGACATCGCCGAGTAACGTAGGCTTTCTAAGATCCATTACGCTGTTCTGAACCGATCTAATTTCTCCGCTTGGTATACCGTTTGAATCGGTGACGGTCCAACGATCGGCATTTAGAACTATTCGATGCTTGTACAATTCCTCCGCGTTGGTTCCCTACAAAAAAATAGAAAAAAAAAAAAAAAAAGGAGAGAGAATTGATTTCTCATCGAACATTTCATTGTCGAAAATCCGAAATCTTTTCTCGATCGATAATATTAATCGACTAACATGTCCGGCTAGATTGAAGTACGCGTGATTGGTCAAATTGATCGGGGTGGGTTTGCTGACGAAACTCTTCATTTCTATGCACAATCCTCCGTCTTTCGACAAGGTGAACTTCGCCGTTGCTATTACGGCACCGGGATAACCTTCGTCTCCGTCCTCGCTCAACAGGGTCATCACGACCGAGGTACCATTCTCGATCGTAGCATTCCATACCTTAAAGCTCCAACCTTTCGTACCGCCGTGAAGGCTGTTCTCCCCGAGATTTCGCGATATTTGATATTTCTTACCGTCGAGATTGAACTGTCCCTTTGCAATACGATTAGCTACTCTACCAACGGTAGCACCGAAATACGGATTATCGGAAGACAGATAGCCTGTGGTTTGAAACAAATAAATGCGACTCTTAATCTTCCGAGGAACGTTTAAGAATGATTTTTAAAAAAATAGAGAAAGATAATATACGAAAGAAAAATCGTGCATACCGGATATATCATCGAAGCCAAGTAGTATGTCCTCTACTTTGCCATTTTTGTCCGGTATTCTGATACTAGTTATGGTCGCGCCGTACGTTATAACATCCACCTCTTGACCGGCCTCATTTTTTAACGTATATTTTTCTACGACCCGTCCATTACTCGTTCCCCAATTTTGGACAGTTACTGAGTTCGATTTACAATCGCTCATAGCAAATCTATACGGGGAATGATTAATTGATTAAAGATAAAAAGAAAAAGAACCTTCTCTCTCGTTTTTATCGTGGATACGCGCATTCTTCGCGTACGTATGGCGATTATTTTTTTTTTCTTTTTTCAAAGAATTAATAAAAAAGAGAAAAGGAAAAAAGAATTCAAAACACTATGATTATCGATATGTTCCGATAGGATATCGCGTGATTGTAATTGAACGAACGAGCGATATCTTATCCGTCGAATAATTTTAATCAAAGGTAATTCCGTTAAATATTGTTGAACGTGTTCGTGTCGTACGATAACAGAAAGTACATGCCTGAACTTGAAAATTAATTACAAAGATACAGAGAGGGGAAGTCAAGTTATCATTCGACGCATATATACGTACCAAATTACGTCGACTTTTTTAAAGCTCGTATAAGTTAATATTTCTTCTTTAACTACAATCCTATTTAACGAACTCTAACGAAGCCTTATGTATTTATTTATTTTTAAATCTTTGTTTTTAAATCTGCTCCGAATAAAATCACCCTGCTCGTTAATAAATTCTTCGCGGATAATTTCGAACGAGTTCTTCTTCTTCATGCGCATTAAATGGAACGTACGATAAAGAGATAAAAACATAAATATCTTTTTCAGAGATTAATCGAACGTTTTCCGTACTTATAAACTAGTGACATCTCTATTCGTATCGACGACATTATTAACACTTATATAATTTCATTAGATTAAATTAATTACGCATACGTACATATTATATCACGCGTATTATATCGATTATTAATTCGTTATATATAAGAAACTGTACTGCGATTTATTGTTTTTTTTTTTGTTTTTTAAATATTTATACACCGTTACGTCCGATCGCTAGATGACTCTGTCAGTCGATATATGTACGTGAATGCAAGCGCGTTACCATTGGAAATGCATCATTTTTACGATTTTATATCGATTTCTAACGATAACGCGATATATATATGTATAACCTATAAAATACTTTCGTTATCGCCGGACACGACCTCGTACGTTTCTGTTTTTAATCCGTAACTCTCTTTTATGTTAAAATTCATAGCCAAAAAAAAAGGGGATTAATCGTTAAAATATCCTTACGCAATTAGTTGCATTAGCAACAAGACGATTTGTTGTTTCCCCGACATAACGAAGGATCGCGACACGCTCAACCAGGGGAGGAGGATATATTATACGTGTACGTCACGAATTATTTCAAGAATTGATCAAATTCGGTGAAAATAAGAGCTATTTCGAACTTAACGGGTTAACGTTAACTCGTAGACTGAACTTTCAAGGTAGGAATAACATTTTTTTTATACCATTGACTACACAACATCTGTCGCGTTAGAAATCGTCGATGTTATTTCAATGAAAATAAAGTGTGACGAATTAATGACAACACTTGTTAATTAACACACATGTATATCGATCGTTAATTTATCGAAAAAGAAAAAAAAATAACATAAATTAATGCGACTCGAGTTTCAAGTTTATTGTATCGCACAAATGATATATGCATAATATATATGTAAACACAAAAAAAACGTAATAGCACTCGTTCGACTTAAGCGACCAGTGTATACGACTGGTTTGCTATTGCAAATGCACCTTAGGTCATAGCAGGTGCATCATCAGTCATTTAGTAATTAATTGTTGAAACTTTTTGCGTCGTTTTTTTTTAATTGTCTTTATTTGTAAAAATAAAAAAATTTCTTTTCCCCTCTCTTTTTGAATTTTCGTCGAAAAATCGACAAAATTAATCTTCGTACTTTCAAGTATTCCCTTCTTTCAACCAACACACGTTCCAATAGGTTATGTAATCAATTAATACCCTATATTTTATATATAAGAAGTATGAAATAAAATTAAAAAAAAAAATAAAAATAAAAATAAAAAAGAAAAAGAGAAAAATTTGAATAGTACGATTTGAAGTTCGTCTTTTAAGGGACAATTGTAATCGTTATCAAACGTTCGCGAAATGTTTTACTACATTTAAAATATATCGTTAAAGATAACAATAGTATTTTCTAATAATTATCACGTTCGAAAGAAGTACGTAAAAGTGTATTAATCGATGATTGTCGAATGAATCTCAATGGGGAAACACACGTATATCCAGAATTAAACTGTCTCTCGATTGCTTACGTCTGAAAATACTACTCGCTCGTTTCTAAATCGAATCAAGGTTGTTTTTACGTAGATAGGAACTATTAAAAAATTTTGGGAAAAACAAGAACGCGTTAATTTTCCTATTTAATGTCTTCTTAATTATAGATTCTTTTTTCTTGTCTTTTCTTTTTTTCTGTTTTTTTCTTTATCCAAAAAATATATCACAAAAATATATATGCTTCGCGTCAGTTATATATTGGACCGATATAAACAATTGTATAAATGTCTCGAAATGTAAAAGTTTAAAACGATTAAGCGTTCTTTTTTTTAAATCCACGCTCTGTTGTAAATAAAAAATAAATAAATGAATATATATATATATATATATATATAATTATAATTAAATTTAAAAGAGAAATTACAAGGCTTTTTAAAGTCTCTACACCTCTAGTATAATAAATAAGTTGTTAAATCTCGATAATATATCAAGATTTTAATGATACAAATTGCTCTTATCGATGTTCAAACACGATACCAATATTATGAGGAATCTTTTATCGTTTATTAGGAAATAACGTAAATACTGCGTAGGCGAGTTTTATTGGGCCATTCGTAGTATAAGCTAGCAACTTATCTTTCGTAGTCGATGAAGTAAAATATTTCGAGTATATGCGGGTTTATATCAACGTTTCTTACCTTACTTCGCATATCGCAGACTGCATTATATGCAATTACGTCTATCTACCATTTTGGTATTCGCCGATGCGCATTTCGCGAATGCACTTAACCTATCTCGGTTATTGAAATGATCGCGGAAATGGGAAGAAAACGTGTAATCCAATGATACCAATGTACGCTCTACGGCAAGTAGATAATGTATGCAATTTAATTCAGACAATTCTAAGAAACTACGTCAATTTTCTTGCTATCATTCTTCGAGTACATTTAAACTACGAATTACATTTACGTATATATACATATATCTATGTAGATGATACGTATAATGAGTACTTAGAGACGAGACACGTACGTAACGAAAAGATAACATAGGATATAATCATCATTTTAAAAATCGACAATAAGCAGATATAAGAAAATCTTACCGTTCCGTCTCATTTCCACGAAATCGACCTAATAAACTCATAAACTGCAGACGATAGATTAAATTTCGTCGTTCGATGATATACGCGTGTACGTAACATCGTAGTATACATATAACGTGAACTTTGTAACGTGAACACCGGACGAGCCACATAACCTAAACTAATTAGAAATCAAACTGCTGGTATATTTCCGTTGTTAGAAGATGATACCAGAAGATATCTTTTTTGGTCTACTATCGTTTTTTAATTGTAATCATCGACCTCGTTTTCTAACACGTGTTTTTGTTATATATATATATATATATATATTACAACGATACATATATTTTTTTTCGATACATTTATACGTGCTATAAATTATTCATTTACTTTTTTTTTTTAATTACAAATGTATTTATTTATTTATTTTTTTTCATTCCAAACAAAGAAAAAATACTCTCATGTTGCATGTTCGGTCTTGTATGTGTGTGTGTGTGTGTAAGCAATTAAATATAAGACGTTCTAATATTGCGTGACGATAAACGATAAAACTGGAAAGTATACGAGAAAGATTAATTGTGCACGTTGTTCGTTAATGCGACGTTAAAACTTAATGAATGGTTAAATTCTACCAATTCGATACAATGTCACTTAAACTGAACACAGGAATATTCCTACTTCGTGTCGAAGATATAATTTAACATACTTCTTAAACATTTTTTTTTACGAGAAGTGCAATCAAAGTAGGCGGATATATAATAGAAGGTCGAAGTGCATAATCGCAATAAGGTAGAAGTTTAACGTACGATGAATCATACGTGTTTACGTGTTTTTATAACAAAAGCTATTCAATGAAAAAAATGTTTTGCATCGACCATGCGTGTACATCGATGAGCGCGCGATATTTATAAATCTCATTTACCATATTGCACATCACGGATTATTTTTTTTACCCCCATTGAAACAATTTTTTTTTCTTCATCAAACAACAACGATAAAATCTCAACGGATATTTTTTATAAGAACGCATAACGTGTTAGTCTCGAAAAAAAAAAACGACGACCTATTATCTTTTTTTGGAGTATTATTAGTTTCAACGGTTTGCAACACTGACGCGATACGAATTCCAGGGATGGAGAAGGAATAATTTACGATCGCAAGGTCATGCGCGCGAATGTGTGATCTCCCGGGTTGTGTGATGATATACAATAATAATAATAGTAATACACACGATGCATTTCCTTTCCTCGAGATGAATTTACTCACTAAGTAGTTTTCCCCCTATTGACGTTATTCAGTCGATGTTTACTCTCTCCGTAAAATGTGATATACGCGAGGTAACGCCATTTTTTCTTTATCCGAAAGACGATTGGTCGATACCGGTCTCGTACGATTCTCATTGGCACGTTGCCATTTATATATAACGAATGAGCGCGCACTGGCGCCTCTTACGTTTCGACGTTTAGTATTTACCTTACCCCACCACCCCCGCCTCTCTCTACGATCCTACTACCTCACATCGTCCTCGAGAAACTTGGCTGAAAACTGACACGCGCGACTCATTCTTATGCGTGGAATCGGTTTAATCATCTCATTTTCGTTTCAACGTTTTCGTACGATCGACGCGTCGTGACAGATCTCTCTCTTTTTTTTTTCAAAACGTTAGCAAATATTCTTCCGTACAGTTTAGTAAAGTGTATTAACGATCAATCTCTCCCGTTCCTTTCTCATTCTTCTCATTCTCTCTATTTTTCCTACTCTTTCTTTTTGTTCCCTGTCCCTTGGAACGTCCTTCTCGTTATTTTACATTAGTACCTGTCCTATTTCTTTTTTTTTCTTTCTCTCTCTCTCTCTGTCTTTATATATCCGAGCGGGTGATCGTGGCTTAGAATAATCTAACGACATAGTTTCGTATGTAAAGTAGCAAGAACATTGGAAGAAAAGAAACGAAAGAAAAAGAAAAAGAGAAAAAAAAGAGGGAAAAAAGAAACGCTATAGATCGACACAGCGCCGGCGTTTACGAGCTACCACCGTTGTAGCTATCACTACTGTTACGTTACTGTACTCGTACGTCTTCCTCGTGATCTTTTTTCTTTATCTTTTTTTTTTTTATTTTTTTTTATTTTTTTTTTTTTTTGGTTTCTTAAATCTTTCTCTCAGTCCGAGGTCTGAAAAGAAAGAAAGAAGGAAAAAAAGTGTCATTCGTCGATAATCCATCCGAACGAATAAGGTATTTCGTATCGAAAAACGTTATATCGTATATACCCGTACGACTTGGACGAAGCAACGATGGGCGTAGAAAATAAGGTGCGTATACAAAAAAGAAAAAAAGTGGAGAATATGACCGTGTTACTTCTTGTCAAAAATTTTGTCTTTATCCTTCGTCGTTTATTTATTTATTTTTTTTCCCCTTCCCTCACTCTCGTAAACATTACAACGAAAATGTCACATGGAGGGTTATCGCTTATTTCATTATTCCGGATATCCAGTGCAGGTTTCATTTTTTTTTTTTTTTTTTTTTATGATCTTTTGCGTGATAAAATACTGTGTAAGCAAAAGACATTCCGATGTGACTGCGCACGATGTACGGCAGATGTCTCACCAATAGCTTTGCTAGATTTAAGATTAATATCGTTTTCGTTGCTTACAACTTTGTCGTATATTTTCTTTTATTTTCTCACTTATCCTCTCTCTCACTCTCTCACTCTCGCTCTCCGTTTATTTTTTCTTCACTTGTACGAGAAGTTAACAGCCCGATAAGCAATATCTATGTCGAAGCCAATTATCCGAAAGATAATTTCAAACGAGTATAGCGTCGGATAATCGTATCTCATCGTTTTCTCGCCTTGACGAGAACCTCGGACAGAAAAAGAAAAAAAAAAAAAAAAAAAAAAGAAAGAAAGAAAAAAATATCTAATCCGAACGGAAGCAACATCGTTGAAGTATTTTCGCAGATATAAGAGAGTAAAACAATTACGATCGTAAAGTCGAAAATTACATATCTCATCGATAGTTTTTCGTTTCAATCGTATCACCTCACGTTATTGTACATACGTCTTAACGAAAGTTTGCGTTTGGTTGGTCGCAATTCCGACAGGTGGCGCATGAATAAGTGGCGCCATTACTTAAGCGTTTCGAACTGTCCACCGCGACGATTTTTATCGCGATAAAACAACACAGAATCGGGAATAATCGGCGAAAGGAGAACGCGAGTAACTTTGTTTTATATATATATATATATATATATATATATATATATATATATATGTATGTATGTATGCATGTATGTATGTATATATATATATTTTTTTTATTTTTTAGAAATGATAAAAAAACAAGCGTCGATACATTATCGACGCTCCCGATAAGACAGACATTCTTAAGAAAAACGTATCGGTGAGCGATGAAGGGCATCTAGCGTGGGAAAGGAACAATTAGATATAGCTGCTTTGAAATGGAACATCGATCCGTGTGACGCGCCGCGCATGTCTCCTCGATGCGTTTATTCGTAGTAGACCACAGGAACGAGAGTATGAGAATGTTTTCCGTTGAGAATAATCTCGGAAAGATGATCATTGATGCGGTGTTCTTGTAAAAAAAACAAAAAAAGAAAGAAAGAAAAGAAAAGAAAAGATAGAAAAAGTCGTAAATTCCGAAAGGTATTCTTCTTTCTGTCGCGTGTTCCAGTCTAGAAATTAACAAACAAAAAAAAAGAAGAAACCAAACAAAACAAGAAAACAAGAATGTGTAAAAGTATTACATATTTGTTTCCACTTGCAGAGTGTGTGTGCGTTTACGAATAAACGAGACTTCGTTTATCACATTTATGGATAAAAAATATTGCATATAATAGTGTTTCGTGCATCGAGTCGTCGTCGTCGTCTACTTCTTCTATTTCTGCTTCTACTTCTACTTCTACTTCTACTATTTATTCTTAATTGTGCTCTCGGAACCCATTGAATTATTATAACGTCGATGAAACGATCAGGAGCAACGCCGACGAGGAATCTGCGTCATTTGCAGGATACGAAGGCGTGTCTCTTCGTCTCTCCCTCCTCCTCCTCTATACTACTGCATCTAAACTCATCCATTCATCTCTACATCTACCTACGTCTAATAAAAGCGCGGCGTCAGTTTTAATAGTTTTTGGAATTTATAGGACGCGGACAAATCGAATATTATTCGTTAAACTACTGTTTTAAAACAGCAGGTTCGATATGCCAAGAGTAATAATTAAGGTTATGGCACGCAACACGTTCTATTATATATTATCTAATTCACGTTTCAATATTTATCCTTAAATTAAATCACAATGCACCGTTTTGTTTTCCCCCTCCCCCTTTTATTTCTTACGTGTTTTTATCTTCTATATATATATATATATGTGTGTGTGTATATATATCTTATATATGTGTGTGTGTGCGTGTGTGAGAATACGTAACGATTTGTCATTTGCACAAATCTTTTTTTTAATCTTTTACGATGTACTAACGAAATGACTTCGTTCTATCTATCTTTCTTTCTTTCTTTTTTTTCTCTCTATTTCATTTCCTTATTTTTCTATTTCCCCTCGTACAGATGTCAGAGAAGAATCTCGAGATGAGGGAAACAGCTGCTCGTATCTGTCGCGATTATCTTCATGGTGTTTGGAAGCGAGTTACGGCGGAGAACATCACCCTCAAACGTATCAGGTTGGTAGATAGAGGAGAGATCTTTGATCGATTCGCACGGATCACCTTTTTAAAGGGATCGTAAAGTTTATACGTATATCGTTAATCTGAAATTATCTTGGACGATTTATATATTATTATTTTTATGTCGGGTTATAAATAATTATTGATTATTTAATATACTTTTTTCCCCCTCACCCTCCCTCTCTCTCTCTCTTTCTCTCTCTCTCTCTCTCTCTCTCTGACACACAAAACAGTGGAGGTCTCAGTAATTGGCTTTACAACGTTCAGCTGCCAGACGGTGCCGTTCCGATACGCGGCGAGCCGCGGCAAGTTTTATTACGACTGTACGGTCAGGTGCATGGGGAAAGGGCGTTGGAAGGGCTTATCACCGAATCGGTCATCTTCACGCTACTTTCAGAGAGGCGACTCGGCCCAAAATTGCATGGTATATTTCCCGGTGGCCGTATAGAGGAGTATATACCGGCTAGGCCGTTGTTAACGAAAGAATTGTCCGATCCAACGTTGAGCTCGATGATAGCCGAAAAATTGGGCCAGATACATACGATGCAAGTGCCGATCAGTAAAGAGCCGACGTGGCTTTGGGACACCATGACCAAGTGGCTCGCCACGGCGACGGATATATTGGAAAATATCGAGGAGATCGATGAGCGCCAACGCGACAACGTTTATCTGTTGCGATCGATCGATCTCGAGGAGGAGATCAATTGGTTCAGGTACGCACGAAGCTTTTATAATATAAATCCTCTTCTAAATCGCGTAAAGTTTTTTTGTTTTTGTTTTGATGGTTGTTTGTGGGTGATCGTTTCGTAATTCTCTTTCATCCGTTTTGTTTTCTTTTTTTTTTTTTTTTTTTTTTTTTCCTTTTCTTATTTCTCATTCCAGAGAACTCGTAGCGCAAGAAAAACATCCGGTCGTATTTTGTCATAACGACATGCAAGAGGGTAATATCCTTTTACGGCAAAATTCCCGTAAGACCGAATTGGTCGTTATCGACTTCGAATATTGTTCCTACAATTATCGTGGTTTCGATATCGCCAATCATTTCATCGAATGGCAGTACGATTACACGGCTCCGAAATATCCATTCTTCCACGAACGAACAATGGCAGGACCTACGAAAGAGCAGAAGGTAAGTTAAAGCGGGACGCTGGGGAAGGGTCGCAAAATTAGATAAAGAGATAAAAAAAAAAAAAAAAAAAAGAAAGAAATTGGGTAAGGCTCTTATCAGCTTTTTTTTTGTACTACCCCCGGACTACATTTTTTGCTTTGTTTTTTTTTTTTTTTGCTTTTCTCCTCGTCATCATCGTTAGGAGTACTACCTCCTACGTCCTTGCACAAAACGAACGCACGACAATGTTTTACGTTCGATAGTATTAACATTATATATATACATATATATATTTTATTGTAATTGTGTTCTCGAACAGAACGTCAATGTAATATGCAATATATATATATGTAATATATCGTTTAATGAAACTCGCACTTGTTCTGAAGTACGTCTCTTGTTTTTTTTTTTTTTTCATCATCTCTTTTCTTATGTCTTTTTATTTTATTGTTATTACCATCATTGTCATTATTGTTTTCTCTTTATCGTTGTATCGGTATAATAATGGAAAAAAAAGAAAAGACAATATCGGCGAAGATTGCAATTGCTTTCGACGTCCAATAAATAATTTTGCGCGTATCGAGAATTATCTCGATGCTTGACAAAAACGAGATACGTACAACCGACGAACCAACCAACCAACCAACCAACCAATCAACTGAAAACAACGTACGTGCGAGAAAAACGACGCGACGCGTTTTTTGCCCCCTTTGTTCCGTTGTATGTAAATCATATTTTTACGAGGAAGAAGGGTGAGACCTTGGCGTGTGTTGCGTGTGTATGTATTAGTTTCACAGGGGGACTGCAATTCACGGGAGAGACAGGGAGAGGGAGTGGATGAGAGAGAAAGAGGGAGAGAGAAAGAGAGAAAGAAAGAGAGACACACAGGATCGATGCACGCTATCTCGGGATAAAATTGGGCGGCGGCATATATGAATCTTTTGCCACTGCGACGTGTATCCTGACTCGTGTATACTCTCCAAGTTATGGAACCAGAACACAACCACCTCTTCTCTGCCGTCTAACCATTGGGCGACAACACACACCCTCCCAAGATCTGCTCGTCTACGAACCTAGAGAGTACTTTAACCACGCACTCACGATTGATTAGTTGATAATAACCACCATAATCTGCGATAGTGATTATCTCGATGCAACCGATTAAAAAAAATGGCTGTGTGTGTCCCTTTTTCAGTTTTTTTTTTCCTTTTTTTTTTTATTATTATTATTATTATCATTTTTTGTTTTTCTTTTTTTTTGGGGGGGGACGGGGTAGGTGACCCTCGCTCAAGCGTCACTTGCTACGTTCCTTTACTTAACGAGTTATATAAAAGTGAAACGAGGGTGGGAGAGGGGCGGGGACACATAACGCATTACTTCTAAGAGTATTTTAATTAAGTTAAAAAGCGTAAAGTGCACTGTACACACACACACACATATATATAGATACATATATACACGTATTATATATATATATATATATAAAACAAAAATCAAAAGCTCTAAATATTCGTATATTATTCTCCAATTAAACATACTTTTATAATTTTCTTTTCTTTTTTTCTCTCATGAGATAACATTTGTTCGACTAAGATTTGTTATTAAAGAGAATTTATCAATATAGAGGGATGCTTAACGTAAGATCAAATTTGAATAATGTACAATGTCAATTTTTGTAACGCGAAACTAATCGGCGTACATGTTGTTTGAATTTCTTTTGCTATCATTAGACAGATAAAAAAATGATCGATCAAAGTTGAAAGTTGATTTTGGAAATATATATATATATATATTTTTTTTTTATATATATTTTTATGCGTGATAACACTAATCGCGTTATATTCTACCCGACAGCTCGATTTTATCAAGAGTTACTTGAGAACGGTCCAGAAGGAATCGCAGTCGGAGGAGGAACGTATTATGATGGAAATAAAAGTATTTTCGTTGGCCAGTCACCTGTTTTGGGGCCTCTGGAGTATTGTCAATGCCAAATTATCTGAAATACCGTTTGGTTATTGGGTAAGTGGGATATATCATAAAAAAAAAAAAAAAAAAAATGCTCTTTACAACTGGTGGTTTGAATATTATTTTATGTATATTTATGCGTATATAGGATTATGCAGTATGCAGGCTACGAAATTATCAATGTTTGAAAGAGAAATTATTAGTCTCTGGGCCACCAACATTGGATGGTGCTGTTAGAAGAAAAATAACGGACAGTGATTGAAACGACAACTATGACTACGATTTTTATCACTATCATCAGCGAATGAAACTCTCCACCCTTCGAGGGAACTTTAATTTTCATCAGCCTTTGGACGATCGTTATGTGCAAATGGACGAAGGACAAAGAAAAGTAAACAAATATGGCTGATAAGAAGGAAAAAAAAAAAAAGGAATTTTTCGATCCATCCTCGGACATTGTGCTGTGTTATCAATGGTACGAAGACGAATCTTTCCATTTGACGTTTATTTATCATGAAAAAGGAAAGTGGAAATAATGATTCACGGTGAAAAGATGTGATATAGTTATTAAATAAGTCGTTTTTTTTTCGTAATCCTACGAGAAAAGATCGAACGGATTTATTCGAAAGTAACATGGCCGAGGGAACAGGGAAAATTCGACTGTGTTCGACCGATCGAAGGGAAACGGATATATTATAAGTCGAAGTATAAAGGGAAGCTTGATTTAAGGGGGACTTATGCGAAAAAATGCATCATATATATATATATATATATATATATATATGATAATGGGCCGCCTTCAGTACGATCGTTAAAATTTGATGAATATTACGTGTCTTATATAACTGTTTACAATGTGAAAGTGAACTTGCCTGCAAAACAATTGCACTGTACTTAACGAACTTATAGATTGTACACGAATTCACGTTTATTTTTCCATGGAACAAAAAGACAAAAAAGAAAAAAAAAAATAGAAAAAGAGAAAAAAGAAAAAAAAATCACATTTTGCACGCCCTTAGTATAGATTCTGGTGTACGGTAGAGCTTATTTATTTATGATACCAGCGTAATGGTATTTTAATTGACCTTTTAATATTTCGACAAAATTCAACAGCAATAACTTTTGTTCTTAATAATCTGCACATTAATAATTGATATTTTACGTTGGATTATACACATAGAAAGAGAGAGAGAGAGAGAGAGAGAGAGGAAAGTAAATAGAATTGCCATCATAAATCATTCATGAGCAAAAGACAATTTGGTAGAATTAAGTTGGGCATATTATGATTTTACGAGATCAGTCACAAGTATCCATCCATTCGATGATGCACAAACAAACGATTTTTTCGTTGTATAATTAGCAATATTTTAATTATTATATTACATTAAATTTAATATTGAAAGAAAATCATTATCATATTTATATCATTAACATAGTTCATATCGAGTGACGATGATGATGACGACGATGTCCATTTGTAAATTTCTTTACTGCTCTCTACCAGTGTTGTATATTGCTTCATATTTTATTGCACGATTATAATATATATATATATATATATATATATATATATATATATCGCATTTTTATTGTACACATATATATATATATATATATATATATATTTTTTTTTAAATAAAGATGCTCTTTAAAAATGTTCATTTTATTATATCATCGAGATATCGATTAAATATATTTTTTTCTACCATTTGTTAAACAAATAAACATATTTTTGCAGATCGGCAAACTATATGTAACGCTTTTAGTTTATATATATTTTTAATAGCGAAGATAATTATCAAAAGAGATCAAGTTTTGATGTTACTATTACATGTGAGAATGCGAAGAACATTATTAAATGGCAAAATAAATATTCTTCATCGTTATGTTTGTATAAATCTTTCTTTTTCTATTTGTTTCTTTTATTCGATAAGTAAGCGTGCTTTCAAATTTTCTAAAATTTCGGTCATTTTATTCTCTAACACGTTGCGACGTTTTATCTCTTCATTTTTTGCCTGTAACAAATAATTGTCATTAATACGAACAAACGACGAATAAATATATATATATATATATATATATATATATATATATATATATATATATAATATAATATATATAATTGTATGTATATTATGTTACGAGGGAAGGAACAATGTCAATAATATTACGTTTATAATAACAGGTTTAATTTTATTTAAACAATCTACAATCACTCTATACAACATAACATAATATCATGAGCGATCAAATAACATAAAAATTATTATATCAATTATATTGTAATACGTTTCTTCTTTCTTCTAAATGGTTATTAAGTCTCGTCGATAATTTGGAATTTATTTATTTTATTTCTTTCTTTCTTTATTTTTTTTCTCCCCCTTTACGATATAATCATCTTTCATTGAGATAAAATGTACGTGGGCTGTTGATAGGTCCTATAGTGCATCGGTACAAATGGTGCAAGGTATCTTAAAGTATTTGGACTTTGTTGATAGATCATTGTACGAGTAGGAACGACAGGCGAATGATATATAATATTTCTTTCTCTTGATTTACCATCTTTCGTATTAACGGGAACGAGCACGTTCGTTTGTTCCGTACTATCGAAAACAAAATCAAATGGTGCCGGCCAAATTTGAATCTCTTTACTCTCTCCTTCGTGCAATCTTTTCTCAGTTAATCTTTCCGGTAGGCCTATTTTAGGTGTCAGCTCCTCAACCTTCAATTTCTTTCTTCGCGATTTGTTCACGTCGTTCGTACTCCTTGCGTCGATGGTACCACTCGAATGATCGTCCTCTTCTTCTTCTTCTTCTTCTTTCGTGACCTTTTCGGAATGGAAACTACGCGTTTTAGCTTCTTCGAGTTCGTCTGGCCCGTAAACATATCGAATTGGTAAAATGTACGGCGAGTTTTTAACGAAAGCAAATTCCTCAAATGTTTTATTTTTGATCGGAATGACATTATTACGTATTTTACTTACCTTCTTCGTTTTCGATTCGTTAGAATTAATACGATTGGTCTTATCAACGAGTTCGGTCGATTCGCTCTTCTGAATCGGTGGATCATTCTTATTCGAGGCCGAATCTTTCTCGTATATCGCATCATCCGAATCATTATTATCGTTCCTTTCCGTTTGTTCGGTATTGTCCAAATTATATTCCTCGTATTTATTTTCTAACGGTATAATCGCGTACTCCTCTCTGAGCTTTTTATACGGATCCTCGTTGTTCTGTTTGTCGTCCTTGTTCGTCACGGGCCTATCCTCGTACGTATCATCGGATTCCTCGTTAAACACGGATATGTTCGGTGGAATGATTTGTTGATTCTTAACGTCGCCGTAATAATTGGCTATCCTCTCGTCGACCAAGGCACGATTGTCGAAAATTTCGCCGTAACTGTCGCGAATCTGTTGGGCCGGTGGTCTCTCCGTTTCGTAATAATCGCTTATCGGCAAGGGCTTGTCGTAATTCAAATTGGTATAACCATCGTCGTAGACCCTCGTAGTCGTGCTCGGCCCATTGAAATTTTCGTGTCGTTCGCCATTCCTGTAAGAATCATCGTCCTCGTAATCCTCGTAATCCTCGATATTTTTGTCCTTCTCGTTCGTAGGACCTTCGCTCGGATAATCGGTATGATGTCCCGGTGGACGGGGTCGTTCATCGTATCGTTCGCGTGAATCTTCACGCGACTCCTCGACGTTATCCTCGTCCTTGTCGTTGTTTCCACGCCCATCCTCCTTGATATCACCGGAATAATCTCCTTCGCGATGATAATCGCCGTCGTTATCACCGTCCTTTTCCACGGACTGCCCTTCCTCCCGATAACTATGATCCGGTTCTTCCTCTCTCCCTAAAGCTTTACGTTCAGGATCATTCCCGTCGCGATAAATATGACGATTTCGTTCCTTATCCCGTTCCATCAATTTCTCCGAACATTCTTGCTGTTTACGTTCCAACTGAGTTATTCTCTCCTCGTGCAACTTTTTCCAATAAGGTTCGCCGACGTAAACGTTATGTTGAAATTTACCTTCCGGTATACCGACGTCCTTCTCACTCTTTATATCTTTATTTTCCACGGTATAATTCTCCATGTTCTCGTTCTTTCTATAAACGATTTCCTGTTCCTTCCTACGCGGCACGTTCGTACCTTTAATGGAAACGTTAATCTTCGTTGTCGGAGATATCGGGGGTGGAAGATTCGGTGCGATCGGTAATGGGATTTTAACCAAGTACGGAGTTAACAATGGTGGCCTATATTTTAACGGTTCTCTTACATCGAACGATGACATTGTACTGAAGGTCGTTGAGGGGGTCGTCGAGGAAGTTATAGGATGGATCGATGACGTCGATCCTGGAGGAGCTGTCGTTTGGCTACCATGAAATATTCTTTCATATTGTTGCAAGTGCCCAATTACGTCGGATCTGTTGCCAAAATTGACAACGCCGGTAAATCTGATAGTTTCTTTTTGTCCTGGCTGTGCCATCGTCGTCGTCGCCGTCGTCGTCGGCGTCGTCGGCGTCGTCGTCGGCGTCGTCGTAGTCGTCGTTGTCATTGGCATTGACGTTGTTCGAGTGGAAGAACTTGAGGCAGCTTGATTAGGCGAATTCGAGGGTCGTTGTTGGGTCGTTGGCATAACAGAAGAACTTTGATTGTTTCCACCGGATGCAACGGGATTATTGTCGGATCCAAACGGATTTGGTAGGGAGGCCAATTGTATCGAAGTAGGAGTGTATCCAAAGATCTGTGCTAAGCCCGACAAAATTAAACCCAATGCACGCTTGTCCCGATACTTTTCAACCGTGTGCGTATTTTCCTCGTTAATTTCGACGCCACTCGTAGATGAGATTTTTCCTACGTTGCTAGAATTCGAAATGGGATTGCTCTTGCATCCGACGCCATTTCTATCTACGAGATAGAACAAGCAAAGTATACAGAGTGATCCGTTGAATTTCATCGTCGTATAGAGACACTTCTTTTTTCTTTCTCTCTCTCTCTCTCTTTTTTACTTTCTTTTGCGAAATAACGTTGGCTTCACACATCGAACGACATGGCAGGACACCGTAACGTTTATAATACGTATCTTTTGGGAATAATTTCACTCACTTCGAATGATGTTTCACGAATGATATATATATATATAAAGAAACGAGTAATGCACGGATTTGTCATAAAGTATCAAAAAATTGTTTACGTTCGAACTTGAAAAAGTCAACTACTGGTAGACGTTTAATTTGATTAAGATATATTTTCAGGAATATTAGAAATGTAATGTTCACGAGTCAACGTCGGTCTTAGAACTGAGGTATGGTATATGATTAAGGAGAACGAATTTTTGCATAATATCGGAAAGAAATGTCGAGAGAGTTTCTCCTCAATTACACGCATCCACTTGTTGATTTGCAACAACTGAAGCGGCACGATGCACTATACGTCCCAAAAGGGAAACTTTTAAATTTACCGATGAGATTAGCGCTGGTGGTATATATCAACTCCTGTCGAACGGCACAAAATGTTATTATATCACGGTTGGCTTAACAAAAGAACTTTTTCTTAATTTCGTAGTCGCACTCATAAAATCTAACTGTGCGAAGCGTATATATTCTACAATAATTTTTTGGTTGTTAAGAAAGAACGTTAACCGAGAAGGAAACTTTCCCCTATTCTTCTCGGGCTCTCTCTCTCTCTCTCTCTCTCTCTCTCTCTCTCTCTGTTTCTTTCTCTTTCTCTAAACTCTAGCTCAATTTTAATCTATATATTTATTTATACATTCAATAAATGTTTTCTATTGATCACAGATTCGAACGATGAATAGGAAAAAAAGAATAGAAAAAGGAAAGATCTTTAATTTCACTCGGCATTATCATCATCGTAATCGAGCGAAAGTTGATTTATTCATTATCATTTATTAGAAACTATAGAAAAACGTGCGTATGAGAGAGAGAGGGAGAGAGAAAAGTTCCGAAGGAACGAAGAAAGTAATTAAATTTTCTTCTTTTTTCTAAGTTGATCGAAAAGAACGACGACGATGACGACGACGACGACGATCGTGGATGGATATTTCTGTTCTAAGGAATTACATCATCTTGCTTCGGTAATAATGGAAGGAAAAAAGGAAGAGACATTCACGATGTTTTGCGAAAGTTCGACATAGATGACGTTCAACGATTCGAAACGTACGAATTGCCATGCCTTGCTTCTTTTTATTCTTTTCTCTCTCTCTCTCTTTCTCGATTATGAATGTCTGGCCGAAGAACGAATTACGTTCAATCGGATATCGATTCCGAATCGATACTTTCGTAAGCCCCGTAGCTATTCAACTTATTCTCAAGCCGGAGAAAGTTTGCGCCACTGGCTGTGTGCCTGCTCGCCTTTGTGGATATCAGTTTCCTAATCCGGTGCTACAAAACCTCCCGGAATCAAAGAAGGAAAGAAACGAAGAAGAAGAAGAAGAAGAAGAAGAAGAGGAAGAAGAAGAAGAAAAAAAAACTGGCTCTCTATACTGACAAAACTTGTGGAAGAAAAAGAAAAAGAAATAGAAAGAACAAATTTATTCGAGGATTACTATATAAGACTCTATTAGCTTTTAAGTTTGATCGATATCGAATTTGATTTGATTCGATTCGATTCGATTCGATTCGATTCGATTCGATTCCATTTCGATTTAGCTACTACGGAGATATCAAGAGGGCACAGTACATTTAATAACAAATTCTAATATCATTCTTCCGTCGTTTTTTCGTATCCATAGTATTTTATTCCTATCCCAACAAACATTAGGTTTTTGTACGTTCGTAACGACATACCGATATATACACGGTAAACGAATTGAATTCCGCGTTCAAGTATCCACCATTAAATCAAAACTAGGAACGATCGGTCTTTGGTAAAGGTGATTACGTGGTCAAACGTTGTTCCCCAGGTAGGGACCAGTTTTACGATCTTGTTAGCCATTATTAGATGAACGTAAACACCAAACACCACCTATCGATAGAATTTACCGTATCCCGATGAACGAGTTACATGAACAACATGGTATAAAAGTAGTGTCAACTTTCCGTGTTCACGTTAGTTCAACGGTACAAACGTGTCACTTAATATGAAGCTACTGGTAAGACATAGAAGAAATCTTTTTTTTTTTTTTTTTTTTTTTTTTTTCGATAGAAATAGGATTATTCGGGGGAGGAGCGATCAAATGGCAAAATATGCGTTTCGTGTTAATATATACAATGCCGTACGTTAATTATGTTTTTATTTTATTCAGTTGCTTCTTGGCTTGATCGTCCTGGTCTTTGGCCAGGAAACAATTGTTTCTACGAGATCTAACGAGAATAAGGAGATAGAACAACAGCAAGAGACAACGATACTCCAGCTACAGCCAAACGGTCAAGAAGGCGAAGCGAATAAAAAATTGACGAAGAGAAGCTTTGGTTGGGGCCCTTGGGGATACGGAGGTGGTTATGGTGGTTATGGTTGGCCTTGGTGAGAATCATTTTCCTCGATTAGAATAACTAGTCTATAAATTTTCTTTTTTTGTTTTTTCTGTTTTTTTTTCTTTTTTTTTTTATAAATATTTCTACTTTTTTAGGTATGGTGGTTGGGGTGGTGGGTGGTACGGTGGTTGGTACCCTGGCTGGCCTTGGTGGTACGGTGGTTATGGAGGTTGGTATGGTCATGGTGGATGGTACAAAAAATGGTAATCTATGAAACTTGAGCAGATTATCATTAAAAAAAAAAAAGTATATGTGCGCCATCGTATTCTCTATAGTTGATGTCTAACTATCGAAGAGAAGTTTAATTGAGTAATAACGTTTACATTTTTAACGATAGGAATGTGTAATTGGAAGATCAAGAGTTGATCGGAAATAATTGAAAATGATGATCCTCCTCTAGTTAAATTTTAACATGTAATGTGAGATAGTGAATAAGTTCGATGTCATTGTTGTTCACGCATCATCATTTTTGTGTGTGTGTATATATATATATATATATATACACACATACATACATATGTCAACTAATTCATTTATATATGGCATACTGACTAAATAAATACAATATAAATTCATAGAAACAATCGATATAACTATGAACTTTTTTTTATACGTACCTTCAATCGTTTCCTCAAATAAGTTATCAGTATTTCCTCGCATATTGTTAAGTTTTTATCAGTGTCCTAAAAATATATATATATATATATATATTATAATCTTCATTTATTTTTATATTTAATTGCACCAAATTCTATTTTACAATAATATTAAATATTAACCTTCAACATATTCGTAAGCTCCTGTATCTTTTGTAGTTTAGCTTGTTGCTCTTCAAAAATTGATCGTTCATTGCGCTCATGATTGACGTCTGTTGAGAACATTACAACAAAAGAATATTTTATTATATTGTTGACACCTTTAACAAACATACGCAGAATTTGTCTACGCAGTAGTTTACTGCATGTTTTGACAGACAGCAGTGGTTAGATATTACGTTGCTTAGAAACCGAAAGGCAAACAAACATTTATCTATATATGTACATATATCGTTAAGTTAACACTTAGAACTATATCTAAACAATATTTTATTAATAATTTTCTAACTTTCTATTCGTTATCAATCTAATGATACATCAAAAATGTACGGCTTTTAAATTGTTAATCGTAAATAATGCAAGCGGGGGAGGCTACCTTTTACACGTACGCAAATTTGTTGCCTATTATCAGGGATGCTCCGTTCAAATTTATTTGCACGTTTCGTCGCTAGGTGGTGCTCGAACACTACGATAATCAATTCCATAAAGTATTATACGTACTCTTCGATATTACCATCATAAATTATCCTTTTAGAGATCAGATCTTTTTGTTTCGTTTCTTCGTCAAAATTAAATTAATTATTTATTTTATATGTAACGATCTGATGAGAAATTATTATTTCATATCCATAAATCAAGGAAGAAATTCGCGTAGTCGTCGGTAAGAGAGAGAGAGAGAGAGAGAGAGAGAGAGAGAGAGAGAGAGAGAGTTAAAAGGGCGCCAGATTATTTATTTAATACGTGGTGGAAGAAAGAAAGAAAAAACAAAAAAGAAAATGGGACGTACCGTAATATCCGAGGTGTCTATTCGTTCTCGCTTAACATCCTTCGGAACGTCAGGATACGAAGTGGGATTAATCTTAGGGCAGGTGCGACGACTTGTTTTTTCAATTTTTTTTGTTTTAACCCTTTCTCAATCGTTCATATCTCTTTGGATCTAACATATGTCACGCTTAAACAGGTACAAGAGAATATTTTTAAATGCGACCATATCGTTATTAATAATTACCAATAAAAATTCTACTTTCATCCTTTGAATATTTAATCTTTATTACTGTTAATACACATATTTGTAAATAACATATATTTTAGAGTTTAGAGAAAGAAGATTATTTAGTACATTTGGCGAGGACACCACCACCGCGTACTAGAAATGTCGTCGAAGAAACATTGATAAGTTGTTCTGAAGACACGGATGAGAATAATTTGAAAAAATGTTTCAAATCTATTGGAGATATACCAGAAAGTTGGCTAGCAGATCACGCCAACGACGTAAGTATCAAGTTTTATTTTAGAGGCCAGGTAATGTCCAAATACTTTTCATGCGTTATTTTTCAAATGAAGGTCACAAGAATGTTACCCGGCGGAATGCGTATACTTGGTATATTTCTGGCTGGACCTGAGGATACTTTGGATAATAACGCTAATGTAAATAAGTTTAGATCTATTCTTCTTACAATTCAAAGAAACTTTTTATCGAACGAGTATCTTCATGGAAATAATCAGCACAATTTTATACTAACTTACAACAGTGTAACGCAGAGGTAAAGAATTTTTTTTAAGCTTGATCTTACTCAGTATCCGGATGTTACAACAGACGTATATTCTGGTAAATTGGCTATTAGATAAATTGATTTTAATCCAATTTTAATTCTATCTACATTTCAGTTTTTAATTCGCAGATACGTCTGTAAACTGGTGGATGACGTGAAAAATGGTATATTAAAACCCGTAGATATCAAGTTTCGAGCTCAGAGTATTCCTTGGCTTGAACTTGAGACCGCTGTAAATTTAGACCGAATGTTTTGTATAGCTTCAAACAAAGAACCTGAATCGCTTAAACAACAATTGGAGGTACGATCAATTCTAAATATAATGATATATCTCTCGTATAAAGTATAAAATGAAAATGTATTGTGCGCCGAATTATAGGAAATATTGAAAGACGTATCGAATATGATAGATTCCGCGCTTGTTATGATAGCGGGAAAAATCAGATCGCCCGATGATGCAATTGAAACAATAATTGCAAATGAAGATAATAAAAATCAACTCGAGGTCGATTTGTACATTCCTTGTGTAAGTAATGTATAATACGATTTATAGTTTGTAGCTAATATGGATTTTATAAAATTTCTTTTTTCGCGATTATTTTCAGACGATATCAGCTTCTACGGATGCAAAAGTAAAACCTAGTAGCGAGTCGTTATGGTTGATAGGTCAATTGGTTAGTAAAACATTTGTAACTGGCAAGACAAATGTTGAAGAAGCTACTGCAGCAATAAAACAAGATATAGTGAGATCATTAGCCAGTAGATTAGAAATGCACGTGGACAGTTTGATTGAAGAGGAAGACGGTTCTCCTGAAGGTTCGTTTTTCTTATTATGAAATTATAATTTATGTATAATAATATTATTAATATATATATATATATACATATCTTTATCATTCTTATTGAAATCTATTACTCGTTTTAGAAAATATTACATTACATGAACCTCCAAGAAGAATATTGATACACTTGCGCAAAAGTAGGGTAACATTATCAAGTTACCTATTTCCTGGTGAAGAACCGCAAGAAGCATTGATATATTTGCAAGAACTATTAGATGTAGATGTTGAGGATCTAGACATCCAAAAAGAGATAGAATGTCATGCAGGTAACTTATTGCATTTATTATTATTATTATTATTATTATTATTTAATAAATATGAAGATAATAGTACTGATTAATATTTATATTGATACAGAAGCCATAGATACTTGTCAGTGTGGTCCTCCTACTATACCTGTAAACACTGAAAAAATAGAGAATCGTCTAACTACCCTACATATTATTGGTTTAAGTATAACAGTTTTTATAATTGTGGCCGCAATTGTTTTCCATCATCTGTATTAATTAAATACAAAGAAGAGGTGATTTTCTTTATGTGTGTGTGTGTGTGGTCGCGTGTGTAGACACACACATACATACATGTAAAGAATGTTATACACTATTTATGTGGTTATTATATATTGAATTCTATAGAAAAAATAGTCATCAGATCTTTCTCAAATTGCACTATATTATAATTTTCTTAAGATATACATTTACACAGTATATTCATATATATATACATATATGTATATATATACAGAATGTCATATACATGTATTATATACAAAAACAGAATATATATATTTATATATATATATGGTCATTGTAATTGCATTTTTTTTCTCTTTTTTTTTTTTTTAATGTAATATACATTATATATAATATAATATTCCTGATATATCATTTAATATTTAACTATCTATGTAAATAATATGTTCCATGACCATGCCAAATCAAATAACAATATGCTGTATTAATAAAGTTATTCATAAATAAGGCAGTGGTAATCATATTATTTCTATTTTTAAATGCTTGATACGAACGAGGTATCATTTTAGTAGATGAATTTTTTTAAATGCTTAAATTTTATACTATTATGCTTATAATTAATTGTATTTACAAATGATTTTTACACTGTACACAGTAATTCTATTGGAAAGACATCATTTTGAAGTGTTACCATAAAAAAGTTCGATAGTAAACATTTGTATGTCATACTTACACTTAATCTCTTAAATATGCACTCCACAAAGTGTAACAATCAATACTATAAGTGCATATAAGAAGTGCAAATCAGAAATTTTGTATAAACATTTACTAATCTGTCATAAGAGCCAATATTTGTATAAAAAAATAAAAAAGTTAGAGTAATTAAATGTAAGTAGTAAATAGTGCCGCTTCAATGAATTTAATAAATACCAGTTTTGCCACAGAAATCCTCAAGAAACGTTTCTAAACATTTGTATCCGTTCAATTTATATGTGTGTGTGTGTGTGTGTGTTTCATTACGATTAACCTAATATAATCTGTAAATATGAATAAGAAAAACTATTATCAGTTTAATGTTAATATTGTATCCAGGTCCCTGTGGCTGTGAGAAATATAAAATTGAGCTCTTTTTTTCTTTCTTTCTTTCTTCCTTTTCTTTTTTTTTTTTTGTCTTTTAATATTTCCGAATCTATTATTTTGTATAAATCACAAAAATTGGTAATCTTTGATTGTAGAGAACAACACTTACGAATTCATTGCAATTACTACACAACATACTTATATATCATACAAATAGGCCTAAAGTTTGATATCATTTCTAAATATATATTATGTGATGTGTGTGTGCGTGTGTGTATTATAATAATTGTTCATTGGTAAATACTCCGATATGATGTTAAAAAAAAAAAAAAAAAAAAAAAATAATATAAACAAAGAAAAGGAAAGAAAAAATTTTTTCTCAATTTTGTCAAATGAAAAAACAATCGTCCGTGTAATGTATGTGTGTGAATTAAGTTAATCATAACAATAGATTGAATTATGATACTGCTCCCATTTTGATAAGGCCTACTTGGCTTCCTCTACCAACACTTGCATCTTCCAATGAATCTAAATCTAAAGCGGACTCGATCATAGTAGTGTCTTGTAATAATCTAAGCCTGGATGCGGACAATGGAGTAGTCACAGTTACTGATGGTATCGAAGTGGTATCCAATGTAGAAGAAACCGCAACATTTGGACGGGGGGGAAGTGGAGCAATTTCGTCAATATCAATTGGAGCAATATTGAGCGATGCTAATGGTACTTCGTTGGTAACTAGCTGACTTACACTATTCGTAGTACTACCTAGAAAAAGATGAGCAATAAAATTTAAATAATTTCTTCATACTTTATCCAAGATGAAGGGAGATACGTATAACAATATGGAAGATAAATCATGAAATAAATATCAAAATATATACAAGTTATTCTGTACCTTTGCAATGTACAACTTATTTAAGCGTAATCATACATTAATTTATTATGTTTTAATTCACACGACTTTGTACAATGTGTATGTATGTGTCGGATGGTGTGTGAATTTTATATTATTGTTTTATTTATAAGGAAAACAGAATGTGCTCATTCTCGAATATACAAGTACCTTTATATAGTTAGATTCCTCCATCACCATTGTTTTCTTTTTCAAATATAAAAATAATATTTCAAGTAATTTTACATAATATATATAATAATAATTATTATTATTATTATTATAATAATATAACTTGGATTTTATACTTGTATAATTTACTAATACGTGATATCCATATCACGTGCATAACAAAAACTTCGGAAATATTTTATTTCTATGTAAATAAACTAGTAATAAGATTGAACACCGATACTATTTATATATACAAAGCTATATTTGTCTATAATGGAAATTCATTAATCTTTTTTGTTAATCTTTTTATAAGAAAAAAGCCAATGTATGTGTATATTACTAATATCTGAATTATGACAACACTTTAAAATTAGTTTCACGTGACAGAAAAAAAATAATAGATATGGCACAGTGATTTAGTAAGGTCATTAATAATGCCAACCCATTCATTTATTAGAACATACACTTAGTTCAGATGTAAGAAAGTAAACTTACCAAATGGAATTCTCTGAGCCCTCGATAACAGGATGTAATTTGAACAAAGAAAAATGATTCATTGAATTGTTATCGAATAATTTGAGAAAAGCATTAGTAACCAGTAAAAAATATTGTTAAATCCTACAGAGAAAAAAAATCTAAAAAATATAATTGGCAGAAAAGCACCTTTTCGGATAAAGTCCTTCCTAATGATAAATAGAAATTCAGTAACAATACAAATGATATATATATTCTTAAAAGTACAATATCACAATTAATTGAATAATGTAGAAAGAGAGAGAGAGAGAGAGAGAGAGAGAGAGAGAGAGAGAGAGAGAGAAAATAAAAAAAGATTTGTTTAAAGAAAAAAAAAAAAAATGATACGAAAGTTCATCTTTTTGTAATATTAACATTCAAACAAAAAAAAAAAAAAAGAAAAAAAAATATTCTTATACGAATTAAATGCGTATATAAACGTTCGAAAGAATATTCGATACTTTACAAAAAAATTATTTATAAATGTATTATCTACTATATACACAGCTCTGTTTAATATTATATCATAAATTGCTTCTAACAACAAGATGATAACTTGATACATTGCACATTGTATTAATGCACTACAATTTTTTGTTTTTAAGAAAATACTACCAGTGCCATTTGGATAAAACGTTATATCCAATGTTATGATTACCTTATTATTATTGCCAGCTATGCTGCAATGATATTACATGTTACAAAGGCGAGGCTGAATGTTGTGTATAAAGCCGTTTTCCAGCTTTATTAATATTTACTAATGCACAATGAAAATGCATTTTTTTTTTTTTTGTTTTTTTTTTATAATGAATGTTAAATATCATCATTATCGCTCATAGAATTCATGATGAATCGTCGATTTAAAAGATCTTCTTCCGTACTATCGTTAGGGCAAAATGAATTGTCAACATACGATAAATTATTACTTAATGGATTTGAACCAAAACGACTGTCAATAAGCCCTATTGCTTGAATCGGTATACCCGTGGCACCTAATATGCGTGCTGGTAATATATTTTTTGGTATTGGATATTTTATACCATGATCAGTGCATCTTAGATTGTTTGTGTATTTCATAGTATGATGAGCCTGAGGTATTCGTAATGGGTCCTCGGAACGACACTGAGGAAATTTTTGTAAATCGGAGTAACCATTTTTTTCATCTATCTTATATTGCAACGTATCCTCCGAATACCTTTGGGGATATTTTTGAAGATCAATTGCATATTTGTGATCTTGTATGCACTGATCATATATGAGATTATTATCTGAACATCTGTGATACTCTTCTCTACATCTATGAGGATATTTATGTATACCTTTTTGAAATTCTGGATTTATCCTATCATTAACATTATATTTAATATGTTTTGTAGAATCTTGTGGACAATGTTGCATAGGATATGGCGGAACATAAATATCACCGATATACTGATGAGGATATTTGGGAAGATCATCAGTACAGCGAGAAGGATGCCGTAAAAGAGACAACTCACCATTAATAGATTCTAATCTTGGAGAGTATCGACCAGTAACAAGATTATTCATAGAATCCGTAAGTTCTGTGGGAACATTTGTCTGCATGCCTGTCCCATTGGACTATAAAATCATGGAAATTCAGCTTAATAAAATACTTTATTATCTTCAAATATTTATATATAAACATTTTGATAAAGGTTATCTCTTACCTGCGGTTGCACAATCTTTACAGTTCCATATGACTTATTATTAGCTATCACATTTTCATCAGAAACTCGTTCCTGTTCTGCACGATACTCGGGTGTAACTATTCCTCTACGATCTGCTTGCAGATGAATATAAATGCATTATATATAGAGTAATAACAAATGACCTTAATCAAAAAAAAAAAAAAAAAAAAAAAAAAAAAGAAAAGAAAAGTACCAATTAAACTTGGAGGTGAAGGGCCACACAAGACATAGAAACAATTTCCGCAAATATTTCCTCGACTGTAAGGATTAAAACTCTCTTGGCCGATTTTACTTGTAAAAGAGCCTTTGATCTGTAAGAACGATAGAAATTAATACATCTATCTTTAGGTTATTGATAATTTGTGACTTTCGGTATACTCACATCTTCATTAGTTGTCTGATTACTCGTGGCTAAATATGTGTGAAAGCCAGCAAGACCCAAAATACTCCAAGCGGAAAAAAAACATATCACTCCTACAACGACACTACCAGGAGATAATCTGACAGCTTCTAAAAATGGTCTGTCGTCCCTTGTAACTAAATTTAATAAAAAAAAAAAAAAAAAAAAAAAAAATTAAAAAAACGGACAATCGTTATATAGATATTATGATATAACATTTTTTTTCGACATAAAAATACTCACGCATTATTAAATGTGTAACAGCACAGGCAAATATAAAAACACATAGGAATGCTAAAGAAACTATAAAAGCATAAAAATATCTATAATTTCTTCTACCAACACAATTGCCAACCCACGGACAATGATGATCAAATCTTTCTGGAATAATTGAAAATAAAATATATGTTGATGTTAATGTATTATATATAGATATATATGTACACGCATTAATCAAATTATTAAGACATTAAGGACGGGTATAAAACAAATGCTAAATATATGCTAAAATTTCTGAACCTACCTACACAATTATCGCATAAGCTACAGTGCGAGGCTCTTGGTGGTCTAAATATCTTACAAGTAAAGCAATATTTTAACTTTACGGGCTGTCCTCGTACCAATACTTCTTTCGTTCTTGGAGGTGGTCTATATGTTTTAGAGTTACCATTATTTGGTACTTCTTTATCAGCACATGCAAAAGACATAAAATAGAAAAAATAATAATCTATAACTACATTCATATTTATGTTTATAATGAACAAAGCTATGCAAATATTCAGAATAATCTGAATTATTCCAAAAGGTAAAGTTATGTTATGTAGTCACGTATATGTTCATACTCGTACCAATCTGTTTTTCTATATAAGCAGCTTCATCGGGTGTTGCTCTTGGAATAACACCAGGATCACTAAAGCTGGTTCGAAACAAGGCAGACATTACAAATACGAATAATAATCCACCTATTACCGGGATTGCAGGTGTTATATGCACAGCCAAAAATGGACAACTGTAAAATATGAATAAAGATATTTAAGGAGAACCAAACAAACGAAAAAAAAACGATACAAAAAAAAAATAAAGAATAGTATAATTTTCAATGGACAACGTGCCAATCACGAATCATAGATATTTTTTAAAAGGAATCTAAATATTCATCGCAAGGCAAAACACATAGGATAACAAAAAGGACTTACTCAAAGGCAAAGAACAATCCACTTGTACCGGCTACCAAACACACCGTGACATAGAAGACACCTGTTTGCGGTGCCATCATCACCCTGCCATTGCAACAAAAACGATTTCGACCAGGAAACAATTCCCATTTTCTAGTCACGCGCGGCATATTGATGGACAGTAACTTTCACTCTAAATATTCTTGATATATACAAGCAAGTATAGTAGAGATCCTTGTAAAAAGTTTATCACACACATCGAGTCTTCGTCGTGTAAAATATTGATAAATGCACAACCATAGTTCATCTTGGTTCCTGATAATCTTAGGTACTTTTGTATTCAATGTTTTGTCGGACAAAATAACTGCAATAGCGAATTAGATTGTTGTTATAAATACATGAAGATATGAAAATAATGTTCGAAAGTTAAGAAACTGTCAAAAAGCACTCGACGATGTTTATCGTATTATGACCGTAAACAGACAGGCAAAATATAAGGCGATTGAACTTACAAAATGCATTCGACAATCAATTCATCAGGTTCTCCATAGGTAAATCATGTTACGATAAAAAACTCTTATCGTTAGTCAACTTAACCTAATTAGATCGTCCACTGAATGCACGTATTCGAACGACGTAAGGACCGACGACGACATTCTCTAGGAAAATTAACACCAGACTCCCTATTATCCGTACGTTTTCAGTTTTTTTTTCTTAACGACTGTGAACCAGCTCTCAATGCGATAACATCACGGATTTTCTTCGAAGAATATCAGAGAGAGAGAGAGAGAGAGAGAGAGAGAGAGAGAGACTTCGAAGAAGCACTTGTTATATCGATGAGATCACGGTCGAGGAACGATCGTCAACGAGGAATAATGATCAGATCTATTCGTAAAGTGGGTCGACTCGTTACATGTTACGCGCAAAATCGTAACCCCCTGTCAGTCAAGGAACGATCAATCCTTCGTCGGTGTAAACTTTTTCAACTCCAGTCATAACGGACATTTTAATATTCGGCCCAACGATTTGAGACGAACTGACAAACGTAACCGCGTTGTATTTATGAAGCAAACAAATCCTCGTCATGGTGCGTTTAATCAAAACCTACGCTAGCGCGCCCTGGCGGCCGACGAAAAAGCGCCACGTGATCGCCAGTGGTCACGTGACCTGGCCGCTGCCACAGGGACGCGAGATCTCAATTCGAAATATCGCGAAATCATCGAAACCGAGGGGGGATCGACGCTCGCATTCGAGGATCGCATAAAAATTAACGCCACGATTTATCGTAATATCGAAACATTGAATACATAATAATCTACCCGTTAACGAAACGTATCGTCGGATATAAAATACGTATATTAAGATATAAGAAGAAACCGATAGGCGTTACGACGAAGGTATATTATAGATACATACACACACACACGCACATATATATATACACACATATTATATACATATATTTTTTTCGTGTGTCTCAATTATTCCGTATGTAGTGCAACGAAGTTCGGGGCAGATTAGTTTTCTATTTAACGTAGATAAAAAAAAATGATCGAGACGTTGGAAATATGATTTTTGTCCGATCGATCCGCCGCGTCCCGACTGAACAATAATAATAATAATAACCCTGAGAAATTGATACGTTTAGACGGTGGGGGAGGGGTGAGTGGGGGGAGAAGGAAACGATCGAAAGTATATTAGAATCGGATAGCGTCGAAGACGCGAGATATACATATTAGGGGGGAAAAGATATGTTCGCAAATTGTATCGCGTCCGGCATTGAAAATCTTCAACGACGGATGGATCTCGCAAGCAACGTATAAAAATGGGATATATAATCGTGTAAAAAAAAAAAAAACGGCGGGGGATACGATTATTAACTCGTAACGTTAGTGATCGATCGTTGAACGTTAGTAGCGCGCGCGACTTATCGCCCTACCATCCTTGCAAAATAGGTCGTCGACGCAATGCAGTATACACGTCGTAGGCGCGCATACCCCTTTTTCTCTCTCTCTCTCTCTCTCTCTTTCAATCATTCCCTCTCGGTCACTCTTTCGTCCCTTTCCGCCCCTCTCTCTCTCTTTCTATCTCACTCTCTTTATCCATGCACGCACGCTGAAATCTTGAAAATCGAAGGATCGCACCGTGAACGCCATCTTCGCGGCTGTCGAAGAAGAACGAAGCGGCCGGCGGCCGACGATCACCGTGGCAACTCCGAGAGAGAGAGAAAGAGAAAGAGAGAGAAAGAGAAAGAAAGAAATACAAAGAGGAGGGAAGAGAGAAAACGTCGATCCCACGCTTGGATCCTACCCGGGACGCCGCCGCATCATCCACACTTTACGAGAAACCCGAAGAGCGAAGATATATCGAGGAACACGGTACGAATATTTGTTTACCTTCCCCCGGACAAAAAAAAAAGACAAGATAAAAAAAACAAACAAACAAAAAAAGGAGAGAGAGAGAGAGAGAGAGAGAGAGAGGACGAAATCGTCGAATCATTTTCTTCCGATATCGCTTTAAGATCGATTATTACAACGGAGGTACCAATTGATCGAGACGGCGGACACGTTTTCGTCGTCTTCGTCGTTTACGTCGTTTTCGTCGTTTTCGTCGTTGTCGTCGTCGTCGTCGTCGTCGTTGCTGCGAATTTCGGATCGAGGAACAAAAGCCGATCGAAAGAGAGAGAGAGAGAGAGAGAGAAAACAAACGCGATACGCGTATCATCCGTGATCTTGTTCTTTTCGATCGAAATATAAATCCACGTAGATCTAACTCGTTCTCTCTTTCTCTCTCTCTCTCTTTCTCTCTTTCTCACTCTCACTCTCACTCTCACTCTCTCTATCTCTATCTATCTATCTCTCCGAGGCGAAGTAAAAAAAAAAAAAGAGAGAAAAAATCAATCGCGTATTTTTCACGGGCGGGTGTGTAATAGCTGCCCTTTTACTTAAAAAAAAAAAAAAAGGGATAGAAAAAGAAAATTGGAATCGAGTAGAAGTTAGTGAGAGAGAGAGAGAGAGAGAGGGAGAGAGAATCGTATAAGAGAAAGAAAGAGAAGAAATGAAAAGGAAAGGAAAGGAAAGAGAAGAGAAGAGGAGGAAAGAGGAGAAGAGGAAAAGGAAGAAAAAGAAGGGAAAGGGAAAGGGAAGGAAATAAAAAGGTGGCAGGTAGTAGTAATAGTAGTAGTAGTAGTAGGTAGTAGGTAGTAGGTAGTAGGTAGTGTAGTAGTAGATAGTAGTAGTTGAGAAAGAAGAAGGGCCATGTCGTAAAAAGGTCGGAACGTGAACGAAACCGTTCGGAAGAAGAGATCATCCATTGGTGGGATCAACAGGCGTAGCGGGAAAAATCGCGATCCGTCGTCTTCGTCGCCACGTTTTCGCTAAGGGCGGGTAGAGGGAGAGAGGGAGAGAGAGTGTGCGAGAGAGGAGGGAGAGAGGGAGAGAGAAACTCGAGGTAGGGAAGAAAGGGATGAACGATCGAGGGTAGTTGCGTAGTTAAGGGATACCGAGCTATGGCGATGGGCGAAGAAGAAGAAGAAGAAGAAGAAGAAGAAGAAAAAGAAGAAGAAGAAAAAGAAGAAGAAGAAAAAGGAAGAGCTTAGCTCAGAGCGAGGAAAAGCTCACGAGGAGAAAATTCCTCATCGAATATCGTCGTCGTCGTCATCGTCATCTTTGTCAAAGGAGAAGGGAAGGAAGGAGGGAAGGAAGACATTGGCGCGCTTTCACGTATTTTCAAACGCTTTTCCGTTTGGCGGGGTGGTGTGTATTAACGATACTGGTGGTTGCTGTAATGGTGGTGGTGGTGTCGTGCGATGGAGTGGTAGTGGTGGTGGTGGTGGTTGTAGCAGAAGTCTCTTTCAGGATAGAGCTAAAGAAAGAAAGGAAGACCGGTAGAGAAAGAGGTAGAGAAGTGGGGCTACGCGAACGGGGGAAATGAAAAGGGGGCGAGTGAGAGAAGTTAAGCTTGAGAAAGAGAGAGAGAGAGAGAGAGAGAGAGAGAGAGGAGAGAGAAGGGAGTTAGGGGAGAGAGAGAAAGTGAGAGAGAAAGAGAATGGGAAAGGGAAGGGGTTGTTGAGAGAAAGAGTGGTACTGTTGGTGGTGGTGGTGGTGGTGGTGGTGGTGGTGGTGATGGTGGTGGTGGTAGGGCGGAGGGACAGGGCGTCCGGAGCATGAATCGTAGAGAGCGGACGGGCGGATGGATGGACGGACGGACGGACGGACGGACGGACGGACGCAAACGCTGAAATCAGCTCGGCCGATCGATACGATAAATGGATGCGTGCGATTGGTAGCCAGGAAAATCGATGACGAACGCGAATACAGGGGGGCTACATAGAGACACGTATACGGGGGAGGAGGAGGGGGAGGAGAAGGAGGGAGTCTCTCCTATACACCAGCCCGTAGCGGCCGCCGCCGCCGCCGCTGTTGCCGCCGCCGCAGCCGCCGCCACCGTCGCTGGCGGCGGCAACGGTGAGGATGGAGCAAAGACCGAAATATCGATTTTTAGGCCCCTACGCGGCGCGGTTCGATGCTCATATCTGCCCCCGTCTTCCCCCCCCGGCCGTGCGTCCGCGCCGTCGGAGAGAGCGGCCGAGGGAGAGATAGAAAGAGAGAGAAAGAGAGAGAGAGAGAGAGAGAGAGAGAGAAGGCACCTTTCAAAACACCGACGACGACGACGACGACGACAACGTCGACGACGGGGACGCGCGCGAGATACATACCGTCCGGGTAACGTCGCAGAGAGACCAACGAGAAACGAAACCGATCTAACGATAATACATACATACATACATACATACATATATACATATATAAAAGTACGGTGACCGAGAAAGAGCACGCAAACGACTGAACGATCACGGCGACCGTCTTTAACGCGCGATCCTCCTCTACTGTGTCTCTCTCTCTTTCTCTCTCTTCTCTCTCTCTCTCTCTCTCTCTCTCTTCTCTCTCTCTGTGTTGTGTGTGTGTGTGTGTGTGTGTGTGTGTATGTGTTGTGTGCGTGCGTGTGCACGAGGGAACGATACTCTCGATAAATAAAGGGAGTGTGATTATCTCTCTCTCTCTCTCTTTTTTTCTCTCTTTTCGGCCGATGTCGTCAGGTAACGGACGCGTTCGTTTCTCCAAAGCGATAAATCAACCAGGACGCTATATCGCATTTCCTTTCTTTCCTATTTATTAGCTTACTTAGTTTAAATCCTCGTTCCTATATTACCTCTCTTTCTCTCGATCTCTATCTTCTCTTTCCTACCCTCTCTCTCTCTCTCTCTCTCTCTCTCACACTCCCTCCCTTCCTTCCGACCTCCCTACCCTCGTCGTCCCTTCTTCCCCTCCTTTTTATTAAATAACGTCCGCGAGTGTGGTGCCCAGTCCTTTTTTTTTTCTCTCTCTGGAGTGACGAATAATAGAAACGCCGGTGATGATCGACGACACGGCACGAAGCGCGTGCCGCCGCTCCAGCTTTTTCATAATCGTTCCTGCAGGAAGAGAGAAGGAGGAGGATAACGTGTAAACCGAGGGATCTATGTAGTAGAGAAACGTCTCGGGAAGAGAGAGGGTGTAAAACTCGAGAGGGTAGTGTTTTAGAAAGAGCGAACGAACGAACGAACGAACGAACGAGTGAGCGAACAAGCAAGAGAGAGAGAGAAAAGGGAAGAGAAGAGAAGAGAAGAGAAGAGAAAAGAAAAGAGAAGAGAAGAGAAGAGAAGAGAAGAGAAGAGAAAAACGTAATTCATCCTTGATCGTTCGCGTGACTCCGCCGTGTCACAGCGCCGTTGTGTAAATTCGATTACGCGCGTCGCGAAAATTCCTTCGGAGTGAGGAGGATCCCCTTTCCCCCCCTCTGCCGGAAAGCGAAAGAAGTGAGAAGCGATGGAAGAGACAAGAGGAGGGAAGATTCTCTTTGGTCTGGCCCTTTGTCCTATCTGATTTTTTTTCTCTTTTGTTTCTTTTCTTTTTTCTTTTCTTTTCTTTTCTTTTCTTTTTTCTTTTCGTAAATCCTTTGTAAAATTTATTCGAGGAAAACCTTCGCCCCCCTCTCTCTCCTCTCTCCCTCTCTATCTCTCTCTCTCTTATAAAAGGCGTGCATAAGAAGAAAAATGGGGAGGGAAGGAAGATATTTTGTTCTGTTTTTCCTTTGACGGCGCGCGATTTTCTTCAAACGACGACGACGACGACGACGACGACGACGACGACGCAAGGAGAACGTTTTAGCGTCGCGCGCGCGGGGCATATTCTCATTTATCTTTCGATAGCGATTAACGACGTTGGACGAGAAGCGCGTTCCGTGTATGTGTGGTGTGTTGCGCTTGGATCGATATATATCGGGCCGCGAGGATCATCGACGTGTTATAAGAGAGAGAAAGAGAGAGAGAGAGAAAAAGGGAGGAAGGTGAACGCGGGGGATAATAGATCCACAGTGCGAGCGGAAGACCACGAGGGCGTCTTTTTGTGCGCGACACGCTTTGAGAGAGAGAGAGAGAGAGAGAAAGAGAAAGAGAAAGAGAGAGAGAGAGAGAGGGACGCGTATTCGGCAAATTTCTTTCTTTCTTTCTTTCTTTCTTTCTTTCTTCTTTCATTTCTCCTGTTTTCTTTTTAAACGGTGACACGTTCGATGTTCTCGGATTGATTTCTTTTCCTTCCAAAAAAGAAATAAGAAAAAAAGAAAATAAAAAAAAAAAAAAGAAAAAAGGTTTTCGAAACAGTGCGTGCAGCAACGTGCGCAACAGGCATTCGGTTTTTGGTTTGAAAACATTTTGAAAATTATTAAGTGAAAGATCCTCTCTTGGTAGGGGGATAAGAATAAACCTCGCGCTTATCATCATTTCTTTCTCTTTCTCTTTTCGCATGGTACAGAAAAGATGGCCATCGCCGCTTCGGAGAATTATCAACTGAAATGGCACAGCTACGGGGCTCATCTTCACAGCTCGGTAGCAACCCTGCTCCATTCGGAATCCTTCGCTGATGTACTATTGGCAACGTCCTGCGGCAGGCACGTGGCTGCACATCGGTTCGTCCTTGCTGCCTGCTCCTCTTACCTGAGTCACATCTTTCAGACATGTCATTTCGGGGCCAACTCGAATGCCCCGACGATCGTGGTAAGTTTTTCAAACGTTTCCGATCTCTGATATATAATATCGACTAAACCTCCCAACGATCCTCTCTCTCCTCATCCTCATTGAAATTCTTTATCGCTTCTCTTTCATATTTATTACGCGTTTCAACGATATAATAACGGAGATCTGATAGGATCTATTACCAGTACTAACAATACTACGTCGCGATTGATCATAATTATTCCGAATCGTTTAAAGATCGTTGGAGAGTATTTCTTTTTTGTCTTTTCTTAAATTACCTGATATAAACGCGCGCGCGCGCGCGCGTGTGTCGAGTTAAAACGATCGGAGATGCAACGTAATCCGCGCGATAGCTTTCCCAAAAGCGATCGTCTTAGGCGTGACTTAAGCACATTTCACCTCGATGAGATTTTATCGATCTCCCACTTTGCGGAGCTTAAAAACTGGGATCGTGTACGAGATCTCGTGGGTACGACACCGAAGGCAGGCAGGGCAACCAGGCCGTTGTTGTCGTCGTCGCGTCGCTTTCTTCTTTGCTCCGTATTGTTGTTCACGTGCGCGTTCCTGTGCTTTTTTTCTTTTCTTTCTTTCTTTTTTTTTTTTTTTTTTTTAGGTATTACCAACGGAGATCGGTTACCGCACGTTGAAGATTCTAATACAGTACATGTACAGCGGCGAGGCGACCGTAACGAACGATCAATTGGAGGGAGTTTTGAAGGCCGGTGATATATTGAGAGTACGAGGATTATGGAGATCCAACACGGGTAGTAAAAAGGAGAACATACAGTCGAACAATCAAAAGGTCGAACGCGACAAGAAGGAACAAACCCCGTTAACAGGACAGATACAGAAGATAAAGCTCGTACAGCCGGTCACGGAGAAGATCGTTGAAAATGTACAGCAACCGCCAACGACAACGCAGAATATCAACAACGCCAACGCCAACACCAACACCAATACCAACACCACCACCACAACCACCACAACCACCACCGTACAGACCCAAAAGCCGATGATAGAGAGGAAGAATGCCGCCGAGAAGGTCGAGGAAAAGTCGAGCGAGCCCGAAACGAAAAAGGTCTTGGAGGAGAACAAGAATAACGAACAGAACAAGAATAAGGAAAATCTCGAGGCTAATAGGAAAACGAGAAAGAGCGTTAGCAGCGACGTCGAGTCTAACAAGTCGAGGAGCGAGGGTGGCGAAAATGTAAGTGACCACCGGACGAGATATACGCAACCGCGCAAAAAACCGCTTTGTAAAGCTGTTTTTTTTTTTTTTTTTTTTTTTTTTTTCAAATCGTTGTTTAACCTCTCTTATTTATAACCACATCCGCGCTTTCTCGCTTATCGATAAGAGACCTGTGCGAAACGTTTTTCATTTTCTTTCTTTTTTCTTTTTTTCCCCACCCTCTTTCCTCCTTACACACCCTCCCCCACATAGGCGGAATTAAATTTAGAACTGTTAGTGAAGGACGAGCCGATCGATTGGGAGGAAAGTATCGATCCATCCGAATCCCTGACGATAGACCACGAGATCGATATCAAACCGGTACGTAAATATATCCATAAGTTTTAATATCGTCGTCGGTTGATCGTTTGCGAAAAACCGCGAACGTTTAAGGGACGAATGAAATTATCGTCGTCGTCCAGAATTATTAATCGTAGCGTTTTACAACGTTCGCCATCCGCCCCCTCTTGGCGTTAACTTTTTAGGAGATCGTACACAGTGCCGACGAGGATGGGGATTTGGAGGAGGAAGAGTATACTCCGTTGACGTGCGACATGTGCAGTCAAACTTTTAACAGGCCGTCGGATTGGGTGAGGCACATAGAATTTACTCATGCCGACATGACCGAGAACAGAAGAAAGAAACGGAAGGTAAAAGAGATATATAAATCAAACGTACGTACGTACGTACGTACGTGTACGTTCGTTCGTTCGTTAGTTAGTTAGTTCGCGCGTTATCGCAAGCAGCTTATACTTGATACGATTAAGACGTGCAAATGATGCAGGTGGTGTGTGTATGTGTGGTATTCTTTTTCACAGGGTGACGTGGACGACGATAGTAAAGACTTTCCGCCGTTAAAGTGCGATCTCTGCGGTAATATGTATCCAACGCCTCAGGAATGGGTACGTCACATACAAACCGAACACACGGAGGAACAATTGGCATTGATGAACAACTCGGCGCCACCTAAACCTAAGAGGGTGCACAGTCATCAAAAGTTATGCAATATCTGTCAGAAGGTATTCCCGAGTCACGCATCTATGGTAATACATCAAAGAACGCATACGGGAGAGAGGCCTTTTCTTTGTTCCTATTGTAAAAAAGGCTTTAACGTGAAAAGCAATTTACTGAGGCATTTAAGGACGCTACATGACAAATTCGTACATCCGAGCTTGTACGGTAGTAACGGTAACAAAAACGGCTAAATTCCCTTTATTTTATTTCTTTGAAATGACAAAGGAGGCAAGATAGATAGAGAGAGAGAAGGAGGGAGAGAGAGAGAGAGAGAGAGAGAGAGAGAGAGAGAGAGCATAAGAAAAAAGAAGAACGAACGAAAGAAAAGAAAAGAAAAGAAAAGAAAAGAAAACACATTTTTTTAATTTTAATCTCGGTAAAGCGCGGTATAAATCGGTATAGTGGTATCGTTTACGTATTTATTGTTACGTCGCGGTCTTGTAACAAACAGAAAGGGACAAAGGTAATTATGCGAGTAAAGAGAAAAACGATCGACATCCACCTGATCGATAAAAACAATAATCTTTTGGACATTGTGCGAATAGAATTCTTTGAAAGGAAAAGAAGGGGAAGGGGGTATTCATTATCTCTCGAGAATATAGGTATCGAAAATAATTATCGCAATCAATAATAAAATTCGACGATTATCGATTTATAGCAGGACATTTCTGTCTTTATCCTAATGAATAAATATATTATACATTTGCGATTTTGCGATCATCTAGCATATTCGAAATGCCCGAGGATCCAAAAGAATTCAATTTCGAACGGTCTTTTTCCTTTTTGTTTTTGTTCGTTTGTTTCTTTTTTTTTCTCTTCTACCTTTTTTTTTTCTTTTTTTTTTTTTTGGTAACGAAGAAGCAATATGAGGGCTTTAGAACCAAAGAGGCTGATTAATATTGCCAAAGTATCTTCTTTTATTGCTACTTCGACTCTTTTCACGTACACCGGAAATCTAATTAGTTGGGATTAGAGAAACTTTGTTTAAGGGTGCATGAATAAGAGACGAGACGAACGATTTTATCACATATTAGAGGTCTTCGCGCGCGCGCGCGCGCGAGAAACAGAGAGAGAGAGAGAGAGAGAGAGAGAGAGAGAGAGAGAGAGAGAGAGCGAGAGAGAGAGAGCGAAAGAGAGAGCGAAAGAGAACGAGTATTTGCGTGTAAAATAATTCATAATATAAATCAACGTTTAATGATTAATATTTATTTACTTAGTGATTATACGAGATCCAAATTATGTAAGATTTAATTGTATACTTCTAGGCTATTCCATCCATGGTAGCCCTCTTATTCCCACAGCTCGTAAAGCTGATTATGTATTTTTATATTAAAGTAGCTTATACACAAAAGGTATAAGATGTAAGGACATTAGGAAATAAGTGAAACTTTAAATTTTGATTAGATTTAGGATGTAAGAATAACGCATAATTCAAAATTTATCAAAAATTTTGGAGATATATTGAGTTCTTCTTACATATTAAAGTGCGACATTATCAAAAGTGGTCACAGTTTACAAAAAAAGAAAAAAAAAAAAAGAAAGAAAGAAAGAAAGAAAGAAAGAAGAAAAGAAAATAAAAGAAAAAGAAACAAAAACCGGTAAAATGATATGAAAAAACCTGAAGAAGAATGACACACTCATTTTATCTTGTTAATCGTGATCGTGTGTCACTCTATTATGGACATTAGTGTCAATTCTACATTGCGCTATAACACTGTGACAAGCCAAATGACTTTTAAATGTAAAATTTAAATAATATACTATCTTCAAAGTATTTTTAACTTTGCCTTGATTGTACCTCAATATTATAGGATGATACAACTTCACTTTTTTATTATCAAAATACGTGTATATTATCATAACTTTGGAATTAAAGTAATATATTGAAACAATATCACTTTTTACAGTGAAATAAATACAATGACGATAGGGTACCATGTCAGAATTGAAAAAACAATAATATCAAACGTACAGAAAAATATTACCATTGTGATAATTACAGCATGTACAAATTTAATAGACACTTTTTCTTAATTATCATCGTCATCGTCGATCTTGGGCGCCAGGTAATACCTAATGTGACCAATCTCTCCAATCTTATACTCGCATACCAACGGAACGTCACTAGACATCGAAAGTTGTACTTGTGCACATAAAGGACTCGCCTTTATGAAACAATTCAAATAGCGGCAAGAAAATGTTAACTTAACCGGCTCTTGCATGTTAACGATTACTGCTTCTTCTTCTTTATCCGCCTCTGCAGTTTGTGCGAGTTTAACATTAGCTAAAACATAACAAATTAAAAGAAATATTATATATTTGGCATGGTACAGTTATTGCATGTTTAAGGTTTAATCGTATAAATTTTTCTTCCTAATCAAACTTGAATAAAAACTTTTCATAGCTACATATTAATACTAATCATAATAAATATAAGCAATATATATATGTGTATATATATATATATATATATATATATATATCTTTCTTCTTCTTATAACGTAAGATGACAAAACTTGAATGTACTATCAGATATATCATCGGAGTTCAAATATTAGGATAGTACTGTGAATTTGGTAATTACCTCATAAAAAACAGAATATATCGAGATGGTATACGATTTATATATGGTGGGAATGTGCACTGTTATAATAAGTCACAAAATACAAACCTGTTCCATGATCCCCAGATGCTGTAAATTTTATACCTTCTTTAGAACACGCGAATGTTATCGATTCTCCAAATTGACTTAAATCTCTACATATGCGAGCAAATTCTTGAGAAGGCATCTTGACCACGCAAGAGTAATTGGTTTCCTGTAATATTTTGCGACGACGACCGATCGATTAGAGATAAACCTTGTACGAGTGTAACGATAACAACTGAAGAACGAATTTTAGAACCTTAAACTTACAGGAATACCGAGATGTTCCTGATCCATATTTATAAGTTTCATTTCATATTCTGCTAGTTTTTCTTTGTTCGGCGATTCGAATATAAAAACAATGATCTCTGGATTATCCCAAGCTCTTAACGTTACAGTATCTTCGGTACCGGCACACCGCAATATCTTAGACATCCTAGAAATGATTAAACTTAATTAGATAGCGCTTGGAAAGAGAAGTTGGTATTAAAAGGAAAAGGAAATATAATGGTAAAGAATTGAAATACAATCTTATTAAATTAATTATTTATACAATGATTTCTCAAATGACCTTTTATAACTTCATTAAAGAGAATAAAACATAACCAAGACGTTTTAACAAAATAAAAACTCGTCTTACGTTGCAATGCTCATTCCCATGGATAAATTTCTGTCGCATCTGTACTTATCGAAACCGTCACTTCTGAGATTAAGAGAAACCAAAGATACGTGAGCATTGTCCATAGCTTGTACTTGAATTCCAGAATCAGAACATTCGAAGGTTGCTTCGGTTAGAAGATCCTTTACGGCGTCCAATACTTTCTTCAATATTGCGCTCTGTACTAAACGTGCCTCAAACATTTTGTTCGGAATGAAATATTTTCAACTTTAATCAATTAAAAAGCGAAATAATACGAAAAAAAATCTAAAACAAGTATAACGCTCGGAGACGCTCTAACACGATAGACGTTACCCGCGCTTTAGTATTGTTAAATTCAAAAAGGAAGTAGATGGCCACTTCGTCACGCCGGAAATAACGAGGAGAGAGAGAGAGAGAGAGAGAGAGAGAGAGAAGAGAGAGAGAAAGAGAAAAATCGATTTCGTACAACGCCTACTTCAAATATGGCGGCTCGAGACGTACATTCAATGCATTAAATAGTTTTATTGGTGATAAAAGGGCAAATATATATAATCTAGTAATGTTACTTTATAAGTTGAAGTTTATTTTTCATGCATGATAAGAATATACATTTATAGTTATTATCATACACAGATATTTGTATTGAATGAATAAATAGTAAAACGATACGTATATACTATTACATGTTAATGTTTATATGTAAAAATAAACTTACTAATGGAAAATGATACATAATAAAGTGGTAACTTGCAATTTTCTAAATGAAATGTCATGTCGTTATAATTATTAATCGTTTAGCCTATTATATTCGTATATCATAGTAACATCAAAATATGCTAGTTTCAAGCAATTGTAGCATACTCTCCATTGATTCATTACATTCTATAAATGATTCTACATTTCTAACTATAGATATAAAATTCTAGGATAATTTCAATCTACTTGTGTGCGTAAATATCTGACAAGATTGCTTTAGTTATTAATAAAAATATTTACATAAAAATAACAATCTTTCAAACGACTAAAACGATAATGTATAACAAGTCTTTCATATAAAATAATAAATGTTCGCAAGATACTTAATTGTACTCGTTTGGCAACATGAAGTTATTTCATGCAGATATGTTTGAACTTAAAATTGAAATCTTGGTAAAAACTTATACCTTATAAGAACTTATATAAATATAATTCACTTAATCTATAATATTGTACTTAAACAAATGCAGTCTCACCTGTTACATTTATAACTATTGATATTTACATACATTACGTTAAAGACGGGTTTTCACATCAATTTCTTATTGAAGATCCATTAACATATAATATTATTTTAATAATATTAAAATCCAATGTCGCTTGTTATATTTTCCAGATCATTAAACATTTGATCAAGATGCTAATGTAAAAGAAAAAGGTTAAAGTTAAAAAGTTGTCGTTTATATAGACAAGTATTATTATTGGGATATACTTACATCAGACGGTTCTCCATCATCCATTGTATTCTCCTGTTTGGTATTAAATATTAAACTTTCATTTTGATCTGCCTCATCCTCTTCCTCATCTTCGTTATTGTTGTCGCCATCGTCGTCATCGTCATCGTCGTCGTCATCGTCGTCGTCGTCGTTGTCATCGTTATCGTCGTCGTCGTCGTCATCGTCATCGTCGTCGTCGTCGTCATCATCGTCGTCGTCGTCGTCTATATCCTGATCGTTCTCGTCGTCGTCATCGTCGGGCGGTACACATCCCATTTCCTCATAATCTTCTGGTTCTTCTTTAATCTCTGTTAACATTATAGTTTCCGGTACTGTTTCGGTTCCTGACTGACACGGAGGGGGTGCTTCGGACGCCGAAGGTATTTGCGGTGGTTGCGATGTCTGAAAATGTAATCATCGGTTGAACAAATTTCCTGCTCGAAAAATTATACTCTCAAAGTGCAATACGGATACGTGCCCATGGTTGTTGCTGTTGTGCCGTTTTAACAGGCGTCACGGATGCAGGCAACTGAGAAGATTGTATATCGGTACTTTGCTGTTGAGTTTGACCATTTGCTTTACCCTGTGTTGCATTATTATCTTGCCATTTGATATCCTCCACCTTATTGTTATCTTGCTGCATTGGTTTAATTTCATTCTTGGTCACATTTTGTTCCTCCGCCTGAGTAGTACTGCTTGGTTCTTCTTTAATTTTCTTTATGTTAGGCTTAGTCTCACCCGGAAGACATGTATTTCCACGCTGTCTTCTGAATCTTACGATAATGCTTCTTGTATCCCACATCAAATTGTGCGCTTGCTTATAAGCCGTTATTGATTCATCCACGCTGTTATATCTTATAAATGCATATCTGCAAACAATATGAAGAAAGTAATTAATTTACTCGATACGAGGTACTTTATATAATCCATACTTACCGTGTATTTCTCATTTTCTGTGCATAACCAACGTCTACCCTGGTGGCTGTAGGAAACTTGTTTTTTACTTCATTTACGTTAACCGATTCAGGCAAATTTCCAATATACAAAGTATAAGGATCAATTTCTTCGGGCATCGGATTATCTTCGTCGCGCAATGATTTTCTTTCCACTTTTAAATTACCAATGCCAAAGGGAATCTTCTCCAAGTCTTTAATAGCTTCATCGATATTAATGTGTTCTGCCATTTGAATGAAACAATATCTCGGGCCACTTGGACTTTGAAAATGGATGTTCTGTATACCAGAATGAAATTCTCGAACAATATCCTTATTAAGATCAGGATCTGGAAATTTTATTATCAAACTCTGAGCTTTAACGGTCTTATTATATTCCGTTTCAATTTTTAAAGCTTTTTCAGCATCTTCACGATTCCAAGGTCGACTTGGGTAACTTTGGGACATAGGCTTTCTCTGCTTATTTTTTTTAACCACTACTTCTTCCTACAACAGATATTAATATATAATTTATATAACGAAGAAATATAAATTCAATCGACATACCAATACGATTTTAACATCCTGCTCTGTCTTTTCTTCTCCGTGTCTACCTGCTGGAACTCCTTGGGGTGCGGGAGTCATAGGATGATTGGAATGGGGGACAGGCATATGATTTGTAACATTTTCATTTGGCGATGGAGTATAATTATTTCTTTGCCACTCTAAACCTACACCACCTGTTAATGCTGCACCAAAATATGGAGTCTGGTCAAACTGACCCTGGGACTGACCAAATCTTGCTAGTCTTCTATTTTTACGATGGAAAACATTGCGTTGAACGTGGATGTTATTTCTGTTGTGAGCGAATCTCTCTCTTCTCATATAATTACCTCTCAGCGCGATTTCTCTATGAATATGTTGAATTTCTCTTGGAGGTAAAGGCGTGGCATGCGGAGTTATCCATTGCCAGTGCGTCTGCGCTTGTGCCCAAGTTTGTAATGGAGTAACTTGAGAGGGCACTGCTCCAAAAACGTGAGGCGGAGGTGGAACTCCGCTAGGTGGTGGAGGCATAGGAGGTAAAGGCGGCTGCCCTGGCAATGGTTGAGGAACGGAAGTAGATGTTGAGGAAGCGGACGAGGGATAATTCTGATACGTTCCGTCGTAAGTAAACCCAGCGTTTTCTTGTTTAACAAATGATCTCTTTGTATCTTCATTTTCTTCTGTCAGCTGTAAACGATATAATATAAATTAAAGTCGCAAACTGTTGATACAAAGAGACGACTCCATAATGCTTATAATTCAAAACTTTCTAATTAATTCAATGACATTGTTACAACTACGAAAGGGGTACTAAATAAAAAAATAATGCTTGGATTGTTTGGCCAGTTGGCCTAAAATACAGGGGATGAATGTTTAATTAAAATTATCGATATAAAGTATTATAAGTTCTAACGGATAATTACCGATCGTTTCATTCTGTAGCTGTATTTTCTTTAGCTTACAAAAAGACGTTGTTTCTATATTAAAATCATTATTTTTTTGTTTCTCTTCTTTTCAACATAAAAACATCTCACGAACAGTTCAGTAAAGAACAAATGAGAGAAGATAAAAGTTGCTTTTATACAGGGGTACCAACCCCTTAATGCGCCATAATGAAGGGCGAAACCGTAATACTTAAAACAAGCGAACGATAATTGAACCACCAACAAAAAATAAATTAATAAATGAATAAACAACGATCGAGTTATAATTAGAAAATTTTATAAGGATTATTTCTTTCACGTAGCCCTATTGATTCGCGATTTCGTCCTGATAAATAATTTTATTTATGAACATTATGCACTACGTGTCCATATTTATGGAAAACTCGTATAGTGATATAAATAATTATTAATCGAACGATAATTAATAAAATAATTTTCACAATGAATTTTACGATATTTTAAAATACGTATCACTCTCGTATCACTATACACGCTTTTTTCTTCTTTTCCGTTCGTCTCTCCCTTTCTCTCTCTCTCTCTCTTTCTTTCTCCCCTCTCTCTCTCCCGCCCTCTTTCTTTTTTCCTCTCTTTTCTAATAACCCGCTCAAAATAATGGCGCTGAATCGTATTACAATCGAACGTTCAAAATCATTAAAGAAATCCGTTGACGATACTTTCACCGATTACATTCACTGATCATCGTACATTCTTCAAATTCGCATCGATATTATATATTTTTATTAATTTAAATTCGACTCGTATCAATGATTTATCCGTAAGTTAAACCGACGAATAGAGGGCCCTATAGTACCAGGAATAGATATGTCTCTCTTTCGCGTATCGCTCGCAATGGAGGGGTAAAAGTTAAATCGTAGAATTTATATGAATCGTAAATTAAATTTACGAGGTAAGGGAAAAAAAAAAGACGCGTGTAACAGACAGTTAGAAACGTCTAAATCAAAAGGATATCTTAAATAATCCCAACACCGATGGAATCTAGAAAATATATTTTCTAAACTTGTCCTTCACGTTTGGCGTGCGTGCGCGCGCATGCAATGTGTGCATAGCGAAAGCTGTAGAAATCGATACAAAGATCAAATGGAATGTATAAATTGACGTGGAAGTAAAATGATAAGAATGCAATATTTCTCTCTCTCGTCTTTTATTTTTTCCTTTCCTTCTTTTTTTATGTTCGCTTTACACATTTCGAACAATTGAAAATTTCGATATAGGAACTTTGATTCTCGTTCTCGATACTTGGATATTACTAGATATTACTATAGTACTTCGTTTTTACGAAGTTTATTATTGTTCGTTTCTCGATGACCATTACTAAAAACGGTATTCATGTAAACTAAAATAAATACCAGATAATATGTTAAAATGATATGCAAGTTTTTGCTTTTTTCTTTTTTATCGTGGTCACTTTATCTTTTATATTTAACTGCATGATAAAACAGTTTGTCTCATAAATATAATTGTACTTTGGCCCTGAAACGTGTTTTAACTCGACACATTTCTAATTTGTGAATGACATACGCATTCATTGCTATTCAGTTATTCGTTTAAACGTTAACGATACATAACGGAATACGGAAAGACGTGGAAATACTAAAATGCTGCTTAAAAAGGTAAATTAAGTTTTATCAACGATATTCATTTTCACTTATGCGCTTCATACATTTTCTTTTCAACATCTCAGTTTCAATGTTTTTTCTTTTTTTTTTTTTTTTTTTTTTTTTTTTTTTCGATAAAGTATCAGAGAAAAAGAGTGTAACAGTTGAAAGAAAAAAAAAAAAAAAAGAACAATTTCAAAGCCTTTTATTTTTCAATTAAAAACATAATTAAAAACTAAAATAGAACGTTTGTAGTCGAATTGTAATTAATATCAAAAAATTATATATAATCACAAATATTTTTGTCCTTATAATTATGACAAGTATTATCGCTTTCGAATGTACAGATATTCAACAATGCCACCCTGTATCCTAAAATGTTTAGAACATTTTCTATTAAATCTGAACCTCAGATGTCTGAAAGCCTTAATGGATATAACTTTGGTAAGTATAATTATATAATTTGGCAGAAAATTACTTTTCTTTTTTCAAAATAGAATATCATTCTTAATATATATATATATATATATATATATTTATATACAATTTTGTTTGACATATATATAGCTCTGAATGACATGCAAAGAGAAATGCAAGAAATGGTACGTAAATTTGTTAAAGAGGAAATCATTCCTGTTGCCGCTAAGTACGATAAAACCGGAGAATATCCGTGGGATATTATTAAAAAGGCTTGGAACTTGGGATTTTTGACCAATCATATTCCACAAGATTGCGGTATGTTTTCACATTATCTTGAAACATTTTTATCGAAATAGTTCCTTTTATGTCACCTAATATATTGCAATTTCAATATATAACATCGCATTTAAGGTGGTCTGGAACAAAATATTTTTGATGGCTGTTTAACAACGGAGGAAATTGCTTATGGTTGCTCCGGAATAGCAACTGCAATAGAAACTAGCGGTCTTGGAGTATGTAATCGTATATGTAGCATTAAAACAAAATTACGAGTTCTTTAATATAATTAATAATTATTAACCTTCACAATTTTTTCTCTCTTTTTTTTTTTTTTTTTTTTTTTTTTTTAGCAAACACCAGTGATCTTAGCAGGAAATAAACAACAACAGAAAAAGTATCTTGGAAGACTCGTAGAAGAACCTCTCGTAGCTGTAAATAAAGAGAAGCGATCGTATACATTATGGATCTTGTTGTTCCTTTTAACATTTACTATGTTTTTAGGCTTACTGTGTCACTGAACCTGGTGCTGGATCCGACGTAGCTGGTTTGAAAACTAGAGCTGTGAAAAAAGGAAAGGAATGGATTCTTAATGGTACAAAAATGTGGATCACAAACGGTGGTGTTGCAAACTGGTATTTTCCTATTTAAAAAAAAAAAAAAAAAAAGTTTATATATATATATATATATATGCACGGAACAATATGCGATATTAATCGCATGTATCGTTATATTAGGTACTTTGTATTGGCCAGAACAAATTCTGATCCGAAAGCTCCGTCCAGTGAAGCTTTTACAGGATTCATCGTTGAACGTGATTTCGAAGGTGTAACTCCGGGCCGAAAGGTAAGCCATTCTTGATTGCAACGAATCGTTTCTTCCGTCTTGAAATTATATTTAATGAGAGAAAAAATTTTCGTTATGAAGGAAATAAATATGGGACAACGAGCATCCGATACTAGGATGATTACGTTCGAAGATGTTCGCATACCCGAGGAAAATGTATTGATAGGGGAAGGAGCTGGTTTTAAAATTGCCATGAAAACCTTCGACAGAACTAGACCACCGGTAATGTTTAAAAAAAAAAAAAAAATAAATAAAAAAAAAAGTGCTTTTTCATTAAAATTGAATCGACATATAATTTTGACTACAACCAACCAATCATTCAAAACAGGTAGCAGCTTTGGCTGTTGGATTAGCGCAGAGAGCTACCGATGAGGCTACCAAGTACGCAATGGAACGAAAAACCTTCAACAAACCAATAGCGGAACACCAAGCTGTAGCATTTATGATCGCCGATATGGTTATTGGAGTTGAAACGGCTCGTCTCGCTTGGATGAAAGCAGCTTGGGCGATGGACGTCGGTTATCCAAATGCCACAGTTTATTCCAGTATCGCCAAGTGTTATGCCGCTGACATAGCTAACAAATGTGCCACCGATGCAGTCCAGGTAAGTCTATAAAAAAGTGATTATAATTGCTGGATAATTTGACCAAAATCGAAGCAATTAATAGAATACGAATTTTGTAGGTCTTTGGTGGTGCAGGATTTAACACGGAATATCCAGTGGAAAAATTAATGAGAGACGCAAAGATATTTCAAATTTACGAGGGCACGTCGCAGATTCAAAGATTAATCATATCGAGGAACCACTTTGGCGTAGCCGCGAAGAAGTCACAATAATAAATATATATCTCTTTGTTATCGATGGGGTTCGGAAAAATGATATTATAATATTCGCTCGCTTCCACATATCTTTTTAAAAGTTTTTATTATATAACGTTATATTTGTATTACAAACGCGCACACATACAGTATCATATATATATGTGTGTATATATATATATATATGTATATAATTATATATATAGGGAAGAAGGTTTTATAAATGTATTTATATTATTCATTTGTGAAATTACTTATTTTTGTAAGGAAAAAAAAAAAAAAAAAAAAAAAAAAAAAGAAAGAAAAGAAACCTTTATAACGAAAAATAAATGATTATTTTCGGAGTAGATCGAACGAACGATCGAGGCGCCGAGACGTTAAAGGGAAGTTTTGAATTTGGCGGGTAGAGTGCGTAGGTGGCGCGACTAACGTGGCACGAAAGCGTTAGTCAAGTGCAATGTTCAATGAAAACGGATTACATCGCATTACGTCCGTCAAGCCATAGTTTTTACGCGGTTATATTTGGTGAAGTCGTGCGCGACGAGTTATGCAACGTTCGGTGTAAAAACGCTCGTCGATAGGGCACTCGGATATCGTGACACCTGACCTACTTAGACAAAGCGGCTGTTTTCTCTCGGGGAGCCGTAAACTCGAAGAGCTTGGAAACGCAAAGGACACGTTCGTCGGCCTACCGATTCCGAAGATTGGAAATCCTTAGGCACCAGGAGACATCGACGAAATCTTTCGCAAATTGCGTCTTTTCGTATCACGTCCGAAGGTTCAGTGCCGTCGTTAGGGATCACCGGCGCCCGGATAAGTTTAACACTTGGGTCCAATTATAAAATTTCTCTTTTTCCCCCCCGTTCTCTTCGACTCCGAACAGGGGGTAGATATACAAAGCAACCCTATATAACGTAATTAACGATTCGTCGAACGTAAGAAAATTAATCGAATCGACTGTCGTCGATTATCGCCGGTAAAACTTTGTAGAAGTAAGCGTAGAAGGAGAACAACGGACCTATCCTCTCGCGCACGGAGAGTCGCACAACCTCGTCGGTTTACGGTTTCTCCGTCTCTTTGTACTCTATATGCCGATGGTTTTCCCTTTCGTTACGCACTGCCGTAGCCATGCGTTACGGAACCTACGTGCAAGTTGGCTAATTTCTTACCAAATGTTGATCTTTTGAGGAAACGTAAAGAAATTATTACTTTTTTTTTTCCTCTCTCTCTCTCAATCACGATACCGCACGAAACGCGATCGTCGTCAATGTTGTAATCGGCGAACGAGATTATTAAACGCGACGTTGATCACGTATACTGGGGATTTATCGGTGATCGAGTTGAAAAAGGGAAAGTACAAGAAACGACGTTCGATACTTATCGTTGGGGACGAGTTGTTGGCAGACAGAGAGAGAGAGAGAGAGAGAGAGAGAGAAAAAGAAGAAAAAAGCGTAGCAAAGAAGACGGGAGATATAGGGAAGAGGAAAAGTAAACGGGTGAAAAAAAATCGGAGGAGCGCGACGATGTTGCTCGAAAATCTGTCGAGGCCAGCGACGACGGCTGCTGAAAGCGCCCCAAAGATAAATCCGTTGGAGGGGTACTACGGCCCTGGAGGTCGGTCGCGCTGTCAGAGGAGCGCGACGGTGCGCCGGACGCTCGCTTGACTAAGGGAGTGCCCGTCCCGATGCAAAGTGTAAGTGAAGTGGCCTACAGACCTACATTTCTCTAACGTTCCATTTTTTCAAGCCGACGAACAGGAGGTTAAGAATTCGCGCGGGTCACCATTTTACACGGACGCGTGCGATGTCGCTGTTGTGTGATACGTCGATCGGCTCTCGATAGACAGACAGACAGACATACAGACAGACAGACAGACAGACAGAAAGAAAGAGAGAGAGAGAGAGAGAGAGAGAGAGAGAGAGAGAGAAAAGGAAAGAGAGCGCGCGCGAGAGGGAGAGAGAGAGAGAGAGAGAGAGACACGGTGTAGCAGTTTCTCTCGCCGTGGAACGTTCTGTCGGTGCCTGCCTGGCGGCGCGGGGAGAGTTCAAAGAAAGAGCGAGTGAGAGAAAGAGGGAGAGGGAAGGAGAGCTTAGCGAGAGCGAGAGCGAGAGCGCGCGCGCGCGCGCGCGCCAGCCAGCCAGTCAGTCAGCCAGCCAGCCAGCCAGCCAGCCAACCAGCCAGCCAGAGAAAGAGAGAGAGAGTGAGAGAGAGGGAGGAGGGAGAGGGAGAGAGCACGGGACGGGCGATAGACGGAGATAGCGAGAGTCGTGCGCGCGCCCGCGCGCCGCATTAAGAGGGAGAGTGTACGCCGTTGTTTGTGTGCGAGAGAGGAGCGCACACAGAGAGAGAGAGAGAGAGAGAGAGAGAGAGAGAGACGGAGAGGGAAATTAAATGCGTGTGTAGGTGCTCTCGAGAGAGCGGGAGCGCGCGCGCGCGCGCTCGAGCGAACGGCGGAGAGAAAGAGAGAAAGAGAAAAAAAGAAAGAAAGAACGAACAAACGAAAGAGCGTACGAACGAGCGAGAGAAAAAGAGAGAAAGAGAAAGAGAGAGAGAGAGAGAGAGAGAGAAGAACAAGTGCGTGCGTGCGTGCGTGCGTCGTACGTACGTGCGTGCGTGCGTGCGTGCGTGCGTACGGTGGAGAAGAGAAGGTGTCGTTGAAGGGGGAGGGAATCTTCGTTCGTACGTTCGTTCGTACGTCCATCCGTCCATCCATCCATCCGTCCGTCCGTTGTTCGCTCGTTCGTAGGAATGCACGACGGTCGAATGGCTACGGGCTCGGGGGAAGTTGGTGGTAGTGGTGGTGGTGGTGGTGGTGGTGGTGGTGGTGGTGGTGGTGGTGGTGGTGGTGGTGGTAGTGGTGGTAGCGGTGGTGGCAGGGGCGGGGGAGGCCCCGTGACACCTCTGGACAACAACAACTCCACCGGGACTACTACCCTTACGGAATCAACGACGTCCTCCTTGCCGGCCGTCGCCGCCGCTCCCTCTTCCTCCTCCTCCTCCTCCTCCTCTACCTCATCTTCTAGCTCGTCCTCATCCTCGTCTTCGAATACCGCCGCGATCTTGACGGAGAATCATCATCACGCTAATGCTACTAATCTGCCATTGACGACCACGGGATCATCACAGCAACCCCAACCAACTCTTCATCAACAGCAACAACAACAGCAACAACAGCAACAACAGCAGCAGCAGCAGCAGCCACAGCCACAGCAACAGCAACAGCAACAGCAGCAGCAGCAATCACGGATCAGGCTCGATCTGCTCACCGATTTACCCGCCAATGATGCTTCAGGTACGATCACGCAATGGCTCTTTCCACTAAATGATCTCTCTTTTGTTTTTTTTTCTTCTTTTTCTTTTTCTTTCTATACACTTTTCTCCTTGCACTCTTATCCCTTTGCCGTGCTCATGGCAAACCTCTTTTCTTTCTTCCATCCTCTCACGCACTGCTTTCGGAATCTCTTCATACTCTTTCTTTCACTCTCTCCCTTCCTTCCTCCATCCCTTCCTTCCTTTTTCTACCCTCTATTTACCTCTTCGGCTTTGTCGCAGTTCCCTCTCCATCCCGTCCCATCTCCCTCTTTTTCTTCCTTGGATTTTCTCCCGTCCCTGTCCCCTCCCAATCCCCTGCCCGCGCGTGCACCTTCCCAACCAAGAGGGAAGGAAGCATGGCAATCGGTACAATACACTCGATCGTTCTGTTTTCGAATGAATTGAGCGACGTGTGATCTATTCCTCGTACCTTTGAAACGAGAACAGGTGCCGCAGCCGCCGCCGCCGCACAAATGCGGTCTCATCCTCTAATGGATCGCAATACGTTGTTTATAAAAACCAGAGAGACGCAATCTCTCTTTTAATGATTTTCAGGGGAACCAAACGAGTATATATATATATATATATACACATATACATATACATGTACATTCGTTTATTTATCCAAGCAGCAAATTTTCTTCGCGTTTTCACGAAAACTGTCAAGTCGTAGTCGAGACCATCTTCCGTTCGCAAAATTCGTTTTTGTATTTGGCGCCATTTAAAATATTCGGCGAGTATAATTCGCGCACGGCGACGTTTGGCGTCGCGTCGGTCGGTCGGTTTGTCGGTCGGTTGGTCGTTTGGTTGGTCGGTCGGTCGGTAGGACGCAACAGGCGTTTTCAATTAAATTTCAAAGCGGAATTGCTTACGGAGCGTGACTTTGCAGCGGTGGTGGTGGCGGCGGCGGTGGCTGCTGCTGCTGCTGCTGCTGCTGCTGCTGTCCTCGATTTGGAAAGAGCTTTGAAAGCGCGCCACGCGTGTACCGTCCTCGTCGTCCTCGTCGTCCTCGTCGTCGTAGTCGCCCTTTGAGTTCTGAGAAAATATTCGGGCCTCTCTCTTTATTCTTTCATTCGCGCCATAAAAGTTTGCGCGCGCGCTTCTCGCCCCCTTCATTTTTTGTTCCTTTTCCTCTCTCTCTCTCTCTCTCTCTCACTCTTTCTCTTACGAAATAACGAGTCATATATTTTACTCGCTCGGCAAGACGTTGTTGTCGTATATCTTATTCGTCGCTTATTTGAAACTTCACAACAACAATCGATGGAAGCATTAGTTCCGTTTTTACACCTGTCCCCATGAGAACTCAACACAACGGGAAGGAGGGTCGGTCGCTCGCTCGCCCAGATCCCCAAATACGTTCGAAAAGAAACCCTATTTGGACAGAATCTTTTTTCGTAAGCGTGCCGGCGCGTGCCAAAGTAGAAAACGTTAATGTAACCTCCCGTAGGATGTTTCCCTTGTAGCAACCTTGACAATACGGAAAGTCAACATCTACCTGCTGCGTCGACGCGCACTTGTTGCGCTATTTCTCTCTCTCTCTCTCTCTCTCTCTCTCTCTCTCTCTCTCTGCTTTTTTTCTTTTTACCGAAACTTACACAATTTCGTTATAGCCTTCTCACTACCCTTGAAAGCATTGTAAATTATATATGTTCGATCTCGGATCTCCTCGAGAAGCGCAAGCACACGAAATTCATTGTATTCGGAGACAAATATCTATTTCAGCCGTAACGGAAATGTACATTTGTTTAACTTTCACTTTATCGAACGAAAACGAAAGTCCACTGTTTATAATTTTTCATATATACCATTGAAAACGTCTGGAGGGGGGGGGGGGGCGGGGTGGAGCATAACTACTCGCACACTCCGTAAAGTTCATAGAATTTTTCTGGGATCGTATATTTTCATTTAGATATCTTTGTCCTTTATTATTTATTTACTTATATATATATATATATTTATTTATATTTATGTGCACTTCAACTTTGACATCATTATTAGATGTTCGACAATGTCCGAGGTCGTTCTGTACATCTTATTTACGAGCAAAACTTGGCCGAGCTAATGGACAATATTTGCGCTATAATTCGTCCTTTCCCTTTCTACCTTCCTTTCGTTTTTATGAGGGTCAAATATTGTTGTCCTAACTCTCACCGGGAGATTTCTCCATAACGAGTGTCTCGCCTGTCCGAAATAAATTTATGACGTGCCGAACGTTTGAACAAATCTCTTTCTCTTCTACCTTGGACAATAAGCAATGAATGATCCTCAACTTCGGCACGTCCTAAATGTTATTATGAACTCTCTCGTATAATTTAGATATTATAAGGGACATTTTGGGGATAAAAAAGAAAAAGAAGGAAGGAGAGAAAAAGAGAGATAGAGAGAGAGAAAGAAAAGGAGTGACGCACGCGTTCAATCGAACGAGCCTTCCTCTCTCTCTCTTTCTCTCCCTCTCCTTGGTGCCTGTCGAGCATTATTTTACAAAGACATTTGCGTGGCTCTCTGTGTGTCTCTCTTTTATAAAGAGTACATACACTCCCACGCGACGTTAAGACGGTCGACGGGTCGGTCGTTTCTCGTCGACTGCGGTCGCTATTGAATAGCTTGACCCACTTTGATAAAGTCGCATTGGAATAACTCAATAACACCAAGCCAGGCCAACAACAATAATTATTATTCAATGTTCTCAGCACGCCGAACACTGGTGTCAGAGATATCGATGCGCGTGCCAATTTATCGGACCGCGAAGCCCTAGAAGACTACATTTTCTTCGTTTATCGTTAACAACCGATGTGTCTTCGATTTTACATGCGGCTATCTATCTATCTATCTATCTAACTATCTATCTATATATATATATATTTTTTTTTCTTCAATAAAACGTTGGCGTACGAGTATAAACGAGCCGGGACACTAGCACGGGAGATGGGTGAAGGGGTGAGGGGGATGGGGGATGGGAATTGTACTAAATTCGTGTACTCTAGAAAATATCTTCGCGGAAAAGGGGGAAAAGGGAAAGGAGTTATATCGACGATCAATTCTCACGATTATATCATAGCGATCTCTCTTTTTCTAATCTTCTAATCTTCCATCCCCCTACCCATATACGTACCCTTACCCCCGCCCCGCCTCGGCTCGGCTCTTTCGACGTAGTAGCGGAATAAAGCGGAACGAGTTTTACGGGGATCCTTTTTCCGCGTTGCTGCCGTTACGGAGAGATCTCGATCGAAGCCGGCAAAGGTTTGCCGTGTTCGCCGCGACAGGGCGCTGATAATCAATCTTTCTTCTTCTTCTTCTTCTTCTTCTTCTTCAATTTTACTCCGAGCTAATCGTTTCGCGCGCTTTTGCCCCCCCCTCTTGCGTTTTTTTATACTGTACACACCGTTTTACTACTCGGACTATCTCTCTCTCTCTCTCTCTCTCTCTCTCTCTCTCTCTGGCTACCGACACACTACCGGCTACGTGTAATAGTAGTAAGTAGTAGTAGTAGTAGTAGTACGTTCTTACGAACGGCGACGTTCCTCGTGCCAGTTATGATGAATTCGATTGGGTAATGCAGGCAGGCAGGCAGGCAGGCAGGCAGGCAGGCGCGCGAGCGCGAGCGCGAGCGCGCAGAGAGTGCCGAGGAGGACGAGGAGGAGAAGTGACGCCACGGGACACGGTCTGTGGTTTTTAATACGCGTCCTACTTTCCGCTATCTTTCCCGCAGAGAGCAGAGCGCGCAGTAGCGACAACAGCAAAAGCAACAGCAACAGCAACAGTAAAAGCAGCTTTAGAGCACAGACCAACGACGGAGACCGAGCTAAAGAGCAAAAGAGAAGAGAAGAGAAGAAGGTTGAGGGGATATATAGCGCGTGGATCATACTCTTACCCTCCCCTCAACCACCTCCCCTCTCTCTCTTTTTATCCGTGCGCGCGAACGCACGCACGCACGCACGCACGCACGCACACTTGCTCTCTTTCTCGCAATAACGACGACGAACGACGACGACGACGACGTAATGCGTTGGAGGAGTATGACGCGATTGGCGCGTGTCGCCATCGGTGCTGGCGCGCACGATGCCTATGAGTTTGTATATATGTTTGTGTGTGTGTGTGTGTTCTGTGTGAAGCTTTGAGAGTATATAGAAAGAGAGAGAGAGAGAGAGAGAGGGAGCGTGCGCGCGCGCATGCGTACACGCGCCAAGAGCGACGCGAGATAACGACGACGTGGCGAGTCGCCACCACCACCACCACCACCACCATCAACACCAACACCAACACCAACACCGTCGCCGCCGCCGTCGCGGTTAGAAGGACTGAAATTGAAAGTGCTCGTCCCACTGGCCCACTGACCTGATTACCCACTGACAATGGCACGAATCTCGGCGGCGCGCAAGTCTCCTCTCCTCTCCTCTCCTCTCCTCTCCTCTCCTCTCTCCTTCCCTTCCACCCCTCTTTTCCTCTCCTCACTCTCGCGACGCAGGCGTCGTCGGCGTCGGCGTCGGCGTCGGCGTCGTTGTCGTCGTAGTTGTCGTAGTTGTCGTTGTCATAGTCTACTCGCATCTATCTCTCGGCTTCCTACCACCTATGTATATGTATATATGCCCGTCCTCTACGTATATAAATGTAAGGCAACGAAGAGGAGGAGACGAGAAAGGGCTCGAATGATAGAAGGAGAGAAACTTTTCACTTTCCTTTACGAACGCGATACTTTCTCCAAACCGTTTGCTGCCGTCTATATCTTTCGGAAAGAAAAGAAAGAAAGAAAGAAAGAAGAAGAAAAAAGAAAAACAAGAAAAAATTCGACGACGTAAGAATTTCGAAAGGTAGACACTACCTCGTGTAGGGGAGGGAGGGTTCGTCGTCGTCATTAGCTTCCTTCCCGAAAGGAAGGGCGAAAAAGAAGGCTCGATCGAGGATTAAGGGTACATAGAACGACAACGCGGGTTCGTTCGAAACGGCCCCAATGGATCCGATTATCAAAGATGTTAGAAGAATTTATTAGCGGTATCCGAGCAGCGCGATGATTATTTCCGTCCAATCTGTAATACGTAAACGTTTCGTTCGTCGACTTCGCGTCGTTGGAACGACGTCTAAGACGATGACGACGAACACGACAATGATCGGCCGATATATATATACATATATATATATATGGGTATCATCCATTCTCGTCGCTGTGGGGCCCCTGAGGGGCTCTTCTCGTTTCTTGCTAACTCGTGATTTCGTGGCTCCGACCTGCCTGCCTGCCTGCCTGCCTGCTTGCCTGCCGACCGGACGACTTCGCTCTCGCTTTCGTCGCCATTCTGAAAGCGCTTTCGGCTGGCTTTCGCAACATTTTTCCCAAGCCGATTGGTTTTGTCCAAGTCGCGCTCTCTCACGTACACCTTTGCCTCGTCGTTGCCGTTTTGCCTCTTGTGTCGGTTTCTGTCGGTTTCTGTCGGTTGCTCCCGGTGCGCAGTGTTCCCTCTCCTCGAACAATTCGTGTTCGTTCCTTCGCTCGGCTGACTCCAACTTCTCTTTTCTTCTACCGAACGGGCGCGAACAAACCGAGGGGAGCAGAGCAGAGCAGAGCAGAGCAGAGCAGAACAGAGCAGAGCAGAGCAGAGCAGAGCGACTCTCTCGCGCGCCCGCCTACTTTCGCTAGTTTGCGTAAGAAACGTATACGTATTCGGTTAGCTAACGATCCTCTTGCCCCCACAACCGCTCTCTCTCTCTCTCTCTCTCTCTCTTACATATCGTTTATAACTTCATATCTATGGACCGACCAATTTCGGTCATCTTTTCGGATCGATCTATTCTTCTACTTCCCCTCCTCCCCCTTCTCCTATTCCTATTCCTATTCCTATTTCTATTCCTATTCCTATTCCTATTCCTATTTCTATTCCTATTCCTACCCTCTCCTTTTTTCCATTCTTTCGCCATCGACGATAATCGTTCGCGCCTCGCCCTACGAGAAATCCTCCCCGATTAAACCCTTTAAATCCCGTAACTTACTTTTTAATCATCTATTCAATTCCGTTTACGTAACATTCCGACGTGCACGATGGGCGAGAAAGGTTAAGTCACGTTCGTTTATTCGTCATTAGATGCCTCTCGCCCTCCTATTATTCGCGCATTAAGTAACGCGAGTCAACGTTAGGTTACGCCATTACGCGCGTTCTAGTATATCTCGAGAGTTTAAAACGCGTTAGAATTTCAAATATAAACGTTTATATATATATATATATATATATATATTCCGGGTAAAACGCGTAAACGATAGAATCTCTGTCCACAGCGACGTTACTCGTGACGTAATCGAGACGCACATCCTTTGCCCGTACACACACACACACACACAGAGAGAGAGAGACACACAGACACACAGACAGACATACACTCGGTATATAATATTCTAAATGACGAAATCTTCGAAACTTTCTCACGAGAGGGCGGGGGCGAGGTTCGGGGAGAGAGAGGGAGGAATCGGGAGAAAGGGAGGAAGGGAAGAGGTCCTCCTCCGAACCTCCTCTTTTTCGACGAGTAATTTTTTTCGGTCCTAACTTTAAATACGTGCACGTCGAAAGTGAAATCGAGCATCCCGATGAGAGAGCGCGCGCAAACGCGCTGGTTAATTCGATCTCGAATTTCTCTTCGGTCTTGGCCGTCTTCTTAACTTCGTCGTTTATAAAAACTTCCCCGAGGATTGGGAAGACGAAAAAAAAAAAAAAAAAAAAAAGAAAGAGAGAATAGAAAAGAAAAGGGAAAAATATAAAATGAAATATCCGAGAGAGAGAGAGAGAGAGAGAGAGAGAGAGAGGAATAATTTTAATCCGATTTTACCCTTCGTACAAACTTTTTCCGTATCCTCGACCGACTCTTCCCGCTTCGAAAATCGAAGGACGAACTCGCGGTAGTAGGAGATGACCTCGCGACGGGACATTTTCCGTACGCGTTGCGTTGCGTTTGCGTCGCGTTTGCGTAGCGTCGCGTTGCGCGTACGTGCACGCTTAAAATAAATACACCACGCACTATCACCCCATCCATTCCATTTCGATGGAGGTCACCCGGTAGCTTAAGTGGGTCTCGACCACTTGGTTAGTGTGTCATGGCATACACGTTACTGAATAAACTTAATTTCAATAGCAACGTTAATAAAGTCTCAAACGTGGCTCGACGAGCTCACGCAAAAGAAAAAGAACAACAAATAGAAATAGAAGAAGATGAAACAAAGAAATAAATAAATAAATAAGTACACCGAGTGAGACGCTCTTCTTCTTCCCTTTTTATCTATCTACTCTGTTCTTTTCTCTCTCTCTTTCTCTCTCTTTCTTTCTTTTACGTCTCTCTCTACGCGCGACCTGCATTCGCCGTTTCGCGACGACATTCGTGCTTTGCCTTCTTTTTTTTCTCTCTATCTTTCTCTCTCTCTCTCTCTCTCTCTCTCTCTCTCTCTCTCTCTCTCTTTCTCTCTCATTTCATCACCTTGCAACGCATACGCGTTATCGATCCGAGGGACGGAAAATTCTAGCGTGCGTATCTCTTCGCGTCTCTCCTCCTCCTCCCCCTCCTCCCCCTCCTCCTCCTCATCATCATCATCATCATCATCATCATACTCCTCCTCCTAGTTTCTACTCTTCTATCCGCATCTTCTTTTCACTATTTTCCTCGAGGAAGGATGCAACCTAATTTAACGCGACCCGTAACTCGTGTTACTAACGAACGCGCGGTACGTATTAAAAGGTATATTCTTTTTATAGTATCCCTTTGAAATGACTCCTCTCTCTCTCTCTCTCTCTCTCTCGCTCTCTCTCTTCTTTCCGTGATTTACATATGTATATACAAAAGTGATCATCGATTGAATGTTAAATCAACCAAGACAATAGAATTTACGAGTTCTCCCTTTCTCTCTCTCTCTCTCTCTCTCTCTCTCTCTCTCTCTCTCTCTCTTTCTCTTTCTCTCTCGTCGGTGAAACCGTCGAACGAGAATAGCCGAGCGAGGATGAAAGTAGTCGTTTGTAGTTAAGAAACGCTTTCATTGAAAGGGAAATAGAAAGAGCGAATACGGGAGATACGGTCAGGGGGCGAAGGAGGGAGGAAGGGAGGAGGAGGAGGAGGAGGAGGAGGAGGAGGAGGAGGAGGAGGAGGAGGAGGAGAGGGACGGATTACCACTGGATAAGAATGTGTGTCTAGTTTAGTGGGCAAGTAGGTCGCAAGGGAAACCAACCTGGGTTACGCAACGCGCGCAGTTCCAGTGTTATACAACTATTGACTCACCGGATTAACAAGTAGGCTGGGTGAAAACGAAAGCCGAGTGTGTCCGGGCTGCCTTCTTTCTCTCTCTCTCTCTCTCTCTCTCTCTCTCTCTCTATCCTTATTTCCCCGTTCCCTCCCCTCCCTCTACTATCTCTTACTCTCTTACTCCCTTTCTCTCTTTCTCTCATTCACTCTCACCTGTCGTCGTCGGGGCTCTGCCATACATAATAGTTCTTTCACCGGGGGACGAGCTTTTTTTTATAAGCGGATAAAGATCGCATGTGCAAATAAATATGAAGCATCGATGACGATGACGATGACGATGACGATGACGATGACGATGGAGGAGGAGCTATCGATAGATCAGATCGTCATCGTGATCGATAGAAAATAGTCGGTTAATCTTTCTCGTAGTACGTTCTATTTAATAAACCTCCCTTCTATTTATTTTCGTCTACTTTTTCTTTTTTATTAATAGACGAACTTAAAAGAATATATATATTATATATATAGATAGATAGATAGATAGATGGAGAGAGGGAGGGAGGGAGGGAGTTGACGGATTATCAGAAAAGTCTGACTCTTTTATTGTACGCTCAAGAGAGTATAGTATCGGTTTGCGCGTAAAAAAGAAGTAGGCCACTCGACGACAACGACGAGGCGAGCTTCTTTGGCAAAGAGCGCGAGTGAAGCGAAACGTGCAAATGGCGACGCACAAATCACTGAGAGAGCTACTCGATAGCTTGGAAATTTTCAACGGTAGAAAGAGAGAGACGGAGAGAGAGAGAGGGAGAGAGAGAGAGAGAGAGAGAGAGAGAGAGAGAATCTGACCCAGATAAAATGAAATTACGAAATCGCATGTACTACGAAGCACCGAAGCATGTCGAGAGATTCGCGAGAGCAACCCTTACGTTAGTTAAAAGGAAAACAAAAAAAATTATGATATACGACGAAAGAGAATTGCGATCATCCTTCTTTCGACTCGTTTCGAGGGATGATACATCTTTTTCGTTCGTTCGTTCTAACGCGATCGAATATATATCGACTCCGATCTCCTCTCCCTCTATTATCGGATGGGACCCGACGAAAAAAGAACGGCGCGGAACGGAAGGACGAGAAAGAACAAAAGAAAGAAAGAAATAAAGAAGGAAAAGTGTGAAAAATGAGGTTAAGAATGAAGCGGGTAAAGAAAATAAGCTACCGCAACAGTTTTCTCCGGCGTGTACACCCCGGCGATAAGTGGTGCCGCAGGGAGAGTTGAGTAGAGAGGTAAAGAGAGATAGAGATAGAGAGAGAGAGAGAGAGAGAGAGAGAGAGAGAGAGAGAGAGAGAGAGAGAGAGAGGTAGAGAGTGTAGAGTGTGTGTGGACAGCGAATCAATAGCGGTGACATAGTTACCGAGTAAACCTGGCCTAGTTTCAATAGCGACCTCATTCCTCCGTTCCCTCCCTTCCTTCCTTCATCCGATTTTCCTCCGATGGATTTTTCCTTGCCCCGGTCACCTGTATCTTTACAACGTCGGAGAGCCAACGATTTTTTCTTCTTCTTCTTCTTTCTTTCTTTCTCTCTCTCTCTTTTTTTTTTTTTTCTTTCTTCTCTCTTTTACGTTACACCCTATACGAAAAAAGGATTATATATTAAAAGCAGCTGACGGGAGAAGAGAAACGGAGTATCGGTTATAACGTTTTCGTTTATTTATTTATTTTTTGCTTTACTTTTCCTCCCTTTTCTCTTCTTCTCTCTTCTATTCTTTTCAACGATATACATGGTATTTACGTAAGAGCCAAAAATTAACGTGGGATAGTACGGGGAGAGGGAGAAAGAGAGTTCGATATCGACGCAAATAGTTCTGTCGCAGTAGCAGCGGTCGACCTTGGGGTCACTTATCAACCAACATGAAATGCAGCTGACGGCGTAGCGAACACCGCACACCAACCGCTACTACTACCCTACCTGTTCTGAATAATTTCGCGAATAATGATCTATGCAAAGCTATACCAGAACGAACGAACGAACGAACGAACGAACGAGCGAACTAGAGAGAGAGATGGAGAGAACGTTATAGCTCGTACGAGTAATATCGAATTTATATAATGCGTGTCTAGAGAAAGAAAGAAGAGCTGAAACGGTCATCGTAAAAAAGTAAGCATGCGGATGACGATGAATCTACCGCCGATGAAATAGTAGTAGCAGTAGCAACGTAGTCATCATCGTCGTGCGGCGGTGCATCATAGTGAGATCAAACGAAGAGCGTGTACGAAGCATATATAACCCTCTCATAAAACAGAGTGTGACGACGTCGAGAGACGTGACGAGTCTTTTCACTCGCGAAGCGACCGCCAGAGTGCCGTGCTGAGCCTCTTCCAACCGAGTAGTAGCACCACCACCACCACCACCACCACCACCACCACCACCACCATCACCACCACCACTACCACTCCTCTGGTAGGAACAGAGAGAAGTGTGTCAAGGGCAGAGAGCTAGCAGGGCACCGGTCCGTGACGAACCGAAACGAAACGAAACGAAACGAAACGAACGAAAGAGAGCCGAGTTTTACCTGCTCGATCGTACCTCCTCATCTCTCTCTCTCTCTCTCGTCTCTCCTCGTCTCTCGATTGCATTGCATATCTCCTTGCGCTACAAATACACTCGTATCGTACGCGAGTATGTCAACGATCAAGGACAACATACCCCAGACCCACCACCATCGCCATCACCATCATTACCATTACCACCACCACCACCTTCAACACCCTTCTCAACTTGTTTATTGGCGAGGAAATCTCCTCTGTACTTTCTTTTACGCACCACCCACGAATCTCAATTTCTATATCGTTCACCGTCTCTCCCTTTCTCTCCCACTCTCTCTCTCTCTCTCTCTTTCTCTCTCTCCCTCTCTCTTTCTATCTCTCTTTCTCTGTTTTTATATACGTCGACATTAAAATCAGATTGAACCGCGCGCAACCTCCAACCCCGGCCAGGAATTTGGATCAAGGAGGGCTCTGCGCGTCGAGCGTGACGCCTTTATGGGTCTTACACACGAAACGCGTCTTGCGGCTCGCACGCGGTCTACTCGTGGAACGTCTGTCTATATCTATATACATATATCCTGACTTCGATTTACGTACCTACATATGTACACATATATATATATATATGTGTGTGTGTGTGCGTGTGTATACACACCTTTTCGTATGCAAGCGAGAACGAGCCTTCACGCAGTAGCGTAACGCTTTAGCGTGCAGAAACTGTATCGATTATGGGTCAGTTGAGATAGGTGAGCTAGCCGGAGATTAGCTTATAATAGACTTTTCTTCGTATAAGCGCGAGGCCGTATATGAAGTAGCAGTGAGAGAGAGAGAGAGAGAGAGAGAGAGAGAGAGACGGGACAAAGCGGGTTCCTCCCCACTCTCTAACTGTATATGCATCTCTGGTGGTATCCATCTATCGCTTCGGACAATTTTTATTGAAATAAATTGTACAAAACTCATTGGCATGATACCGTAGAGAGGGGGAAAAAAAAAACGAAATGATCATTCGTCAGTTCCGCGGAGACGCGGAAAGATTTTCTCTTAAGTGTGTAAGACACTCAAGTTCGAAATAATACGATAAGTAGATACGAGAGTGGAAAAAAAAAAAAGGAGGAAGAGAGGAATTGGGACGACGGTGATATGAGATCGGTCGCTGGAGTAGATCTCCTGCGTTTTTGCGTGCTCTCTCTCTCTCTTTTTCCGCTCTTCGCAACGATCAACGAGTAAGAGAGATAGAAAGAAAGGAATACTAAAAGGTGCCTTGATAAGTTAGCTTAGCTCAGCTTAGCTCAGCTTAGCTTGGCTAGTTGGCTAGTTGGCAGTCTGAGTGCCTGGCTGCCTGGCTGAGTTCATCGAAGCGAGACACCTTGTCTCGAGTAGATAGATATGTATGTAAACTCGCGTGCACGTTCCGTGTTCGGCGCCATTCTTCGGGAAATCGTGCTAGGAAAGAGACACCTTGCCTTGTGGGGATTCTTCCGGTACACCACCACCGCCACCACCACCACCGCCATCACCACCACCACCACCAGCACCACCTTGTTCTTTCCTTTCCTTCCGTTTCGTTTGATACGTACCAGTTCTTCCTTTCAACGGCGCTATCAACGTTCATTCCTTCTTTTATTTATCTCTCTCTCTCTCTCCTCGTTACGTCATAATGACGACGACTACGACGACGACAATGATGATTATGATGATTACACGACATACAGAAAGCACTTTTAAGAACGATGACAGTAATAATAAATAATAATAATAATAATAATAATAATAATAATAATAATAGTAATAATAATGATAATAATAATAATAATAATAATGCTAATAATAATGCTTTCCCCCCTTTTGTCGTTCTTTGTCAAAAATGTCCGAGAGTATGTACGCCATGTGAATTAAGCACATGACGGAATCAGGACAACGTGAACAGGCACGCCGAGCAAAGGTTTTGCACCCATGCGCTTTCCCCCCCCCCCCCCTCTTCCCCCTTCTAGCGAGACACAGAGAACCAGAGTTGTTGCTGGTGGTGTTGGTGTTGGTGGTGTTGCTGCTGGTGCTGGTGCTGGTGCTCGGCTGCAACGAAGCGGAACTCGCTATCTCGAGAAACTCTCGAAACTCGCGCGCTTATTACCGTACGTGTTCCTTGTGTATATACATGTGTATATATATATATATATATATATATATATATATATATATATATAATACAGATATGTACATACGTGTAGGTAAAAGAAAACACGACACCAGACTATCCCGGTGGCATCGATCATCAAATTTAAATTAACTTATCGAAGCACCGTGCCTATTTGGCAACGATTAATACTTTCCTTTAGGACGTTATATAGTATCCCTCTTTCTATCTCTCCTTTTATCTCATTTCATTTCTTTCTTTCTCTCTCTCTCTCTCTTTTTTTTTCTTTTTTTTTTTTTTTTTTTTTTTTTTTTAATTTATTTTATGTTAACTTTACGATCATAATCTTAGAACTCTGCACTGGAGAGGTTTGGATGTTTAGGAATTAATATAAACCGTATAGACGTTTAAATTTTTGTTACGTATACGATAGGAATGCTCAAAACAAGATCAAATACTTCTTAGTATTTTCGTATAAGTTCGGCATTTAAGGCTACCTGTTATTTCGCGTCGTTTAAAGCCTATTTATATCGGCCTAGATTCCGCTTTTACGCTGCGAGCCACAGGTACGCGCCCTCCCTCCCTCCCTCCCTCCCTCCCACCCCTCCCCCCCCCCCCCCCGAGGAACGCCACGATTCTCACGATAGGATAGCGATAAATTTATGGACGCGATTAAACTTTGCGAAATACCGAGTCGCGTTCTTCGCTACTTTGTCGTTTCGAGTGTTCTTCGTCTGTACGGCGTTATATTCGACTTCAGAGTCATCGTCGTCATCGTCGTCATTATCGTAATCGTCATCGGAGTGCCGATGTCTCGTGTCATCCACGAGATTCCTCGTGAGCAAACTTAAAATATACATACACACACACACACATATATATATATATATATATATATATACATACATATCAATAGATCTTTGTTTCAAAATAATCGTTCTATTTCTTTCCAAATTCGATTTCTTTCACAACGGCGACCAGCCGGTCGGCCGTTCGTCCGTCCCTTTAAAGAATAAAAAGCAATAGTTCAAATATCAATCGTGACTCCCTCCTCGAGCCTCCTGAACGTCAAACAAATTTTAATATCTTTCCGCGTCCTCGTCCCATCGTTTCTTCGTGCACGGCCTAGTTGGCTTCGCGTAAAAAGGGCTCGGCATCTAAATCGGGATCGGGTTTACGCTGCTGCCCATCTTTTCGGTCTAAGTTTATCGACCATCCGATAATATAACGGTCTTCTATCGTGTCCAAAAAAAGAAAAACCCAAGAAAAAAGTGAAGCAAAAGAAAGGGGGTTCCTCCTCTTTTTTTCCCCTCTTTCTTTTTTTCTTTATTTTTTTTTTTTTTCTTTTTGTTTTCTTTCTCTTCCTCATTATGATCGACCCGAATAAGAAAAATAATGGAACACATTTTTGGGGGATCGGGGGCCGGGGGGCCGGGGGGGGGGGGGAGACGTACAGAAATAAGCTCGTCTCTCTCTCTCTCTCTCTCTCTCTCTCTCTCTCTCTCTCTTTTTTCTTCTGTTTTTTTTTTTTTCCATTCCCCTCGACACGTTCCTCGTTTTTCACTTGTACGCTGCTCTGGAAGCTCAGGACGGCAAACGAAGAGTGCAGCATGCAGCCAGGCATGCGGCGCGGGGGCTTTCGTGCGTGGAATAGGCTCAAGGCTACATCGGTGTATCGCCAACTAACTAACTACTCACGGCTTGCTGCTTGCTTGCTTGCTTTCTTGCTTGCTTGCTTGCTTTCTTGCTTGCTTGCTTGCTTGCCGCGCTTATCCGTCGATCCGTGGCCTGTTGCTGCCGCTGCTACCTGCTTACCTGTCCAAACGCAACTCCTCGATCGTATTCCCCATATCCGAACCGATTTATTACTGCTCCTCCTTCTCGTCCTAGTCGTCGTAATCGTAATCGTTTTCAAACTCTTCTCAAACTTCGTCACGAGAAGGCGAGGGGAGGGGTGAAGGGAAAATATTAAATCTCAAATTTTACGATTATTGGCCGATACGTCAAATCCTCTAAAGCTGCCTTTAACCATTTTCTTTCGTTAAATCGTACCCGGGACGGCTTGTCGTTGTAAAGCTTGGAAAATAATATAAAAACGTGTTATATTGTCGTGTTTCGAGCAAGCGTCGGATCCGTAGGAGAGTAGTAATAGTAGGAAAGAGAGAGAGAGAGAGAGGGGGAGGGAGGGAGGGAGGGAGGGAGAGAGAAAAATAGCAAGCGAGCTCCCTACGTAAGCGGAATTCCGGTCTAGTACACATACGAAGCGATGCCTTCGGCCTTTTCCCCTTGTTCTCTTGCGCAAAACTCGTCGAGTTTCGTAAAAGGGACTTTTAAAACTCGCGCGTTCTTCTCGTGGGGGGAAGAAAAAGTAAAGATAACAAAAAGAAACAAAAAAAAAAAAAGAAAGAAAGAAATAAAGAAAATAGAGAGAAAAGAAAATATTCGGAGGGTAAAAAAAGTGATACGAAAGATTTCGAAAGAGCGTTTTTCGACGAGAGCATTTTTTTTTTTTTTTTTTTGGAATATATACATGCTTATATACATATGTATGTACGTACGTACGTATGTAGGTATTTTTAGAGGAAGGGTTGAAATATGATTGAAAAAAAAAATGGCGACGGTGTTAGTAGGATGAGGAGGAGGAGGAGGAGGAGGAGGATGAGGAGGAGGAGGATGAGGAGGAGGAGGATGAGGAGGAGGAGGAGGAGGAGGGCGCCACCGGTGGTGACGCCGGACAAAACGCGATGGTCGCCGCGACGCCGGCGATCGTCGTATGAGGGCGACGAGAAGGGGTGACTAGGCGAGGGGAGGGGTGGAGTGAGGGATCCGTGCTAAAGCGAATGGAGTCCGACCATGAAGGGAGGGGGAGGGAGTGCGCGAAGTGCGGTCAAGTGTACTGGGTAACTGGGTCAACGAGAAAACTGAGAGAGAGAGAGGAGAGAGGAGAGAGAGAGGAGAGAGAGAGAGAGAGAGAGAGGAGAGAGACTTTACTCCAGCGCGAGTGAGCGCACAGAAACGTCGTCGTGTACCTTCCTCTCATCATCTAAATGTCCCGCTTAAATATCCCTTTAATCCTACTCGTAAGCAAGCTTTCCAAACCTAACCTCATCGTAGATGTTCGTTCGAACTCGTTTAGGAAAGGGATGAACTTAATATAATTCGGTCGAAACGATACCTTAACGAGAGTTAAGGATCGTCGCATCATCGTCGGCCAAAACGAATCAAATATTTATTAATAAATGCTTTTTATTTTGGTATCGGAGACGTTTGATTGGCTAGTGCCTCGAATGAATGCTATCGTTATTAATCGAAGATCTCGTATAATATAATCGTTCCCGGGTCGATCATGCATCGCACGTATCTCTATGTCTCTGCGCGTATCTCGAAGATATGAGGGAAAAAAAAACAAAAAGAGAGAGAGAGAGAGAATGGTTGCATGTCGTCGTCTGCGAAAAATGGAAGAGAGAGAGAGAGAGAGAGAGAGTTCGAATTCATAACCTCCTAACGTATATCGTAGAGTCAGTCAGTCAGTCAGTCAGTGAGAGAGAAAGAGAGAGTGAGAAATCGGGTCACTTATATCAAACTGACCTACATATCGTTATCATCGGCGTTATCACCTTTGATAAAGCGTTTATTAATCATACGATTAAACCGACGAAAGTTGTTTCAGGGACACGTCATCATTGCCCCATTCTCTTTTATTCTTTGTCCCTGCGCTTAACATCCCTTTTGCTATACGATCTTAAATATCATCGTCGTTGCCGTTCTTACTCTTTTTTTAGATGTTGCATAAACCTTTCCTACTTCAACGATAAAGAGACAAGTAGCTTCGTTTTTATGGTAACAATAATAATCGAATCTCCTTCTTCTCTTCCTCCTTGAATGAGCTATAAACGAAGCATCATCATCATCATCTTCATCATCATCATCGGCAGCGGTAACAACAGCAACAGCACCAGCAGCAGCACTTTGAACTCTTCAACTTGACCCGAATCCACTCCCTAGGCTAGTGTTGGTCGTGGTACCGTCGCTGATGTTCCTGCTGCTGCTGATGATAATGTTGATGATGATGATGACGATGATGATGATGATGTTGTTACTAATATCTTCTCCTCCTCTTCCTCCACCTACACTCGTAAATATCTCTACTTGAATGTCGTCACCGAAATTTGCTAAGAAGTTCACCGACTATCGCGATTGTTTTCAAGCAACAACTCGGAAAGTGGTACACATATCGGATCGTAAATCTTATTATACGAGTGGGACGGACACAGTTAGTTGCGGCGGGATGGACTATGCGTAATTTCATTATTTTATCAAACGGCCAAGTTCGTGTGTAGAGCGTATCTCGTCCTACGTTATTATGTAGTACATACATATTTACGTACGTACATATATATATATATATACATATATACACACATATCGACGAAGGAAAGAGCGAATCGAACGAGTTGGAGAAAACGAAAGTAGAAAAGAAGTTAATATAGAAAGGGCCGGGGCTCTAGGTTCCAAGATAGAAAGAGAGAAAGATTGCTATGTACGAGATACTCTTATACGAGTCACGCTTACAGCAACGACGCGAGACCGACGGCACGTTCGTATCTCAATCTCGTAATCGCTTAACGTAACGGCCGTAACTAGTAACATTGCTAATGAAAGCTGTACCGGTGGAAAGTAAAAGCGGATGAGCCACTTTCCGCGCGTGACGTGTTGGCCGGGCCCCGCAACCGGCTTCTGAAAGAGAAAGAGAAAGAGAAAGAGAAAGATATATACGTACTACACGTGCCTTGTGCGCTTGCTACTTTGCGAACAAAAAAAAAAAAAAAAAAAAAAAGAAACAACAACAACAGAAGAGAAAGACTTTCACTGTCGAATCGTTCGAACCAAATAATATAACCGTAACGGTTAACAGTGGTACATATATGTACGTATATATTTATATTATTTACTCACGCGCGATTAAGATTCTCTGAGAAAACTCTAGAATAAATCGAGTATGTGACGGAACACGGTCTCTCTCTCTCTCTCTCTCTCTCTCTTTCTTTCTTTCTTTCTCTCGCTATCTATATGTCGATCCTTTTCTCTCTTTCATTCTTTCTCTCTTTCTATATATATATATATATCTCCTTACAACGAGTAAAATACGGTGTCTCGTTTCGTCCAACTCCACCGGAATTATTTCTCTCGGAAATTACCGCTCATTACGAGTACCGACAATCATTATCATTGGCCTTACCTTTCGAGCAGGACTCACGTAGCCGATTCTCTTTTCAACCTTGGGTTTCATCTCCCGTCGAACGTGATACCAAACGACGAGAGCTTACTTACTTACTTTACTTACTTTTCTTTCGACCTTGCGTCTTAAGGACCCGACCCGTCGTCGTCGTCGTCGTCCCTCCGTTCTGGTTCTAGCGACTACGATAAAGATACACAGAGAATTAAAATGAAACCGATCAGACGGGATAATAAAAATTTCCTCTCTCTCTCTCTCACACACACACACACTCTCTCTCTATCCATCTATATATCTCTCTCTCTCGTACGTATAATAATATTTATATGCTTTACTTGGGGATCGTCATCGAGCATAAAGTAAGTAAGAGAGGCTCTACTTATATTTACTTTCAAATAATAAGTGGTATGTTTTATCTACCTCGACCCAGATGCATTTTCCTTTTCTTCTTCTTCTTCTTCTTCTTCTTTTTTTTTGTCTCATCGTTCGCCTCTCGAAGGAAAGTAGAAAGGTATTTTTTCTTCTTCAGCAACGAAATCAAACTTTTATATATAATCGAAATACTCGTTTCTTCCTCCTACCCCACCCGTTCCCTTTCCTTCGTCGCAATCTCAACTATCCAAACTAACGTGTAACTCCCACGATTTCTGTGCTCCGTAGTAAAAGTGAAAATCTTGTAGAATCCCTTGCGCGTTAGTATAATCCGCAGAACCAATATGAACAGCAACAGCAACAACGCTATATCGAAGTAGAACTGCCGGAGCGAATTGCACGCCCCATAATTTAAGGGACGAGGGAGAACGTACCTTTACCGTTCTCAAAATATTTACACCGGTCTTTATTTATGAGTACCATCGGTGACAAAGGGCATCAATGCATCTCTTCCTTCCTTCCTTCCTTCCTTCCTTCCTTCCTCCCTTCCTCCCTTATCCCCGGCACGTTCCCATTCGTTCTCTCAAAAGAAGGATTTGTCTTTTCTCCATCTCTACTCTATCGCCAAAAATCGCCATTCAGGAACGTAAGATGTGTTTATTTACGCTGTTTTGTATACAAGTAAACGACGTTCCAACAATTTCCTCGCTTTCTAAACACATTTTACTCGCTTTATCTTCGCCCTGCCATTTCTTTTCTCCTCTCTCTCTCTCTCTCTCTCTCTCTCTCTCTCTTTCTTTCCTCCTTCTTCTTCTTCTTCCTTTTTTTCTCTCTCTTTTTTTCTTCATTTTCTTTTTTGTCCCTCTCAAATATTTCCAAACGACCGACACGTTCGGCCATGGAGAACCTATGGAAGGAGCCTATACTGTTATAGGATGCAGCATTATCGCTTACTCGACTGCGTCATCGTTCGAACGGAACATTACAATACTATTTTCTATACTTTAATACAGCATCCACATCTCGAGACTAATCTCTTTCTTTCTCTCTCTCTCTCTCTCTCTCTCTATTTCTTTCGTTCTCTTTCTATCTTACAATCGTATATAGGGATATCATCATCATCATCATCATCATCATCATCATCGTCGTCGTCGTCGTTGTAGGTAACATACACGCGTATAATAAGATACATGCATAACACACGATCTACGGCGACGAGTGGAATATGTAACGCAGAGATACACACACACACATACACACACAAACACATCGATGAAACTCGCGATGTGGGTATCTGTGTCAAGGACGCGCGAACTGACCTGTAAAACGGCACTTTACGTTTTCTGGATGGTATCGTCCTACATGTTGTTTCTCTTTCTCTCTCTCTCTATCTCTATCTCTCTCTCTGTCTGTCTGTCTGTCTGTCAGTCAGTCTCTCTCTATCTCTCTCTTTCCGATGCCTATCTCCTCCTCATCGCTCCTCCCTTTTCCTACGAGTTTTATTTAAAAGTCGGTTATATTTTTACCTGTGACGTATAACGCCACGTTTCGAAAACTCGATAGGCGCCCGAATACGTCGCTTTATAATCGGGATAATACACATACATACATACATACATACGTACGTACGTACGTACGTACGTACATACATACGTATATACGTACACATATATTTTCTAAATTAATACAAACTCCTTTTTTTTATTTTTTATTTTCCCCTTTTTCTTTTTCCATTCTACTCCGTTTCTCTTCGCGTAGAAACGACGCTTGCAACGCTTTAAATTTGTAGTAATACCGAGAGGTTCGCGAAAGACCCGGTGGTCGTATTTTCGAGGATCAATCTCGCTTGCCAAGGAAAATATTGTAGTAGTATATATCTCTTGATAAAATCGTCCCAAGTACTAATACAACTACTACTACTACTACTACTACTACTACTACTGATACTACTATTATTTATTGCGAACGAAGAATTCGCAGGACAACGGCAATTATTAGTATACCCTTCTCGATATCGATCGTCCTTTTAGATACGTAAATATCGAAAATCGAAAAATTCAATTTCGCTATATCGCGTTCGAACTAATAAAAAGGACGTGGACGAGATCGTACGGTTACGTTAGAACGAAGTAAGGAATATGATTTGAAAGACCTTTTTTTTGTATAATATATACGTTGAAAAAAAAAATATATATATATATATATATATATATATATATCACAACGGAGTACGTGTAAAATCGTACAATGAGTTAGATTTTACTTTTAGTTTCGAAAATGGGATTACGGAGTGGGGTAGGCCTTGGCACACTTCACACAGCGAGAGACGCGCTGTTGGAAGAGAGAGAGAGAGAGAGAGAGAGAGAGGGGGGATGGGGTGGGTGGGGGTGGGGGTGAGCAACGAAGACCACGGGGTGGGAGGAGGAGGAGGCGGAGGAGGAGGAGGAGGAGGTGGAGGAGAGTAAAGGGGTAGGGAACGAGCACGCTTTTGCGTTGAATATTACAAGTTATAGATATCGCACCTGTACCCAGTTGCGTTGAAAAGGAAGGAAAAAGAAAAAAGAAAGAAGGAAAGAAAGAAAAAAGGAGATAAAATAGTAAGAAAATAGAAAATATGTCGATGATGCTCGCCGTCGCTTTTAATAGGATTTTCGCGAATTTCTTTCGGAGTAATCAGAAATAATAGGATTAAAGAAAATCTCGTTCTTTTCTTAATTAACTCTCCCCCTACTCCCTCCCCCATTGCTCCAGGTAACACGAGAGACAGATGAGAAAACGATATAAACTTATTTTCGAGTTGGAAGGATTACGATAATACTAATCGACCTAGAAATAGAGTAATTCCGATAATGTTAAGTATAATTTCTGTCCATACGGGCAAGAACTACTACTACTACTGTTCGCGGTTTTTACGAGCTCATTTTACTGCTCGTATATATCGGACATATATACATACATACATACATACATACATACATACATACATACATATATATATATATATATTTCGTTATCGTGAGTTTGTGCGAGCGGTATCATCGTAGTCGTCGTCGTCGTCGTTGTATCGGTCGCAGTAGCGTGGAATAACGTATACGACGTTAAAAAAGAACTGGCCGAAGTATGCCGAACAACTATAAGGACTTTAGAGTGTGGTCGATTTTTGCCGATCGATATTTGTCATCCCTCTCCTTAGCGAGAGAGAGAGAGAGAGAGAGAGAGAGACCATCGCGAATTGAAAATTTTCGAAAGATCATCGTCGTATTCGTTAGATAGATAGATAGACAGACAGACAGAAAGACAGACAGATAGATAGAGATAGATAGTGAGAGAGAGAGAGAGAGAGAGATAGAGATAAGAAGATAGATTCTTCGCGTATTTTCGATCGATTCGAGTAGTTCTTTTCTGAAACAGCAATAAAACACGACAACGACAACAACGACGACAACGACGACGGCGAAGAGCCTTCGATGCTTTGCGTTTCTGGGTCATGGCTTTCACTTTCTTTCGTTCCTTCTTCCGTCGTCCCTTTCGTACGTTCCGATCGTATTCCTTTCGTTTTCGTCTCGAGAGAGAGAGAGAGAGAGAGAGAGAGAGAGAGAGAGAGAGAGAGAGAGACCCCTCCCCCACACACTTTGGCTCGCTCACAATCAGTAGGCAGCAGCGCCGCCACCGCCGCCGCCGCCGCCAGGCCGCCATTTTTCGCCGGTGCTTTTTTTACCTGCGGTAAATATCGCGTCGTATAATACAACGGCGAACACGGTCAA